>CAJGYM010000054.1:0-578574 GCA_904845305.1 Caenorhabditis auriculariae
CAGATCCAAAATTCTTTTAGGGGCGCTAAAAATTCTTTTGTGGCTTCTGATATTTATTTCGCAGCGTTTCCTTTCTCAACGTAGCTTTGAACGTCACAATTAATTTGGATGCAGAAAAAGCTCAATAGTCTGTTCAGATCTTGAATGTCAAGTCCAATGACGTCATTCAAAAATGCCTCGTGGAAGGCTCGCTTTCTGAATGGTTTATCGCGCCATTAGGGGCGGAGTTTGAGCGACGACTTGACATTCAAAATCTGACCAGACTGTATGACTCATATTGGCGCATTATACTGTCGCCGATGGCCGAGGTCAGCGTTTCAGGCGGCGGACGTCGTTCGGACAGAAGCAGTCGGTTCGGCCGACAGGACGGCTTCACCATAGCCGACGAGACTTCCCGGGAGCTGCCCGGCGCCCGCAAACAGCTCAGCAATGAGAAGACGCGTGGCGTGCCCTCCGACGTATCCCTTATCCGATCAATTTTAAACGTGATTTTTATTTATTTTTCATTTTTTCTCTCTCGTCATTCATTCCTTACAAACATTCCTACCGCAACTCGCCCGCGTTCATGAAAAAGGGCCGATACAAGCCGTCTTCGAGTACATTTCCCTGTTCGTTCCCTTGTTTTCTTCCCAATATTCTAGTTTTATTATTTGTGTGCCGTGTTATTTTTCTGTCAGTTTACCCACGCTTATTAAAGGCGAGTGCTACGGAGATCGGTCAATAATGCGCCGTCAATTTCTAACTTTTTCTTTCTTGCAATTCGTTAAGGACCTGTTACTTGAGGTTACGAGATAAGTTAAGTCCCAAAAAGTACACTCATTTTTATTTTATTACCGTAAAACCATATCTAAACTACCGTAATACGACTGGCCGCCTTAAACAGGCCCAATTACGCTAAACATTTAAGCAGAAAAACATGATCGATTTTTATTTTTCGAGATTTTTCAGCTTAACTCACCTAGCTTATTTTTATGACACATTTGATTTTTCTTCAAAACAAATATAATTTCGAATTTTTAGACAACTTTTTCGAAGGTTCAGATTATATTCGAAAAGAAAATTTCAGAATCGAATGACGGCATGAAAAAGACAAACCGAAACTTCTATTTTTAGTATGTTTCTTTGATTGAATGAGCTTGTTTTCTTTGTTGTGCGAGGATCTTTCCATATTAGTCATCTTTGTTTTTACGATCTATTCTATTTTTAGCTCTGGTAGTAGCTCTAAATTTTTAAAGAACACAGGTTCAATCACGAATATTAACTTTATATTTTCAGAACACTTTTTGTCTGACAGAAAAGTGATTTTTATTTTGCGGTAGGCTTTTTTTCTTGAAATTGCGCCAGACCAATCCTTGATGTGCCAGATGAAGTTCTCGGAAGTCTAAACCTTTACAAGTTTTTAATTTTGAAGAAATTCCAAAGTCCCAAAATGACTTATTTTTGATGGATTTCGAGGGTTTTTCTTTGACTGTGAGTCCTTATTTCTCGAAAACTAGGAGGTTTTGTAGGTTGAGATTTTTCAGAATATGCTTCCGGTTTATCAAGGAGTGTCATGGTCAATATTCAGAAGAATTCCAACCGCAAAGTAAAATTACCTTCCTTGTGAGGAAATGACCAAAAAAATAAAGCCTTTTTGCAGAGTTGAAAAAAATCATAGAAAAAAGTATGCAATTGACAGTCATATCAAAAAGAAATAGGCAATAATTTATTTTTACATACTTATTTTTTTCTGTTCGTATTTCAAAAGAATCGACCGATTTCCAGGTGGACACGACATCTACAACCTCGATGCTGAGTTCGGACTCTGGCGTGGTCGCCGGCGGCATCTCGAGCAGCAGCAGCGCGACGACGACGCCTCCCGCAACGACACGACGACGTCCTCGTCGAGCACCACGTCTCCAGCCGCCGCGGCGTCGGAAAAGTCGACGGCCTCGCCGCCGTTCCTGAAGCTGACGGCGTCGCGAGGCCGGCGTCCGTCAGCCAGAACTCCGAGGCGGAAGTCATCGCAAGAATCGCGAGAACAAGGAAAAGGCCCAGCAGACGCCGGAGGCGACACGAGCCCAAGTCTGAACCTCCTCCAGCTCCGCGCCACTGATGGACGTCAAGGTTCCCGTGGTTCCCGAATTGCAACAAGTCCCCCAGATTGAGTGCTTGCCCAATGGTTTTGTATTTTTCAAGATGGTTTATGCTTCAAAGAAATTCAATATTAAGCTCCAACAGAGATGGGCAGACATGCGCAATAAATTTTTTTGCGAGTTTTTTGATTTCTTAAAAACATTTTTTTAAAAAAACTTGTGAAAACACACCGAAATCAACTTTTAGCCGCTAGCTGTCGGAAAATACCGTCTTAAGCGAAAAAATACATAAATTTCACTGTTAAAATCCGAAAATTGTGTTTACTTTTGTACTGTGGAAACTTTCACTGCTTCCGCATTCCGCAAAAATTTGAATATTCATCCCTGAACTCCTTGTTGAATTTGATCGTTAACTTTACAAAATCTTCGTTATATTTTTCACTCGTTGACTAAAGTTTCTATTTTCTCGAAACCACTAAAAAATTTTTTCCAGACACTATCGAAAAAAAAACATTGTCCTTTTACTATTTTTCCTCGTCTCACAAAAAGCAGTGTTCGCGACATTTTCGTTCAACTTTTCGAATACTTCCCAAATAACAATGAATTGGCAGATGATTCATACGCAGAGCGACTGCGAAAATGTTTTTCGGAATTAGGTCACGCTTTTGTTTTGCACTTTCTTGGGTCATAATTTTTGGCTTTTTTTTTCCTGGCTCTCCAAAATTTTTGAAATGAGGATAGAAGTATGTCGGTTTCTCGGCAAATTGAAAAATTACTAATATAATAGAATGATGACATATTGTTAATAGACCTATAGACAAAAAAATATTTTTTTGAAGGGGTAATGTTTACTCAAAATCTGGTTGGCTTCCATGGAAGAGAAGGAAATAAGTTTTTGGGAATCTAGTTCTAGTTTTTAGAGAGAATTTTTTTAGCAATTTTGTTTGGAATAATTTTTTTGAAAAACCATTTTTCATATATTTTATGAAAAAGAAGAACAGTGACATGTAACAAGTAAAAAAAGTGAAAGTTGCAAAATTTCAAACGGATTCGGTTAAAAATTGATTCGGCAGACATAGAAGCTTTTGAATAGATATGGTTTGAACTGTTTTTTTTCAGGAAAATATATTGTTTGACTGATGAAAAGCCATCTTTAGTTGCCGACAGGATGACCAGACCCGCAAAGTTGAAAAGGGAAAAAATGTAGAAAGAAAAAAGGCTCTTTTGACAATGTGACCGCTTCACAAGTCGCCGCGTTGCGTTCACCTCGAGACGACCTGTCTCATCCGCAGCTCTGGTTAGCCTGACGAAGTAGAGAAAAAGTTTTGCTGTGGAAATATTTTTTTAACTAAACCTTAAACAGTCTCTTTGAAATTTCGGTTTTAAGGCGAGATCGTGAACATTCCGGGATCGATGCTGACGGATCAGTTCGGACTGGCGGCGCTAGTCTCCCGTCTGCGCCATTTCCCGTTGAGCAACAACCCGTTATTGTCGTTCGCAACGGACACGGACTACGGGGACATGAGCAAGACGACGCCCGGAGCCTTCCTCGAGATGGGCGACTCGCTGAGCTTGATGGTCAACGGCATCGAGATGTCGTCCAAGTACCCTGAGATGGAGCCTGAGTAAGAGACGCCAGAAAGTTGTAGATGATCTCGGGATACAGTTTCAGGGCGCCGGTCTGGAAGACCTTCGCCGGCCCTTTCCGTGCAAATCCGCTCTCTGCGATTGAAATCACGGCCGAGGTTCAGGAAAATTTGTTTTTGGGTTTTTTCTAGGTTTTTGATGGGGAAAAGGTTGGTTTAGGATGATAAGGATATTTTTTGTCTGATTTGAAAAATTCAAGATTTTGCATTTTCTGAACTTAATTATGAGAAAGAAAGTTAGAAATGGCGGTTATCAAGTCATTTAGAGGTTTTATTAGCAAGTTATAGGGTTTTTCCTTAATTCTTACGGTAACTTAGATCAATTTCTTGGTAAAGATTGGTTTTTAAATATTCGAAAAAAATGGTAGAAAAACTTTTTTCCTTCTCCAGCTCATCATTTCAGTCATTTTCGATCTCGTAAATCCAATTCAGGAGTTCCCGCCGGAGTACTATCTGAGTCCGATTATAGAGCCCAAAGTTTCTGACAATATGATTCAAAAGGTAGATATCATCGAAAAAAAAAGAAGTCCTTATCATTATTTGGACAGATTGGCAGCCAGGAGCTCCTCTACATGTTCTACAACATGCCGCGCGAGCTTTGGCAGGAAAAAGCGGCCCGCGAACTGTACTGTCGCAACTGGCGATACAACGTTCGCGAGAAGTTCTGGCTCCGCAGACATCATTCCGATCGCAAGGTCGGCGGCGGACGTCTCTACGACATGTATGGCGGTTCGTTGATCGGTTTTTTTTTCGTTTGACTAGGGAATGGGCTTCTGAATGAGATAAGTTCACTAGATGTAGTTTTTCAAGCTGGTTCCAAATCTGGTCTCAAAACTGAGGAAATTCTTCAAAGGTGTTATGTAGCTAACCAGCAGGAAATTGGAAGTTGAATGGAAGCTAGAAGGTCCTGAAAAGCCTTTCGGAAGGGGAAAATGGAAAATGCCCAGAAACCTGCTGGAATGCTTCTGCAAGGCTATTTTTCAAGTTCAAACTTTTGGAAAGCTATGTGAAAGGACCTGCTGGAAGAAAGGAACCGAAAGCAGAAACTACCCAACTTTTACCTGAGAAGCTGCATGTGAAAAAAGTGGTTAGAAGATAGTTTCAAGAGAATTGTGAGATTTTTGTTCATACGTCAGCTGGATTCTTCCCCCGGGTGCGGCCTACCCCCTCAAACTGCGGCCTATCCCCCAAAAAAATGCGGCCTACCCCCGAAAAAGAGCGGCCTACTTCAGTATATTTTTCAAATTTTTTTCGAGCGCAAAAAGGCTGGGGTGGTATCCAGCCGATGTATGTTTTTGTTTATCTTCTTCTCGAAAAGTTAGTTCATTGATTTGGCCTAGTTTAAGATTGTCTTCATATTTTGAACTTTTGACCAATGCAAACAAAAGTTTTTCAACTTTCTGAAGGATTTTCGGAGAGCCACCTTGAAAAATTAAATCTTGGCTCGAGAAAGTTCCCAAAAATCAAACTACGAGGTTTTTTTTCCCCTAAAAGTCCTTGTGATAATTTTCTGTATGAATCTGACTTCTAGCGGGAGTGTTGAGATAAGTTTCATTTTACGAATTTATGAAGCTAATTTTTTCAGGAGCCATTGGCCAGAAGCACACGTCGCTGCTGTCGATGCTCCACCAGGTGACGGACACGTTCGAGTTCGGTATCTACGACGTTTTCGATTCCGTCAAGTTCAAAATTGTGAGCTTTTCCTAGTTTCTTGGTTTCCAAAAATGCAGGCTTTGGTATTTTTTGTAAAAGTAGTTTATCGGCTTTTTGTTTATTACTTCAAAAAGTGTGTTCTTTTTGAATTTTTTTGGTTTTTCAGTTATTTGAACATTTCTCACATATTTTTTTAGACTGGCCCGTATGAAAAAAATTGAGCAGTGTTGCTGGGATTTTTTTCAAAACCTGATTAAAAATAAATATAAAAACGTGTTTTCTACTTTTAAAAATATATCCAACTTCCATAAATTATATTGCTGATGGGTGGCTTGAGCCATCGAAAAAAAGGTCCTGACACGATGGGAAACGAAATAGTGCATGGTTTGTGGAGAGCGCAGACAGGCCCAAGCTACCCTTTTATCGACTATAGTCCTCTTCGGATCCTAGAGAATGAAATAAGATCTGATTATCCCAAAACGCATTTCTAAAAGACCAACCTAAAATTAGAAATAAAGACAAGTTGCATTTTCCAGATGACGCGCGAGATGAAGGTGATCTACGAGGAGCTGGAGCAGATGGATCTCACGAACCAGCAGCCGTCGTCGCTGGCAGCGGCCCTCTCCAGCCATTCGCAGCTTCTCGGCGGCGCTCCCAAGGATCCCGGCGTGATCGGCAGTCGCGGCAAGCTGTCGCTGCCCTCGCGAAGCTTCTTCCTCGAGAACGGACTCGCGTCGCCGACCGTCCAGGCCCCGCCGATGGTCTTCCCGTCGCTGCAGGCCGTTCAGCAGCAGCAGGCCTCGCTCCGTCGTCTCTGAACATATCCGTGCACATTCCTGTCCTTGATGAGATTCCACTGATTGGTTGAAAGAGTTGGGCGAGGAGTTGCAGATTTTCTGTTGTCTGCAAAAGTCGGGCACTTAGTTCTAAGGTTCTACTAAAAAGTCTGTATTATGGTTTATTTTGCTGTACACTTTGGTCGTTAAATCCCATAACTTTCTTAAAATGATAGATTTTTCACCTTGCCCCTGTCGTGGTAGGAGTATAAAATGAGCTTCCAATTTTTGATCGGAATTTTTTTCACAATTGTTTTGTGAATAATTCAATTTGATGATTTTTTTGAGGCTCTAGAAAAAGTAATTGGAGGCTATTTAGAAAGTTTGACCTGCATTATTTATCTTTGAACAGTTTGAAAAAGTCTGGGCTTTAGGAAGGGTTATTTTTGGTTGCCCACGAGTTTTGCCCCTTCAAAGATTTTTCTGAAAAAAATTTAAGTTTTTTTCTGCATTTTTAACGCAGAAGAAGAGCTTTTTTGGAACTTTGGTTCGATTTCTAATTTTTTTGAGTGAGAAAAAAATGGAATTCATCCTGGAAAATATCAAAGGAAAAGACCTTTTTGTGTATCTGGAAACTTTATAAATTCAAAAAAAGGTTTCCGGAACTTTCTCAGCTCTCCTCAATTCACCCACTCTCTCTCCAACACAATCCAATCCTCCCTGCCTTGTTTTCTGACTGGTATCCGATTCCTTGCCGAAATTGAAGATATCTCATTATTGTATCTATCCCTTATTGAATTTCCATTCCCCGTATTTTGTCTCCATCAACGATATGTTTTTTTGTCGTATTCTGCTTGTTTCGAGGCGATATGTCCAGCACAAATATGGTTCTTTCACTTTTTTCTCTTATCCGTTGTTCTTGCGATAAAATTATCTGGAAAAAAAGGATTTTTTGTGAAATGCGGAAGGTGTTTGATGCATTATTATTGGATTGCGAAATTTCCCTTTTCCCAATTGTTCAGGATGGATCCGGAGTTGTTGAACGACGAGGACTACGAAACGGACACTGTTTTTCTCGGGAAGTGATGATGATGGTTTTAAAAAAATAATTTTTTTCATTTCAAAGTTGGAAAAATGATTCAGATCTTCGTATTGATCGAATCGATATCGAAGCCGATTTTTGACGGTTTTTGAATATTTTTTTGGATTGAAAAAAATATCAAAATGAACAGATAATAAGACGGAAGAAACCGCAAAAAGCTGAAGATGAACTGACGGATTCTGGAACGAGGCGGAATTCTTTCAGATCTCCGTTGAGGTTTTTAGATTTTTTTCAAGTTTTAGGAAAACCCTTGATAATTTGAAGAATTGAAAATGAAATTTTTAAAGTATTTTTCGAGAAACTTGTTCGAAAAATTTGAGAGAATTGAATTTTTTTCGTCTTTTTCGCTTGATTGGACGATGCAAAAATATCGAAAAAAATTTATTTTTGAATTTCAAAATAATCCATTTTTCTAATGAAAATCTTCAAGAAAAAAAGCTGAAAAAAATCGTGAAAGTTTCCTCAAAAAGGGTCAGAAAAATCTCTTGAATATTTCTTGAACTATTTCAGAATTTTTTTGAAGCTTTTTTTGAAGAAAAAAAGAAATGATCTTTCCGCGATTTTTTTCTGAAACTCGAAATAGACTTCGATTCGATTTTTTTATATTGAATATTGCTGTCCCTTATCTGAATCTCCTCATAAAACCCTAATACATCGAAAAAAAGTCGAAATATCCAAGAATTGATGGCGAATTTCAAGATTTCCGTATCACCAGGAAAAAAATCTCATTATTGTTAAAATTCACCTGGATTTTCATTAAAAATTCTTTTTTTCATTCAACTCAGCTTTTTTTATTAATTCCCATTGGATGGAAGTTGAAAATCGACTTTTTCCTCTCTGAAAGAAAAACAGCCCATTCAGTGTTCAAAAGTTTTTTTCCGTGAACAGAGTGCGAAAAAGATAACTAATTTTTTACAGGGTCAGAGAACACTTCGATTTTCACGGAAATTACTTTGGAAAAAGCTTCAGATTTTCCTTTTTTCAGTTCATTCGACGATCGACCTTCCCCAAATCTCCTTTCACCGTCTTTCGACCTTTCTATGCTCTCGCCTAGTCCCGTATTTATTCTCCAGAGAAAAAACTCAAAGAAGAAATAATTCAGACATTTTTCCCCTTGCATGACCCTCGGTTCGACTTTTTGCCCATTAGCGAAGAGGACGACGAGCGTTGGCAGAAGGAAGATTATTTCCGAACTGGGAGGTTCGAAAATTGACAAATTCCGAGAAAATATTGGTTACAATTTGTAAATTAACATTAAAAAAGTTTTTTTTTTAGAAATTTTCATTAATAGCAAATCTTGTTGAGTAGAATGAGAGAATCCTACAATATAAAATGTCAAATTTTCAATTTTAATTGGTTTTTTAAATTCTGAAAAGGTAAAAAAATGTTGAAAGGGTGAAACGTTAATTTGAGACTAATTTAGAACTATATTTTATCTTTGGACATCCGAGTTTTCCGATTTTTTTATACATTGGGCTGAATTTATTTTTATTTTTAGGTTTATTTCGGGTTCATTTTGAGTTTTATTATGAATTTTATTATGAGCTTTCAGAAAAATTAAACTGGTTCATAAATTTGATTATCAACTTGTAAAAACCAGTAGTTTAGAAGGTTTTTTTGTCAAGCAAAAAAATTGAGTTTTTCTGTTTTGATCTCATAGTAACCAAAAAATCCGTTTATCAGCACAAATCCGAAAATTTTGTTTTTTTTTTCATTGTTGGTGACTTTTTCTATTTATTTCGGATTTTTTTAGATTTTTCTCGGTCATTTATTATCAATTCTTCGGATTGAATTTTTAATGAAACGAAAAATTTTTTTCAGAAAAAAATGTTTGTTTTAAATATTTCCGCGAGAAAGTTTCAAAAATTTCGTAAAAAAATATTTTTCTCAATTTTTTTCAAGTGAAGTCTTAATATTTTTTTATTTTTATTTTGTCTTTGACTTTGACTTTAATCGTTATTTTTTTGAAATCTTCTATTTCACTTAAAAAAATACTAACCAGGGAATGGTCTCAGCTCACAGTGGGACTTCTGAATGAGACCAATTTTATTAGATGTAGTTTTTTTCACGCTGATTCCAAATCTGCTTTCAAAAAGTTGCCCAATACGTCTGTGAAAAAAGTTATGGACCCTCAAAAGTCGAAAATTTCAGTGTCTCCAATTGAGCTGTTTTTTGGAGGGTATGTAGATCTTGTCCCTCTGGTTACGGAAAACTATTGAACTTTTCTCAAAAAAATTCCGCAGCCCAGATATGATCTTTCAAAGCCCCGCCGAACATAAGAGAATGCGCGCGCGGTGTCCTATTGCGATCCGACGGCTGTCGTAGCAACGGCAGCGAGGAGCAGTGGAAAGGCGGCAAACTGGGGAGCACGAGGTCATGGGTTCGGTCCCCGTCCTCTGCAAAATTTTTTTGCAATTTTTCCTTTTTTGGACAATTTCGTCTAACTGCTCCTTTCTTGAGTTTTTGAAGCGTAGAAACATGAGAAAACTTCTTTTTGAACCTTTATAAACACGTGGACTTATTTTTTTGTCAAAAAAATTTTATTCATGAAATTTTTTTCGTGATTTTCCATGTGTATGATGGGTTGAGTATGAAAATTTTTCGAAAAAAATTTTTTTGTTTTTGTTATTTTTTTGTTTCAAAAGTTGACTGGTCCAAGGAATCATGACTACGCTGTCAAAACTGACAGATTTTCATGGTTTTTCAGACCTCAACCTGCTCATACGGCTCTATGAGAAAGAAAGAAATGCAAGTTTTTAGCTTTTTTTGCTGAAAAAAACTTTTTGAAGCACTTTTTACTAGTTACTAAATTTTTACAACCAGAACCGTAATCTCCTAAATATATTCATTACAATGAGATTTTTAGAAAGTTTACCTTCAAGTCAGACTTTGTAGAGTAAAATGTCAAAAAGAAAAAAATATAACTTTTTAAGGCTTTTAATAGCATTTTTCCTTCTTTTGATTTCGGGACTAAACTTTTTTCCGACAAAAAGGCAATCATCGCGTATAAATCACTGCAACCTAAAAAGATCTTTTTGGTAGAGGAAAATTTTGGAAAAAAATTTTTTTCTGTCAGTTTTGACAGCGTAGTCATGATTCCTTGGACCAGTCAACTTTTGAAACAAAAAAAATAACAAAAAACAAAAAAAATTTTTTTCGAAAAATTTTCATACTCCAACCCATCATACACATGGAAAATCACGAAAAATTTCATGAATAAAAATTTTTTTGACAAAAAAATAAGTCCACGTGTTTATAAAGGTTCAAAAAGAAGTTTTTCTCATGTTTCTACGCTTCAAAAACTCAAGAAAGGAGCAGTTAGACGAAATTGTCCAAAAAGGAAAAAAATTGCAAAAAAATTTTTGCAGAGGACGGGGACCGAACCCATGACCTCGTGCTCCCCAGTTTGCCGCCTTTCCACTGCTCCTCGCTGCCGTTGCTACGACAGCCGTCGGATCGCAATAGGACACCGCGCGCGCATTCTCTTATGTTCGGCGGGGCTTTGAAAGATCATATCTGGGCTGCGGAATTTTTTTGAGAAAAGTTCAATAGTTTTCCGTAACCAGAGGGACAAGATCTACATACCCTCCAAAAAACAGCTCAATTGGAGACACTGAAATTTTCGACTTTTGAGGGTCCATAACTTTTTTCACAGACGTATTGGGCAACTTTTGAAAGCAGATTTGGAATCAGCGTGAAAAACTACATCTAATAAAATTGGTCTCATTCAGAAGTCCCACTGTGAGCTGAGACCATTCCCTGGTAAGTTCAATTCAGGATCACGAAAGGAGTCAGCTACAACATTATGACTGGGAAATTGATGGCGGATGAACATGAGAAGATTGAAATTGTCGAAAAAGTAAGAAAATATCATCCAGTGATTGAAAATGACTGTTTTCCTTCAGAAAAATGAGGCTGACTTGACCTCGGAGACGGAAAAATCCACCTCTTCCGGTTACAAATCCACAAAGGACCTCGAAAACGAGATTATGTCTTTTTCTGACGTTTTTTCGGCGATCCCAAGGGCCTTCAATTATGCGGATTCGTTACCGGTTGGTTTTTATAAATAATTTGTGGAAAAAAACTGAAAAGAAAAAAACTAAACTTTTGAAAAAATTTCTTCTATAAAGTTTATTTTGTTTGAATGAGGTCAAAAAACTCGGAATGATCATGATGATGAAACGCGAAAACTTCATGGAAAAACTTGGAAAAAAATTTGCAAATTTTGAGAGAAAGAAAGAAAAGAAGAGAAAACGTATAGTCAATCCAGCCCTACCTGAAAAGACGATGGGAGGCGCAGAAGGGGGCGGGACGCGTAGCGTGTGCGTTCGCGGTTCTTGACACAAGTTTAGTTCAACGGCAGACTAATTGGACATTTTTTTCTGCATTTATTGACTTCTTTTTTTCTAGCTGTTAGATCAAAAAAATGTAAGAAAGAAAGAAGCGAATAGTGTAAATTAAATTTATTAATCACAATTTATGGGACAAACAAGTACACTGTTGGCAGAGTGAGACCTTTTCTTGCTTTCAAAAATGAGTCTCAGAAAAGCCTTTTTGTACGGAGTTATCATAGTCAAATACATCACGCAGATAGTTGGACACAATGTTTGACCAGGGGCCCACAGAAAAAGTGTCATCGGCAAGCTGTAAATCTTCTTTTTCATTTGTCTTTGATATTTTTGAAAACATAATTTTTATCAAAATACAAAGAAAGACAAACTCACTGGATGAAGGCTTTGAAGTTAGAAATGGTTACGAAAAAGCTTCCCAGAATCGGTATCACAACGGCAACCCCGATGGCCAAAAGTGTTCCCAATTCAATTGTCAATATCCTTCTGAGAAGTCGTTTTACGGCTGTGGAATGGGTATGGTGTGACTGAAGGGTCCTGAATAGTGACCATATAATTTTCTCGTTAAATTTTTTAGTATTTGTTTGAGAAGGTTATGGGAATCGGATAATAAAACTCACATGGAAATAAGGGACGCGAAGAACCAAAACAAAACTACTACGATGATAGCAAACTCGAGAGCAAGATAATAAGCGAACTTGCGATAAACTAAGAAGAAAACGGCGTGGTCTTTGAAAAAGTCCGCCAATCTGTTATCAACAGTAACCGCGATCCTACGAGCTTCATCCTGGTCCCATACAAGGCAGTTGAGAAGTGGATATAAGTTGACAACGCAAATCGAAATGGAAATAAACCATAAAAGTCGTTCAGCATAAGCCACCGATTTTGAATGAGTGAGGTCGAAAATAGTGAAATACGTGGCGGTTAGCGCGTTGCGGGTTAAAGTTAATGTACAGAAAATTAATTCAAACAAAGACAGGTAGACGAGTAAAATGACCGAGGCGCCGGTTATACGGTAGTTACTGGCGCTTGTTAGATTATTGAACAACATTTGATACGGTAGGACACTGTAGAGGCCGTCGAAAGCAATGAAGAGAGAAAATAAACAGGAAAAGATTATCTGGAGGGCGAGAAATACTTTGAAGGCTTTGATGATCCGAGAAGAATTTCGCAGAACGATATAAAGGGTCAGAGCTGCCAGAAATATGACGATGACCGCGACGGTTATCTCCCAAGTCTGTGTCAGTTTTATGTAGCTGAAAAGGTGGACTTTGACGGAAGTTTGGGAAATTCTTGAAGGTACTTACAGAGAAGATTATTTTAAGGCTGAGCGTTATTTTAAAATTGCTCTGAACATCCTTCGATGTACGATATATTTTTGTAGACGTGATGGGTAGATTGGCAAGTTGACGCGATGCGGTTTTCAGAACGCAGCCATGGAATAAAAAATTATTTCTCTTCCAACTAAATTTTTTCAAACTATAAAAAAGTCGATACTTTGAAAAAAAACTATCAAGAATAGATAAAAACTTGAAAAAAAGGAGTCTCTAGTTTCCCTCCAACAGCCGCGTCGTGTACGCAACGCGTCATCCTTGCCAATCTATCAATCTCCTCCTTTCAAGTCGGGAATAAATGACTATAAGGTACACATAAAAATTGTTTTTATAAATTTCTCGTGTTCAAAATAGCTGTAGTCTACTTACTTTTCAGTTTACAAAATTTTTAATAATCCAAATTTCAAAGCCGAACCTTTGGTGGTGGGTATACGCATCATAAAATCCATCTAGAGCTGAGACGATATTGAAAGGCACGATATAATCGTTAGAATTCTCGGAGAACATTTATTTAGTTAGTTGTGAATGACTTTTTTGCCAAACTAAAGCACCTGGTCTTGTTTTAAAATGCGTCAAGCAATTAATGGAATAAAAGCTGCATTTTAACACCCGTTCTCTGAGGAAGTTCAGCGAAATTCAGTTTTCACAAAAAGTGACATTTTTGATCTACTTCATTGTAATATACTCAACAATGTCATTTCAGGAGCCTTTGAAGGGCGTTTTCCAAAACGAGAAATATGATTTTTTGAGGGCGAATTTAGGGCTTCAAAGAACCATTTAGAAACATGCTGATTGGGGAACATTAATTATTCTCTTCAAAAATAATTTTTACACAAAGCAAAAAAAGTTTATTGTATGATTCTTCAGGAAGTGAACGGCGCCTGGGTGCTGAAGCACCGAGAAGAGGAGCTGGACCAGCTGACGACCTTCGAGCTTCAGGCTCCGATCTGCGCGGCTCTCAACTCGCGGCACTACCTTCTCATGTTCTTCGGCATCGACGAGCGCGACCGCGTCACCGGCTGCGAATTGTCGGCCCGCGACCGCGTCTGCTTCCGAATGGCCCTGTCGCGGGCCGTCGCCGGCGAGTTCCAGCCGCCTCTGATCAACGCCGCGCCCGCGACCCTCCACGGCATGAATCGCGCCGACGACCTGGCCGCCGTCACCTCGACCGTCGACGTCGTCTTCCTGCCAATCCTGCCGGTGACGTCGTCGGATGAGCCCACGACTCGACGTTACGTCATCGTCGTCCGTGTCAAGGAGAAGACCGAGAAGGTCGGAAGCAAGGATTTGCTGATCTCCTTGTTTTTTTTATAGCAGAACCGATTCGTTACAACTTGAAATAATAGGATTTTTCTGCGCAAAAGAACGAGATTAGTCCACCTTTTTCCGGTAAAAATAGAAAATTTTCGAAAAATCAATATCGATCAATATTCTTCCATCTTCAATTTCGAATCTTCTTGCAGCTTTTCTCAAAATCTAAATGAGCAGTTTAGGTGTATCAACTTTCTTCCGGACGAATTTACATCGAAGAAAATGGCGTTCCTGTCCAGTTGAGTTGTTTGGAAGAGGTGTATCCTTCTTTGCATGACCTTCATCAAAATTTTCCGAAATTCCAGGCTTCCAGAATGATCTTGGGCGATCGGATCATCCCGGAGCTCTGTGAACCGATCGTCGTCGAGGATTTCGTCAAAGAAGTCGAAGCAGAGCCGGAAGAGGCCAAGGAAAAAGTCGTCGCTGTGAAAATGCCGAGACGGAATATTCTTCGCGATTTGAATGTTTTGAGGTGATTTTTTTCGGTCAGAAATACCTGAAAAGTCCAGCGTTCAAAGAAAAAGAAAAAAAAAAAGAAGTCGGCAAGTTCTTCAGTTTCAAAAAAAGGAAAATACGAATACTTTTAGCGAAAAAGTTTGAGTAAATAACCAAGAACCGGCAATGTATTGAATTATACAGGGAATTTTGAAGAGTCAGAGATAATTTTAAATGGAATAAATTTGAACACGGCAAAAAGGACGATTTTAAAGTTTGAGAAAGTCTTTTTTGAAAAACCAATACGTATAGAGCCTAGCGATAGTCAGGTTTCTGAAAATTCTTTGAACCTTCCAGTCTGTTTTTTTAAAATAAAGAATTCCCTTTCCATTCTGATCGCTTTTCAGAGTCAAAATCATGACCCAAACACTTGAGAGAAATCTAATTTTTTTGAAAAAAAAAACAGTTTTGCGAGACTTTTCACATTTTAAATCGATGATTTTGACGTTCTAGAAAGCCTTTTTAACAGACTTACGTATGAACTGTATCCCAAAAAATTCTTACTTTCTTTTCTTTTTTTCCTTGCTACGCCTTTGTTCCACTTGAGAAGCTTCGGCGCCCAAAGTTGATGAGACAAGGCCCTATCTTGGTATCAGACTGGCTCCAGGTTCACGCGAGTGTCGACCCGAGCCTCAAGTGAAAACGGCCCGGCTCAAACCAAAGAGAGCAATTTTTATCAAGTCCGATATCAGACAGTTCTACGATAAAATCACGTTCTTGGTTCTTTTTTCATTTACAGTTCAACAGAAATTATGATAAAGTGGTAAAGGAAATTTTTTGGGGAAGTTTGGGTAAGCTTGAGATTTTTCTTGGTCACGAGGGGGGTCGAACTTGTGATCCTGTGGACCGTAGACAGACACGCGACTTCATAGACGAATCGAGAAAGGGTATCGCAATACCCTCTGAAGTACATCGCAGGCTCTGAAGTCTCACGATGGTACCTCAAGTATAGTAATTTTGACAAGTCTATGATGTAAGGTATGTGAAAAAAATGTACAGATGAGTTATCAAATAATAAATAATTAGGAATAGTTCAGAGGTTAGATTGGATTTACAATATATCGCGCAGCCGTTTCGAGTCTTAAAAGTGTGCGGCATAAGAGGTGACTCGCATCAGCACTTTCCTCCTTGCATTAGTTCAAAAAACGAAGAAAAGGATAATTTTGCGACTATCTTAGGCGCGTAAGGTCTGAGGAGGTCTGAAGATTCTGAGCAAAATGAACACACATTATGGGGTCTTCACGATCCATTTTCAGAGGTACCTTTGTGTACCCATTATGGTACCTTCTCAGTTCGCCTGTGTTGTTGCGCTACGGCGCATCTCTAAGAACTTTTTCATTCTCTCCATTGATTTTTTTTTTTCAAAAAAGGATTCCTTCCATTTTAAATATCGTTTTCAGAGTGAAGCGTCTGGCCGAAACAATGAAGGAAAAGCTGCCGAAAGGCGGCGTTCTTCGTTACGCGATGTGTGCCGCCATCGGCTCTGCTGCCGCGATTTGTGGCCACAAGATTGTCAGAAAGTATCTGTAATTCATTGTTATTTGTTGTGTTTTATCATTTCGAAGTCTTTGAAAGTTTATAATAAAGTATTTGTTTTCTTTTATACGTGAATTTTTGACCAAAGCCTTTTGAGCCGGCAGAGGTGTTTTTTCCATAGAAAAAAATATTTGAAATAGCGAATTTTTCGCTTTTTGGAATATTTTTTTCAGCCTTATGAAGAACTTCATGAACTCCGAAGTTTCAACAATGACAACTGAAAAAAACAAAAGGTTTGATATAACAATTTTTAACCCATGTAAATTGGTTTTCATAACAATTAAGCTAGGAACTTCGAAATTGATTGATTTGAAGCGTTAAAATACGCTCAATTTTATTTTTTGGTGTTTGAATAAAAAAATTCAAGCTTATTCTTGCTTAAAATATCAATATTTCGTTCGATTCCAAGCCGAACTTATCAGAATAGTCAAGAAAATTGAATTCAGATAAATTCGTTGTGAAGTTTTTTTTTCAGCTGTAGAAAGTTTTTATGCCGTATTCGATGTGATTCCGCGAAATCCAACGGAAAAATAACTAAATTCTGGGAAGTCGGAAATAATTTTTGCATCATTTTTATATAAAAAAATATGAGAAAGGTTCCCATCAAAACCATTCCGCAATTTTCTTTTCTATTACTTCGTACAGGCAGGAAATATTTCTCAATTATAATAATCTAGACAACTTCACGCTTTTTTATGAATTGCTCAAAACAGGAAAGTTTTATTCATATCGGATTCTATTAGCTTTTTTTACGAAAAATTTTCAGATAAAATCTAAAAATCACAAAAAATCAAGGACGTCGAAAATCAAAGCTTTTTTTTAATCTGGGTAATACTTCTACAGTGAAGCAAGCAATGTTATAATAAACTCAAAGCTTCAGTGAACCATAGAAATGTTTTCAAGCACTGTTTCCTAGCGTGAATCGACCCAAAAAAGTTTGAATCTGTTTCTCGGTTTCGGAGATTTTTTGATTTTAGGTTTCTGTCTGTAACTTACTAGAAAAATGAGCTGATAAACTAAGTTTTTGGTGTTAATAAGCTGGACCCGTAGAAAACAACTGTAGAAGGTTTGGCAATAATTGACCAACTCCTAGAAAAGTTATGACGAAAAAAGTGAAATTGTATATATCTTACTGCACGCTAAGGGGCAACAGGAATAGTCCTCCGAAAAAAAAAGTTCCGTCCTGTTTTTCGGAGAATTTTCAGAATTTACTCAGAAATGAAAAAGATTCCTAACACGACATGAAGTTTCCTGTTTCAGGCAATAGAACGATCCTCATCTAGGCCATTCAAATTTTTTCTCTTTTTCGGCTTTTTTCCCGATATTCCCTCGAAAAATCAAAAGAAAAACACTCTTGAGTTGATCCTGGCACTCATTGACGACGAGTGGCGTAGCGTAAAAACGTAAAAACAATTAAGGAGCCGGCCCCCGAAAATGAAAGCCCATCGAAATTTTTCGAGGCGTAAAGCGTCCGGCTCAACCAAGAGCACATAAAAGCGCCGCCGGACCTCCATTTTACGACTTTTGACCTAACCGAAAACGAAGAAAGAAGGCTTTTTGGATGGTCGTTGTGTTATATTTTGATGGCGGCTGCTTTTTGAGCATACGGGTTTTGCTCATGTTAGCCAAGATTAGGCGAACTTTATTTTCAAAAACTTCTGAAGAGTCTTTCTTGTTGGGAAAATTTTCAGTGGCCACTATGGAGGCTCGCCAGGAACTACGTGGAGAGGTCACTGAAGTGGCCACTTCAGTATTTTTTCATCCAGTATTCCTCCCAGTAACTCTGATAGTTTTTAAACATACAGATTAGACCAGTTATTTTGATACATTGACCCCTAAAGTGGCCACTAAAGTTTTTAGTGGTCTAGTAGCAGCACTCAGACCTCTATAGTGGCCACTAGTTTTTAACCCCTAAGGGCCCCTAATTTGACTACTATAGTGGCCACTTGAAATTTTCCCAGTGCTTTCTACATTTCTTCTTTTTTTAGAGAAGCCACTTCTTTCTATGATTTTCTTTGAAAAAAGAAACAAAGCATTGCTCATATTAGCATTTCGAAACTTTATGCTTCATGACATGATATGCTTCGCATTCTATTGTCCAGCGAAAATTTTGGAAAACACCATTGCTCATACTAGCTCACACTCACGCTTCTGCCCAAATTCATAAGTGGTGCTAGCTTCGTCCGATAATATGCCGAGAATATGCCGAGAATGTACAAAAATGAAGGAAAATATTCTCGGAGACGGATTTTTGGAGAGCCGAGATCCGTGCGAAACACACCCATAAATCCGCGCGACCTCGATTTATGCCCCTTTTTCACTTGATTCCCAGACTTCCTTCTTTATTTGGTTTTCCAATTCGTCTCTTTTATTGGTTTGTGGGAGTAGTCGACTCAAGGAACGAAAAAAGGAAGAAGAAGACAACCACGAAATATCTGTTTTTTGGTTTCGTTTCAACTGAGTTTAGGTTTAAAAATTGATTCTTGAATTACCAGATAACCTTTTCGAAAATCCTGATCTGCGAAACTCCCAGTTTTCGTAACCCTAGGGCTCTGAAAATAGCCCGTTTCCGCTATTCTTGACTGTTAATAATGACTAAGAGGTGTATTTTTTCGGTAAACCGGAGCTTTCTCAAGTTTGAAGGTCTATCCGGAACCTCAAAAAGTATTTGGACCAACTTTCAGGAAATTCCCAAAAGCGAAGTAAAATAAACTTCTTTGTCAGGATGAAATTTTCCTTTTTGATGTGATCCAAAACCATTCTGCAACCCATTAAGTAATAAATTTTGACGGAAAAAACATTGAAAGACATATTTTAATCGGGATTTGAGTTTTAATGCTGAACTCATTAAAGATATAGCCATTTGTAAAACTGGTTTTCAATCTCATAACCAAAATTTAAAGGACTTAGAAAATTTTACTAATGAGACTACTTTTGGCCTCTTGCTATTCCAACGCGCAGTTGTTCATGAAACGATTTTTTTCCTTGGATAACTTTGAAAATATTCAAGTTTAAAAATGATGTGTAGATCCATTTCGAGAGTCTATCAGTTAGAATGAATTATACAGATTTTTAAGAAAAGCTTTTACATATTTTTCATTCCGTAGATTGTTAAGTGCGCTCCACCAGAAATTCTCAAAAAAATAGCCTTTTCTTCCCGAAAGCCTAGTCCATAGAACATTCCCAACTAACGGAAAGCAACTTCCTACGGAGGCTTGAGGTTGAAGCTCGTTTTTTATTGTTTCCCCTTTCTTTTCCTTTTTTTCTGCGGACGCACTTCCTTGAAGGAACAATTTCCAGTTGGACAATAGTTGCGAGTTTCCGAGAAAAGTTTTCGAAAGAATTTTTGAGTAATGAGTGAAGTAGTTACTGGAAATCACTTTGAGGATTCTCGTAACATGTTTTTTTTTTAATTTTTGAAACTTTTAAAAAGTTAACTGGTAGAATTTACCAACAAGGGAGGTCATTTTATAGTCTGTTCAGATTTTGAGTGTCAAGTCGTCGCTCAAGCTCCGCCCCTAATGGTACGATAAGCTAATCAGAGAGCGAGCCATCCACAGAGTGTTTTTGAATGACGTCATTGCACTTGACATTAAAAATATGAATAGATTACACTTTGGGATTTTCTTGGAATTTGGCCAGAACGCTCCTTGGTGTACCGGATGAAGATTCTGAAAGTCCCAACCTGCCCAACTTCCTATTTTTCGAGAAACACGGGCTCAAACCAAAAAATAGCCTATTCAAAGGGTTTCGAGAGCTTTCTTGGATTTAGAATTGTTTTTTCTCAAAAACTAGGAAGTTGTAAAGGTTGAGACTTTCAGGATCTTCATCTTGGACATAAAAGATAATTTTCAGGAAATTCGCGATCGAAAAGCGAAATGACCTTCCTTGTAAGAGGACACGAAAATATAATGAAAAAATATCTCACTTACCTGTTTCATAATTAATTTTTCAGTCTTTTTTTCGCAGTTTCTTTCTGTTCTTCACTGCATTCCCCTCTCCCAATCCCTTTGTTTGTTTTCGAAAGCCTTGAAATAGTAACGCTCAACTTTTTTTTTCTCGACATGTAATCCAAGACACTAAAATATTGTTATATTTATTTTGCGTGCCACACGCCACACATTCTTCAATCTTTCATTTTTCCCATATTCTCCTTTTTCGGTTGTTTTTCGTGTGTTCCTACTTTTTCACATGCGCCAAAGAAGTTACCAAAATATACTTAGCTTTGGAGAAATTTCCATGGAATCTGAAAAAGTTGTTGACAGAGCTAAAATTTTCAAAAATCAGTGTTCCGATTTGATTTTGAGCAAAATGAAAGGTCTATACGAATGATTTGATGAGTTATTTTCAAAAGAATGAGAACTTTAATTTTTCGGATTTCAGCTTGGATATCTCCTATCGAAAGTTCGATCGAGTTCATATAGATTTTCAAAAAGAGCTGTTCAATTTATTGTTGGGAGTTAGATTTTGTTAATCAAATCTTGTCAGTTATAATAATCAAAAGCCAAAAAAACAGTCTTTTCGAAAAAAATGTTTTATTTGTTGAAGTTTTCATGATTTTTTTCCACAAAATGCTTGGAAAATTTCGGATTTTTTCATGTAGCCTGTATTGTTTTCGAAGCAGTAGTATATTTTGTACTTTGGACTATGGTAATTCAACGATATCACTCTTCAGCCAACGGAAAATTTCTCACTCTTGAAGATGCGTACAGATCGTAAGGCGATATGCGAATGAGTGGGGGCCCATCCACTTGAGCGGTTTCCGTTGGTTTTGAAATGGGTTCAAGACGAACATCCGCTCCTTCTCGTGTACTCTTTCGCGCCTGGAGAATCACTCGAGTTCTGTTTGCCGAAGGATGTTGTGACTGGAGACGAGCATGATCTGTTTGAGTTATTCTTGGGTTATTGGCGGAGGTCTATTCGTCATGGTTTTGTTTGAGAGAGGGCAGAATCAAAATTGGTACACATGTTGTAGTCGATGTGCCACGAGTTGAAATTTCATGAAACGACACTCCGTTCGGTGGCCTTGTGGCCGTGGAGAATAAATGCCTTTGCGGAACTCGGTCACGCTTTCCCATTTTATAATTTGCCGTTTTCAAATACATTTTCTTCGATAATTCTTTAGTTTTATGAACTTTTTGGCAGTGCAATGAGAAACGAGAAAAAAACAATATTGAAGCGATTGATGAATACAGGAAGTTTTTCAAACTTTTTTTATCGCTCTTTTTGAGGAAGATCATGAAATTTACTGTGTTCTTTCGTTAACATTTGTACAACGCAACCCTTTTCAACGATAATGATACATTTTAAAGAAGTAAAACAAATAAAAAACGATCAAAATCAGAATGAAAACCAAAAAAAAAAATTAGCGTGGCCGAGGTTGGCAAATTCGCACGATGTGCGCTACCGCACAAATCGAAACAGCGGAGTGTCGTTCCATGAAACTTCAACTTGTGGCACATCGACTATAACTGATAAGTGGACTTTTTAATGGAAGTATAAGTC
This sequence comes from Caenorhabditis auriculariae, assembly GCA_904845305.1. Classification (NCBI taxonomy): domain Eukaryota; kingdom Metazoa; phylum Nematoda; class Chromadorea; order Rhabditida; family Rhabditidae; genus Caenorhabditis; species Caenorhabditis auriculariae. Next base: position 21,783 of record CAJGYM010000054.1, read on the forward strand.
CTCTAATCAAGCTTCATACTTTCGAACGGCTACAGCTATCAAAAAAAACTTGTAAATCAAGTTGAATTCAATTGTCATAATCGAATTCGAAGCCCTTGTAATTTCCATATATACTGATTTTTTTGAAAGTTTTTCCTTTCAAGGACCTCACTGAACATTGTAAATCTAGCAAAAAACAGATTCTGATTGAATTTATAAAGTTTGCAAACTTTCCCGTTACAAATTTGAAATTTTCTTCTTCGAAATCGGTATTATAAAGCTCAAAGTCATTTTTCCACTTGACTTTGACATAGTCTGACCCTTCTCCATGTCCATTTCGACCTCAGTTGCTAAGAAAAGTGGGCGTGGCCAGGGTTCCAAGCCTTTTCTGTGCTCTGCGTGTTATTATTGCTTATTGCATTTGCTACACGAGCCTCCGCGTCCATTGTTTATTCATCTTAGTTATGACCCTTATGGATGTTTTTTCATCTTCTTTTCACTTTATTAGGAAATAGTCAAGGAAGTAGATTTTTTTTAAACTGAAAAGAAGCGTTTTTTTTAAAGAAAAATTCCAGCGTCTAACTCTAACATTAATAGCAGCAGCAGACAAGAATGAAAAGTTGAAAACTTTTTTGATAATTATACAAATATTTAGGATTTTTCACCTTTTCCCATTGCCAATTCCCCAGCGGAAACTATACAATTTCGAATCTTTTTTGTAAATTTTAGAGGCAAACTTTAAGTCAAAAGAGCAGAGCAATAAAAAGAATGAAGTTCACAAAAAAATTGGCTTTTTTTATTCTTCCTACAGTTTTTTTAATAATTATCGAATTTAAAAAGATTTTTTTCATCTTTTTATTTGCTCACCATCACACGGACCATATCCTACACGTATTAACACGCGCGACACCCACCAGAGGGTGTATGCCGAATATGCACGCCATGCAGCGCAACGGCTTCCGTGGCGCAATAGGCAGCGCGTTCGGCTGTTAACCGAAAGGTTGGTGGTTCGAGCCCACCCGGGAGCGAGACTCTTTTGCCGAATGTTCGTTTTGCTCAACTTGTTACAATGCTTTTGAAACTGCGAAAATTTAATCATCAGCATGCTCCACTTTTGCTTTTGAATGCATAATCCGCTATTGCGTGTGGCTCTAGGCGGGACAAAAGGCGAAAGAGCTACGGTTATGCAAATTTGGCATTGGTCAAATCTGCCAAACGCAGACGGACGGCCTGACAAGTGGGATTAATTGGCAAATTGGAGGCGGAGTCTCCCTTGGGTACGTGCTCAAGACTCGTTTTGCAACGGGGAAAACTCGAATATAGAGTTAGGTTTGAATGACAAAATAAATTTTTATTTTTTTCGGGACTTCAAACTTTCTTGAGAGAAAAGTTGTCAGGCTGGTTTTGATATCAAATAGTTGAATTGGAATTTTTATTAGATTGCAAATCTGAAAGATGAAGAACTTTGATTTTTTGAACCCTTTCCAAAAAAAGAAATGGAAACCAATTCATATTTCTCACCTTTTCTTTTCTTTTCTTTTTTCTTTTTTTTCTGCAAGCTCCCGTTGAAATGAATAATTGCCGCCATTCCACACCCAAAAAAAGAAAAAAGAAAAAAGTTGATCGGAAGAGTTTTTGCTCCATTTTTGAAGGATTTCGGTTATTCTCTTTGAATTTCTCGCATTTACAGCTGCCGAAATTCGGGTTTTCCAAGAACTTTTGCTTCCTTTTCTCTTCAGACAGATCAAAAATGAGTCCTCTCCGTTTTTATGTTTCGAAAAAGTCGTAAAATTGAAGATCCTGAGATGTCCCAGCAGGAGAAAAAAGAAATTATTGTTTTTTGACTCCGCCAAAAAGCCGCCTCGTTTTTTGATTGTGTCCAGGATTTCTGGGGCAAAAAAAAATGGAAATCCATTTTTGGTGGAATCGCTGAACATTCAAGATTTCGAACATGTTTTCGCCGTTTCGGCTCGATTTTTAGTTTTTCCATGGGAATAAAAATTTATATTTCGTTCAAGAAGCTGTATAACTTTCGCTTGAGGCTTTGGTTCAAAAAAAAATTAGCTGTTTTTTAGCAGTTTTTTTTTTTTGAAGGTTTTTGGAAATCTTTGGTCAATTGAACTTTTTGCAAATGTTTTATTTTTTATCAATTTTATTCTATGCCTTGGCGTTCGGTTTTTTTTCATCGAAAAACCAAGAAAAGGCCTTTCTGAAGGCTGCTGACACTCTCTAACATGAGCAATACCCCCTATTTGCGCCATTTTTGAATATTTTTTCAGTCTACCTTTCAACAGTTTTTATGATTTTTCAGAATTTAAAACCCACAGAAGGAATCTAAAAATAGGAAAAGACCGGAAGAAAATCTTCAAAAGCAATCGTTTCCATGTTTCGCCGTATAATTCCTACCTTCGAAAGGCAATATGTGAACAAGGCGAAGATTTACGGTAGACGTATTTTTGGCCGGAAACGGTGCAAGAACCATTAATAATACTCGAGACGGCGGCGGCCACTTACACACGGGCGTGTACTGACTGAACGGCAAAAAGCAGATGTCGGTCACTCGCCTCATTACAGCAGAGGCGTCGGCTTCCATCGCCACACGATTGTTGCCACCACATCTCCCGTAGTTTTGATTCGGCTCCCGTCTCTTCATTGAGCTTGATCGTTTGCATCAGTCTCTTTTTGTGGTAGCTCTAGGTATTCCTCAATTTACTAGGTTGTGGATAGTAGAAGCTCCGTCTGGATCTTCTATTATAACTTGCAGAATCTCCAGAAGCATTTATTCGGCATCACGTCTTGATTAAGCTTCATCGTCATCATGGGTCTCTTTTTGTAATGGTTCTAGGTATCTTTTAAATTTACTAGGTTGTGGATAGAAGAAGCTCCGCCCGGATCCTTATTAAAACTTGCAGAATCTCCCGTTGTTTTGATTCGGCTCACGCCTCTTCAATGAGCTTGATCGGTCTCTTTTTGTGATGGCTCTGAGTATTCCTCAAGTTCACGAGATTCTGTTTAGGATAAGCTTCACCTGGATTCTCAAGTTTGACTGACAGAATCTCCCGTAGTTTCGGCTTCTCTCATGTCTCTTCATTGAGCTGGATCGGTCTCTTTTTGTGATGGTTATGGATATTCTTCAAGTTTACTAGGTTGTTAATAGAAAAAGCTCCGCCTGAATCCTTCATTTCAGCTGGCAAAATCACCAGGAGTTTTGATTCAGCCCCCCTTCTAAATTGAGCTCAATCGTTTATATCGGCCTTTTTCGTAGTAGTTTTGGAGTTATCAGGCTCTGTGTGTGAGAACCATTTTAATCTCCAGTTTGAGCTTCATCTTTTAGAGTCAAATGTCCATTGATTCCGCTTCTCTCACGCCTCTTGATCGTTTGAGTCAGTCTCTTTTTTTGTGATATTTCTGGGTATTTCTCAAATTTAAGAAAGGGAAAGATTCTTTCAGAAAAGTTTCAGTTTAATCATGTAGTTCTAGCTGGACCAGTTGTATTCAATTTTGGGGGCTTTTTTATCATAACAATTAATGGTTTTCGAAAGCTAGTGTAGGTTCTCCAAAATCTTCAAACTCCTAGCCGAATTTTTTCATGACTCAATTCCAAAAAGGAACGCTGTTTGCGATTCGGAAAAGGCTCTCTCAATCTTTGTTGTGTAATGCCCGGAAAATGGCAACAATTGGGTCAGAGATCCCGGAGCCAAAGACTACGAGCAAAAGATATAAAATTGGGACGGGAGCCGGAACGACAATGCATTCCAAATCGCGTCTTGGCCACTCCACTTCCCCCTTTTTTGACCACGCTTTTTTTTCACAATTTGAATCTTGATTTTTTTAAATTTTAGCTTTTAGGCTTTTCTGAGAATCCTAATTGAATTTTGTGATATAAGATAATGACTTAAGAGAATAATAAAATTGTTTCCGATGGTCCTTCGAAAATATTCCAAGATTTTAGCTTACAAAGAAGTTTTTAAAAGTCATCCAAACTCAAATTTTTTCCCACCAGTTTTTAGCCGAAGAGATGAACACGGAAACTTCCAAATTTCGCAATTCCAGTTCTAATGGTCCGATTTGGGTAAAAGAATCTCTGTTCTAAGCTTCAGAACGTCCTTTTCTCATATCGGCTGAAAATTCGGCGTTTAAAGCTTCGAAAAATCCAATTTTCTGCCAGTTTTTGGTTCCAGTTTGACTTTTACAATTACAAAAATTTTGATCCAGGTTATCAGAAATTTTTGCAACGGCGGAAAATAAAATTTGTCGTACGCAGGGCATGAAGAAAAACGCGCAAAAAGTGAAATTGAACGTTTATTATAAATAAAATCAATACTTAGAATGGATTTTTTCATATTATTGCTATTTTTTTGGAGCCTTCCTGAAATTTCAACACAACATGCCTTATTTTTTTAAAAATATCCTTATTTAAAAAAACAAGAAAAAAATATTTGACCTTGAAGATTACTCAGCGAAAAAGTGGCCAACTCGAAAACGGAAGTGAATCCCAGCTTTCCACCAAAACAATCCGTCAAAATACGCGTCTCTTGTCCGCCTTTTTTTGTTCGTTGGGTCACTTTTTGGTCCCAAAAAACATTTTGAACTCTCAGCTGACATTCATGTTTCAGCTAGATTTTTTGTATTAAAATTGTTTTTCGCTTTGGTCCTCTTACGAAAAATTCCTAAAAAATTAGTATATTTTCTGGATATTTCTGGAAAGAGTTTTTTTGTACCTTCATGTATTGGGAAAAACAGTAGGGGCCCCTTAAGAGGCTTCTCAAGGGCTCCTTGGAGAAGACCCTAAAGCGACCACTGAGACCACCTCTATAGGAGCCGCATTTTTGCGTGGTGTAGTGGCCACTCTAGTAGTTTCAGTGTCCCAGTAGTAGCACTTAGACTTCTAGAGGGGCGACTAATCTTTTGCCACTGAAAGGGCCACTAATTCGACTACTACAGTGGCCACTACAAAGTGGAAGCCCTAAAGAGGCCACTAAACATTTTCCCAGTAAGTATATCTATTGAATCCTACGGTTATGTCCTTTTTCCTACTTTCATGTTTTTTCGCCCAAATCTGCATCCTCAACACGAGGAACGGAGCGACCTAATCAAATGTACATATTCATTTGAAAAGAAGGAAATTCGCCCCTCACGTAATTTGTTATTCGTTTGGAGAGTGTTCCCATTTTTTCCCCTCAAAAAGGAGCAGAAAAAAAAGAACTTTTTTCCTCTCAATATTTATTTTTTGTTTGCTCGTTCCATTGTAGTTCCTTGATGACGTCAGATCGAGGATTGGATTCATTAACAATATTTTCCTTTGATTTTTATTGAAAATAAAGATTTTTAAATAGAAGGAGGGGATCATTCAGAACTTTTTTTTAAAAGTTTTGTATCTTTTCTGGGAGATTAAAATACAATAATAATTTTTTTCGAATAAATTCTGACCGTTATCAACAAATTTGATTGAAAAAAATCAAAGTTAAAAGCTTCGGAATAAGTCGAGAATTTTTTTCTTGAATAGTTGGCCCTAAGGTTACCAAGATGTTTATCGTTATTTTGAATATACTTTCATTGAAAATAGTCATAAATTTTTGATTCAAAAAATAATGGTCGCCCTTGGAATGGCTCGTAACGGCTGCAAAGCGGTTGCCTTGAAAGGAACCTTTTTGAACCGCCACGCGACCGTGACGTTTCAATCCATTCCAAGTGCGACCCTTTTTTTCAAATTATACAAAAAGTTTTTTCCTACTGGTCTTTACTGTTTCAGCTCAGGGATTTGAAAAAAATTATTTATTCACGATTTTGTTAGAGTGAAAAACGTCAAAATGCTTCCATAAACATGGAAAATTGGCTTTTTTGGTTACTATCGAAGCGAAGATTTCCGTACTGGAATTTCAAATAGAAAAAATACTCTGAGAAAAGATTTTTTTCCCAAAACATAATATTTCATTTTTTTGCTGGGAACAGCCATGTATATCAACAACAACAACAATCTTTGGCTTCAGCTTTTTGAAAAATTATAATGAAAAGCTTCAGGTTCTCATATTTTCTAAATTTGGAATATTTTAACGAATATTCATATTTCTTATAAATCTTATTTTTCCTCTCATGTTCGAAAGAACTGTAGAGTAGTCTCTTATTTGTTGCGGAATTTAGGAAAAAAAAAGAGAATAAAGGGAAAATTGACTGAAATCTTCAAGTCGCATTTGCATAACTTCAGGCAATCATATCGCATTGTTACACATGGCCCGATTTTCCCACTTTTCTCCATTTTTTCTCGTTCTTTTTTTGTTGCCTTTTCTATTTTTAAACCAGAGTTCTCTATTTATTTATCTAAATTTGGAAAAAAAGAGTTTTTTTTTATCTCAGAAAGCTTCAGAAAAGCCTGATCAAGGGATTTTCGTTAGTAAAAAAGTTCTCAAAATCATTTTCCTGTGAGTAATCTATTAACATTCTTGGATTACAGTGGTTATAGCCAATGAAAAGGTTTTGCGCCCGACTTTAAGCGACTTCTGCTTCTCTCACGCTAGAGCGTACCGCTGCGCGTAATAGTTTCCCGTCGGGCGCGCTGAAAGTTTTGAAACCTCTGGAAAAAAGAGGCTTTCACTAATCTAAAGTAATTCGTTTTTTTCAAAGTTCAAGTAGGAATCGCTTTAGTTTAATCGGGAATCTTAGTAAGCTACCAGATAAATAGGTAAGGTCTCGTCGCGAACTCTACAGTACCTCTGAACCTTTGAACATCCCAGAAGTATGAATTTTCTAGCAAAGTATACTAACTTCCAAAAAAGAATTTTCACACGAAACCACTTTTTCGTACGAAAAAAAGGTATTCCTGACTTTCGGGAGGAGCCAATAATAGAGGGCCGAGTGGCGGGACGAAGGTGTTTGGCTTCTGTTGACCCAAGTATCACATTGCTTTTACCTGTTTGCTTACCTGTTCCCAAGCTTTTGCTTCCAGAAAACCCTCCCTTTCCCATTTCTTATATCGTCTTTCCATTTGACTCTTGTTCCTTCTTGCTATGTCTTTATTGTCTTCGAAAATTCCTTCGAAAGTATAAAATCGTTTCAGGATCAGACATGACGGCAGTTCCGTGCTCCAGAAGCCTGGCTGATATTCGAGCTGTTCAGGTTCGAATTTTCAAGTTTCTGGAGTATTTTTTTTTCTAGAAAGGTTCTATGACTATAAATCTCATAGTGAAGTCAGGAAAATATTGAAATGAACTTGGGAACGCCAGAGCGGTCCCTAGAGGGGTTCGGGAAAAAAATACCCTAGAGGGGACAGGTCAGAGCTCCCTAGTGGGTCCCCATAGGAGTTTAGAGTCTCACTCTTGAGACGCTAAAGTTTAAGGGGTCCCTATAGGGGTCTTTTGATTTAAGTGGTCCCTATAGAGGTATTTTTTTATAAATTGAAATTTAAAAAAACGCGTTTTTTTAGTACATGAGGCCCGTATAGAAAAATGAGAATAAGACAAAAAAATATTTTTTTGAAAAAAAGTTATGAAATATCGTCAAATCTTGAGTAGGCCGTTGCAATGTTTTTTTAAAAAAAGTGACCTTTTTCGATTTCGAAAACCCTTTTTCTTGTCCTTTTGCTGACGGGAAAAGAGGATTCTTTCAAAAATGTTTTCCTCGAAATTGAGAAACAGTTTTTTAGGCCGGAGATAAGATTTAGAAAATCATTTTTCTGAGCTCTTTATTTCTAAAGAAGAAAAGTAACATGATAACAAAAATAAAAACTTGTTACAAATTTAACCAAGTTTATTCTAGAACTATTCAATTTGCAGGCGGACAACCTGGACAGACTGAGGGACTCTCTTCAGCAGGTCAACATCAAGGATCTGGTGCCGCTCCTCGTCGCTCGGAACGTCCTCAAGTCCTACGAAATGGGCGCCGTTTATGCCAAGGTGAAACTTATCAACAACAAATTTTGGAATTTTCGCGAACTTGCTGAAAAACTCTCTGAAGGTTTAGATAATGATCCCTAATTTTTTTGATCTGCACCAGCTCATATTTTTATAAATATGATTTTTTAAACTTGCAAAATATTATTTTTAAGCCTAAATTTTCAAACTTTGAATGAAACTATCTCAAAAACTAAAAGTTGGACCAGGTAGAGACTATGAGGCTATAACCTTTCAATAGTGTTTGAGCAAGTTTATAGAAAGTTCCAGGTCACAAAGGAATTGACCTACTTATAGGGCCTAATACTGTGTTTAAACTGCGGTCTCTGAAAATTGACTGGGAATTTTCAGTGGTCACTAGAGGGTTTTGATGTTTTAGTGGCCACTTAAGGGGTTTAAATTTAGTGGCCACTATAGAAGTCTAAGTGCTACAAAATTTTTAGTGGCCCCTTTAGGAGTCGATGGATCAACATAACTGGTCCAATCTGTTTGTGTTATAATTACCAGAGTTACTGGAGGGAATACTGGATGAAAAACTACTGAAGTGGCCACTAAAAATTTTTCCAGTAAGGCCCTAAAAACTAAAATTTTGCGCAGATAGAAAATATTAAGAATCTTCATCTAGACCTTGAAAGTTTTTTTGAACAAATTCCAAACCGCAAATTGAAAAGACTTCTCTTGTAAGCATAAGGTTGACCGGTCAGAAATAAATAATTAATAATTTATATTTTTCTCAATGACAAATTCTGAAAGTTGAGAAAAAGATAAGTCATATTTTTTTATTTCACGTGAAAAATCTCCTTTTTAAGTTTAATTTCAAAAAGTTTGTGAAAATACGTTTCAAAAAAAGATTCAAATAATTATGTGATACGTGCAGCTTTTCGTTGAGAATTCGATGAGCATCACTCAAAAATCTTATTTAGTCACTCTAAAAAACCATAACTCTGTTTCAGTCGTTCGTTCTGAAATCAGAAAAAGAGTGTTGTTGGTTACATTTAGGATTTACTAGGAAAAAATGATGTTGAAGTTTGAGTACAATTGAAATTATAACCGATTTCGTCGGTTTTCCTCGGTTATTCTAACCAGAGAACTTTTTTATTTTCTTTGTTTGTTCTGAAATCAGGAGGTCCTGAAGTAAACTTCAGCAAAGTTTCAGCAAAAGTTCAACCAAGAGGGGTTTTTTGAATATTCTTGGAATTACTCTGACATCGGTAACGCATTTATTTCAGGCTTTTATGCCAATCCTTCCCTTCTTTTTACTGTGCATGTTATTTCGTTCTGCCTGTAAATAAATTATTTTTATAACGCAAACGGGACGCGCCCCGGCCGCTTCTGTGAACTTCTAGGAACCACTCAAAAGTGTTGAAGCCGCTTAAGTTATCACTAGAAAAGCTCAGAAACGTGATTGCGATTTTTGTGAAGTGAAACTCTTTTGTCGCAGTTGGAAGGATGCGAAGTGGCAGCTCAAAAACATTTTTGAAAACATTCTGAGCATAAAGAAATCAGAGAGACCGCAACGCGACCGCGACGCTTTGAGCCATTCCAAGTGCGACCAAATCTTTCAAAGTCGCTGTGAATCAATTATGGAAATAGTTTTACATTTTCCACGGTTCCCGGTTTCGGCTACTGTTGTTAATGGAGGAAGTTCATGGAAAATTGATATATTATGTATAAAACAAATTTTCACCTTCCTTCTCATTCTTATTCTCATTATTATTTTTTAAATTGATGTCTTGAATCCAAGGAAATTTCTGCAAGGGTTTTAAATTGACTTTTTACTATCCTTTTTGTTACTTTTCCAGAAAAATTTTTAAAAAAATACGAAAACAAATCTTTTTTTCTATTGGACTAAATGGAAAATATGAGTATAAGAGCATGAAAAGTTTCGAAAAATCCATTAAAAAAACAAAAATTTTTTGCGAAAAACCAAAGCTCAAACGTCAATTTATTCTTCAATTTCTTTGCATTAGCTATTCCTCGGAGTAGTTTTTCTTCTGTTTTTGAAAATATTAAAAAAATAAAAAGGATTTTTTTATTGTACTTTACGCCGCAATACTTTGAATAGCTTCCTCAAAACTTTTATGAATTATTTATAACTTTTTTTCAAAGATCCTCTCGGTTTGAACGATTTTTTCAAAATACATTATTCACTTTTTTGACAATTACCAGATCTTCCATGATTTTTTCACAAGACTTTTACTTTCAGGGAAACTCCGAAGCCCAACTCGACGCTCTGATCGAGCTTCTGAAAACGAAAAATCACTGGGTCGGCCCAATGACCGACGCTCTTATCCGCAACGGACAGGTTTTTCAATTTCTTTAAACTCAAGAATGCCAGAGTGGTCCCTAGAGGGATTAAGAAAAAAAACAGCCCCTATAAGAGACAAGATAGTGCTTGCCAGAGGGCTGAAATTAAGAGGATCTTTAAGGTATTTAGAAGCTCCTAGAGCTTGAGTGATCCCTAGAGTGATTCCTACAGTGGTCTATAACTTTTTGTGTTTTAAAAATTATGAAGAAATTTTTCAAAGAAACTTGATCGATTGAACCTTTGTTGATTTTTTAAAGTTTTCAAATAACGTTAATTCATTGAGTTTTTTGCAATTTTTGACCCTCTAGGGACTAATAGCATGCTACCCCAGAGGGGTCCCTTTTGCAAGCTTTAGTGTCCTCTATAGGGCAGGTAAGGTGATCATAAGAAAAGAACTTTCAAGTTCCCCCTCTAGGGACCACCCTGACCCTTTTAAGAACCTTTTTAACCTCATACAACTGAAAGAAGCTTTGGGAAAAAAACTACCAAGAGAGAAAAATACTTCCAAAAAAATTAGGAGTCAAAAAAAGAATGAATCAAAATTAAAGAGAGATATTTATGAAAATTTTCATTGTAAAGTGAAAAATTCATTTTGGCTCTTGAAACTTGGATAACAAATTAGAGATTGTTTCATTTTTTTATAAAGGCGATCTGAAAAAGGGAACGTGATTCGCTTCAAAATTTGGAAAAAAATTTCAGAAAAATATCCCTAAAATTTTTGTAATTTGTTCAATTTATCAGCTCCAAATTTGTAAGAAGTGAGTTGAAATTTAATTTTTTTGCGAGGTGAAACAATTTTTTTCTCATTCTCTATTTTTTTCCGAGTGATTTTTTTCGAAATTTCAATCAAATTTTTTTGTAAAACTCTTTAAAACGGAATATATTTCTTTTTGAAAAATTTTTTAGTTATCTTGAAAATATGGTGACATGCTATAAATTACGGGCGTTTACAAAATGCGACCGGCGCGACTGCCTATAAAACGCGACCGCTTTTTTTGTGCTCCATTGAAAATTAATAAAATATGGGCGTTTTTTTCAATTTTGGTTATTATTTTAAAATTACACGGAATTATAATTTTTTCGACAGCTTTCTGATCAGTATAGTGGTGTCTTTTTTGTATTTTTGATAGTACCTTTCATTAAACGATTTTTCAAGATTTATTTCGTCCCGTATCCAATTTTTCAATAGATTCCGGTTTAATACAGATCCATGAACTATGAGAAAATTGTTTTAAAAACATCCTAATGAGAAGCCTCCGTTTTTTGAGCAATTGAAGAAAAATTTATCATGATGAATTCGTTAATTTTGTCGTAGTACTTTTTTTAAAATAGTTTTTCTTTGAAAGGAAAAGATAGGGGATAATACAAAATTTGAGAAAAATTACCAGAAAAGGCGAAATAGATAAGACCGAGAAACGCCTGTATTTTGATAATTCGCAGTGGAACACAAAAAAGCGGTCGTATTTTATAGACCTTCGCACCGGTCGCATTTGGTAAACGCCCGTACTTTATGACATGCTGTTCAATCAATATATTTATCAATCAATATTTATTGGTTGTTTTAGTCAGATGGAATCGACTAGGAGGGGAAAAATTGCTCTTTTGAGCGGCACTAACACCGCCTTTGGCGAAAAAGAAGTCAAAACGTGTAGTCGATTGAATTGAAAGCATGGTCTTACGGTCCTTCGCCTCGTTCTTCCACAAGTAGATCCCTCAGTTTCGCGGGTACGGGCACGGCGGAGATGATGGGGCTCGGGCACGGACGCCTCGTGCACGACTCTAGAGTAGCCTGACCGACTTTGAAAAGAGTGATGAAAAATACACGGAATTACCTATTAACACTACTGATAGGAAAAACACTATTGTACAGTATCTATTAATTTTTTTTTTGGTGTTACCAAGAACTTCTAATGTAATTGAAACAGTTAACAAAACTTCAAAAAAAAGTCAACTGATTTTGTGTTGAGTTTGAAACCGGAAAATCATCAACATTTCCATTTTCATTTTACAGGCCCCGATCGCCAAGCTTCTTCTTCAAATGCAGCAAGCTAAAGCCTAAAAAAACTAAATTATTCTTCATTTTTCTATCCTAATTGACCAATTTCCCTTTATCTATCATTTTGTACAGTTTTTCTCTATCCTCTCGCAAGTCACTTTCTTCCAGCCCAAGGCTGTTTCGAATAAATATTTTTTCTTGCCTTGAAAGTTGTTCATTTATTCGGAAAACAAAAAAAAAACCCGTCGGGAAACAAGCTCAATTTGGTCAAAATAGTAAAATGTTCTGAGAAACAGGTGGAATAAGAAGAGAATAAAAAAATAATAAATGGAGGATTTGAAAAAAACTGTATTGAAACAGGAATTTTATTGATGAATGATATAACGAAATTTTTTGTTGAGAAAAAAATAAAATTTCGAAAAAGTTACAACAGAATCAATCAGCTTAAAAGTTTGAAAATCAGAATTTATTGATTTTATCACTAAAGCTGTCCTGGAAGCCATGGTCGCATTTAGAATGGCTACAAAACTTGAAGACGCGCCTGACTTGAAACGACTTGCGCGCCGAAGCATGGCTAGCTTAAAAACGCGACGTTTTGAGCCATTCCAAGTGCGACCAAGCTCTTTCAAGGTAAAAGGGCTTCTCTAGAAAATCTATACTATCAGGATTAAAAATGAATCTGAAGGAAAACTCAACCAATTTTGAGTTTTAAATTCGGAAAAATACAATTTTGGATCATTCCTCATTGACACAGACGTCAATGGTTCTATAGATTGGTTGGTTATTGTTTGAATTTATTAATGCGGATTCCAGAAGAGTTTCCGCCGTGTCCGAATGGACCATCCCGTTCTCTTCTTCCTGAAAAACGGGTCTTTTTCTGAATTACTGTTTCACGATTTTCATAGAAACGCTTAAGGTATCTTGAAGCTCAGTAATTACTTTATGAGAAATTCCTCATTTAAAAAAAGAAACAAAAAAAGTTTCGCAATAAGCAATGATCTAAAAAAATTTTTTTCAAAAAGTTATTTTTCCAATTTTTTTAATACTCGATTTTTCAATTCTGACCCCCCTCTTTTTTTCAACTATGGTTAGATGAAAAAAAGTAAAGGACTTCAAAGTATTAAGAAAATGATGGAAATTTCCTTCCGTCTTCAAACTTTTTCCTTGACCGAAATAAACATCTTCGAATTTAAAAAAAGGTTAAAAAAAATACAAAAAGGGGACAATTTTTTTCATACGATATCTACTCATGAACTTGAGAGAAGGTAGTAAAATTCAGAAATGAATATTTTTTTAAAGGAATATTTTTCTACGTCTTTTTCGGGTCATAAATTCTGAGATTTAAGATTTAAAGAAAACAACACTTTCGAAAAACTGTTTTTAGCCATGAATTTGAAGAGAAAAAGCCCTGAGAATTCTCAAAAAAAATTTTTTTTAGAGCTACTGATCCATTTGAAGGTTTGAAAAAAATCTTGAGAATTTTTCTAGAATTTTTGAAAAAAAGAATCAAAAAAAAACCCCTTTCTACGGTCCCTAGCTATGATTTTTGAAGGTTAAAGAAACCCTGAAACATTTTTTTCTTCTCTTTAAATTTTAATATCTTCATAAAGAGTCCCTAATTCATCGATTTGAAGGTTCAAAAAAATCTTTGGAAGCCTCTCAAACTATAAAAAAATCAATCATAAAAAAATATTCTAAAAAAATTCTAAAAAGAAAACGGAGTTTCAACGCCCCTACTTATGATTTAAAAATTTGAAAAGTACTTCAAAATATAAAAAATTCGCAAAACCCCTTCCAACGGTCCCTAGCCATAGATTTCTTAGAAGAAGTTGTGAAAGATGAACTCACGCCCTTCTTGAGTTTCCTCCTAATGCAAGTGGCGCACAAGATGCAGCTCGAGGCGACGAGCATTCCCACCAGAATACACACCAAAACCGCCAGGAAACCCGAAAAGTGCGAGTGCGACGGCACTACTCTCTGTAACGCTACTTCTATAGGGTTTTGGATTGTTTCGGTATTTTTTTCAGTTTTTATTACTCCCTGAAACGCAGAACCCTACCGGGAAGCTTCACTTCGATACGCGCGGCCTGTCTCTGTGTAGTCGCACTAAAACTCTATAACTTGTTCAACCTTTTTGTTTCTAAATTGTAAGACCGGAAGGAATACTGGATGAAAAACTACTGAAGTGGCCACTATAGAGGTGGGTTTTGTGGCCGCTTTAGTGTCCTCTCCAAGTAGTCCTTGGCGAGCCTCTATAGTGGCCACTAAAAATTTTACCAGTACAACGAACATTTCAGGCCAACTTTTTTTTCCCAGAATGCCAAAATTTTCCATGAAACTCCTACGTTTTCTTCAATTATCCCTCTAAACTATGATACAAACATCTCTCTAAATAATCTGATGGGAGTTTTTTCACCGCCTCCCAATTATTTAGCCGAAAATTCCCATTATATTAAAGGCGCATGCACAGGGACAGGTCGCGTGTATCAAAGGGAAGATTCCTGGAAGGGTTCTGAAACTCGAAGGAAAATAAACTCTAGGCAAGAAAGGAGAGAAAAATAAACTCGGAGGCTATTTTCTAGAAAATTCGGTCGGTTCGTAGTCTTTACTCATCATTTTTTTGATTTTTCAAAGTTCGAAAAAAATATTTTTCCATTTTTTTAAAAGTTTTTAATTAACGGCTCAACACATATTTTTGATGAATAAAAACAGTTTTGAAGCCTAACTTTTGGTCATTAAACTTTTTCCCCAAATATAAAAAAATTCTCTCGAATCTATTAAACATCATTTCGTTTATAAATTATTCTGGAGCGATAGATTTTCGAGCTTTCCAAAGGTTTCAACTTGAACTTCAACTATTTCTCATAAAATCTTTTTTTAACTCTCAAAAAAAATCCATTTATGATCTTACAAACATCCCTTCAAAATTTGCCAAATCAGATTTTATTATTCGAAAAAAATAATTAAATAATTCAGATTGTTCTGGTTTAAATCAATAAAGAATGAAAAAAATCTGAAAATTTATAGAAGCAATGAAATGGTAACTTAACGTTTCTCAGTTTTTTTAAAACTTGTCAGATTTGAATTAAAAAAATAATAACTCAATAAATAACTCCATTCACAATGGAAATTCAGAAAATTGAAAATAAACTGACCACATTATTCAGATCCATATGGAAGGTGGATAGAGGTAACACGCTGGTCGGTGGGGCATTTATTTTGATTTTTTCGGCTTCAATTTTGAATCTGAACTGAATTTTTAGTTCGATCGTGTCTTAATTGAGATTATCAAGGTTGTTTTAAATAAAAATCAACAAAAGACGGTCTCTAATAATGAATTATAAGCTTTAATTGAAGAAAAATGAGCATAATTCAGACCAAAAAAGGAAATTCCTCCATAAGATGAAATGCAAAATAAAAGGCGAGGAGAATAAAAATGGAAATTGAGACGTTCTGCTTTTCGTTTTTTTTCCGTTTTTCTTGTGAGCATTAAAGGAAAGTGGGCGTGGCCAAGGGTGGTGATAAACGAGGCAAATTGGACCCTGGAGGAGCCATTTCGAGCGCAAGAATGATCGAGTTTTCGACCCAAGCGACTCGGTCCGTTTTTATTGGAAACGAAGGAGAAAAAAAAAAACTTCGATGGGATAATGGATAGCGACCCGGAAAAAAGACGATGCTCCACAATTTTGGCTCTATTTTCCTCTTCTTTCTCAGACGACACGCGTCCGAGTGTTTTCGGGGGAGTAATGGACCCGAAAAAACAATGAGGACAACTTCGGAAGGATTTTCCAGAAGTCAACACTTCCCTTGGAAGCTTTTCCTATGGAGGAAGAGTTGGTTATATTATATTATATAAATATTATATATATCAGGGCGTTTTTGACGTTTTGGGGGCCATTATAGTAGTAAAATGAGTGGCCACTAATGAGGTCTGAGTCCTACTTTTAGACTACAAAAGTTTTAGTGGCCACTTTAGGGGTCAATGGATCAACATAACTGGTCCAAACTGTTTGTTTCAAAATTATCAGAGTTACTGGAAGGAATACTGGATAAAAAACTACTTTAGTGGCCACTAAAACGGAAAATAGTGGACACTGTAGAGTCCTCTCCAAGTAGTCCTTGGCGAGCCTCTATGGACTATAGTGGCCACTAAACATTTTCCCAGTAAGAGCAAAATTTCTGTCCGCCGTATTGCCAGAGGTCTATACGACGAACAGAAATTTCTCTACGCAATTTTCTGCGCGAACGCGGCGCAGTGCATGCACACGACACACGACACTTTACGAAGAAAAAGTAGGCGTGGCGTCGTCGAAAAAACGTTATATACAGTATACTCCTTAAAAAAAATTTTGGTTACAGTATACCGATCAAGTATTTTCAATGTCCTATATGAAAGTGGACTGTGGATCATAGTAAAGTTTATTTTACTAGATTCTTTTTGACTCTTGACGTTGATAATTTGATTTTTTTTTTCAGTACTGATAAGGTTTTTTGAAGTCTTATGAATATCCTATTTACATTGGATGCTCATGGTCGCATTTGGAATGGATTGAAGCGTAGCGGTCGCGATGCGGTCCGTTTATTAACTCTATTGTAAACTTTTTTTCCATTTCAAAAAAATTCCCTTTTTTTCACGCTTCAAGAACTCATTAATTTTTTTGGAAAAGATATGAAAAAAAGGAGATTGAAGTCTAAAAAAAGCAAAAATTATAAAGCTCTAAAATTCAAGGTGACCGCGAAAAACTGAAAAAAACTCAAATTTTAAAAAAAATTCACAGATAATGGAGGCTTTAATCAGCAGAAAAAAAAATCACAAAACTAAAAAATCTTAAACTTTCACCAAAGAAATTTGACATTCATTTGAAAATTCGTCTTTCATTTGAGTTGTACTATCACAAAAAAACCAATCTCAGAAAAAGATCTCTAAAAGTACAAAAAAGGACATTTGAACAAAATTCAAAGCAATAAAACCATCCGTTTCAGAAAAAAAGGAAGTGTTTCTCTGTACTCCGCAAGATTAGAAATGAGGAGTCCAGAAACAAGAATCCCCATGAGTTTATCTGAAAAAAGCGGCTTGCCAATCCGAAAAGCCTCGATAAAACTCCAAACTTTCCATCAAAAATTATTAAATCTTCGTTATTTATGCCAAGAAACATAAAAAAACGTCTAAAATGCAAAAAGCCAACTTTGAACCTTTTAAGATTTTGTTTTGAAAGCCTTTTCCTCATCCATTAGCACTGGACTTTTTTTTTGCTCGAGAAAGGTGGTTTTTTCAGAAAAATTGATTTCTTTCCTTCCAAGGAGCATTTTTCAAGTTTGATAATGTGACAATTTATTAAGCTCCGCTCATAAGTTTATTTCAAGAGAATTAATTAATGACGCACATAATTCTGATACTCAACTTTTTAAAAAAATGTATCTACTGATTTTTTTAAATAATTTTTTTGTATTTAAAAAAATTGCTGTTAATAATAATAATAACAATATAATAACAACTAGCAAAGAACATGTTTAGGGTTTTTTTTCGCATCGTTTTTGGAATGGCTCAGCGTATTAGGTCGGCCATCGGTTGCTTCGAAACGCGCCCGACTCAAAAACGACTCGCGCTCGATGTGAAATAGAGCGCTTCAAGCCATTCTAAGTGCGACCAGCGATTAATTTAGCAAAGAAGAGAGTTAAATTTCGAGTAAAATTGCATATGTAACGACTCAACATGCCAATTCTCTTGCATTGAAATCGTGAAAAATGGAATTTGGCAGCGAGACATTTCCCACCTCGACGAAGCTCCCAGTACTTTGATCTTCTTTATTTTTTCAATTCTCTGAAAAAGCCTGCTCCAAAAAACCTGAAATGACTCTCGCTCAATGTGGAAAAGACCGCTTTGTGTCATTCCACGTGCGACCGAAGAGTTTCAATGGACAGCGAAAAGAGTGAAATTTCAAATATCAAAATCTTGTAGAAAAAAATCAAAAACAAAAAAATCAAGAAAGACAAAAAAACGAAGAAACCTTTTTTTCTCATGAATGAACAAAAAAAGCGAACAGATGATGTGCGGAGAGCACGTCCCAGGGGCTCTCCGGACCTCGACCTACTACACTTTTTTTCTCAAAATTCTTCTTTTCGTCGGGATCTTTTGACATTTAAACGAAAGTTATTGATGAGTGCATGGGCGGAGGTCATTTGTTAAAAAGTCAGTGAAAGACGAAAAAAAGAAGAAGATCAAAGTACTCGGGAGCCTCGTCTAGGTGGGAAACGTCTGGCTGCCAAAATCCATTTTTCACGATTTCAATGCAAGAAAAAATGAATTTTCCACACAGACTAGCTATTTTTGACGAAAGTCTGAGTGGAACTCGATCCGCGGATGAATATGGAAACTTCTCGACAACTAAATCAAATTTGGACGCGAAGATGCTTTTATGGCGGAGGATCAGCGAAAAACTCAAAGTTCTTCTTTATTTGGATTTTTTTTGCTCTTTTTTATCACGATCTTGGAAAAAACTGTAATTATCTTTTTTTCTTTCATTGAAACCTGCAATGAAACAGCGATGTGTAGAAAAAAATTATTCTCATTTTGAAGCCTTTTTTTATAACTGAAGCTGAATTTAAAACCGATTAATCCGAAATTTCGAAATTAAAACCGTTAAAGGCACAATTAGATTTCACATTTTACCCTTAATAAAATTTGAAATTGTAAAAAAACTACTTTTCATGAGTTTACCTTAAAAAGAAGGGCCAGAAAATTAATAATTTTTTTTTGTTGTTGAAAATTGAATTTGAAAAAAATTATGAGAGAATTTTCAGTCAAAAATAAAGCGAAAAAATTTCCACGGGAAAATCAAAATTAATACTTTTTTTGCAAAATTTGTGAGAAATTTATAGTGTGTGCGAAAATTATACCTTTCTTAAATTATAGGGGAGATTGTAGAAAAAACTGAAACTTTTTTTTTTCGAAAAAGACGAGTTTTAATACACAAATCGTTCAAAAGCCAGGTTTGTTGCAAAATCAGAATAGTTCAATCATTGAGATTAAACGAAAATTTGGAAAAATAGGAAAAAAGGAAGTTACGAAATAGATTGTCGCGAAAAAAACCAAAATTTAGTGATTTAGATGATGTAAAAAGTTTTTTTTAAGATTTTTGAAGCAATTTCGTGAATTATTCCTAAATTTTCCAGGAAAATACATATATTCACCATTTGTAAAATGGAAAAAAATTGACAGTCATCGTATATAAATAAGCTGATTAACTTGAAAACCCAATTAGGCACCTAATTGATGATTCAAACTTCCAAAAAATATGAATGCAAATGGACCAGGAAGCTTGAAGAGGTGTAAATTACAAGAAATATCCGAATAAACAAAATTAACTTCTTAAAAATAACAGACTTTAAAGGCTACACTTATTTTTTGAAGTCATCAGACAGACGTCTCTTTTCGCATTCGAATATTCTCGGCGAATACGAAATGAGTGTTCCGAAAAAAAGGTTTTCAACGACTTTTTCCATCTTCCAGCACGCAAAAACATTCCGAACGCTAAAACATGGTAAAGAGATTGGAAATTCTTCGAAAGAAGTGCATTGCAACAAAAAGTGAGACAAAAGTAGGCTTATATGTCAGTCAAAACGCTTGCGTCCAGAAATTCTTGGTCTCTGTTATGAATGTCAAATTCCGTTTAGACTGAAAGAAGTCCGCCTACGAACAAGAGAGAATAAGTTGGAAAAAGAACGGATGGAAAAAAAGAACCACCGAAAAGTCAAAAGATGAAAACTGAGAACATTTGCATTGGAATCTGATACAAGCACTTTGCAACGATTAGCAAATGACTTTTTGATATGCTCAAAAATGAAAATTTCAAAGGTGGAAATTTAAGACATTTGTCTTGTTGAAATTGAATATCCATCAAACAATAAAAAATAAGTGCACATTGCAAAATTGAATAGAAACACCAAAAAAACCTTGCGTAGTGAAAAAAAAAGAAATTAGAGAACATGTTAATTTTTATAAATTTGTTTTTTTTTTTGAAGAAAAAGCTAGCGAAATCAAGCTCTTCCACAGTCCTAGTCGGATTTTCGGCGTACGGTAACGCAAACTTATGCGCCCACACAAGAGGAATATCACACGATCTGTTTTTCAAAAAATTTTCGGCGTCATTTTTCTGTTTCTTTCAGATTCTGAGAAACCTGTCTATTATAAACTTTTTATTTGAAATCTTTCGGTACTAGTAAAATTGAATCGCAGTGATCGGATTTAAACTTGGAAGCGCCCTGTAAAAATTCTGAGTTCTTTTAAAACACCACTTGTATTAAACTGACCGCTCGTATAAAGAATCTTCCATTGTAAGCATAATACATAATAATATCAGTTCTAAGCTTAAAAATTATCAAAATATTAATTGAGATAATTTAAAATCTTCGCTTTTTTCCCCTGTTTTTCCTACGATTTTTTGAAGACATTGATACAAAAGAATTTATGATCGCTTTTTTTATAGCGTCTCGCTGTATTGACCGCCCGTTTTTGGCAACCATTATATTTATTGATTGTCTAGAAACAAAAATGGACGCTTGGGTGCAGTTCTTTTTGCGAGCCGGAATCCCGGATGGCGTCGCCAACCGTTACGCAAAAACTTTTCATTCAAATAGGTAAAGTAATAAAAAAAATAATTTTTGGAAGAAAAGTTTTTAGAATAACTCGGGAAATGTTGCCAGATTTGGACAAGTCAACATTGATTGATCTGGGCGTTGTCACTGTGGGGGATCAGGTTGGTTTTGAAGGGAGATGGTTTTGAAAAATCTGTTCAGCTCGCGATTTTGCGACGAAGTAAAGACGTGGGAAGAACTTTGAGCGTCCAGCAAGGCCCGAAGTCCAGAATCAGTGGACCTGGAGGTTTCGGAAGGAAACATAATGAAAAAAGAATATTTTTTAGAAGTTAGTTCAACGGCAAGTGAGGCTCGACGAGGACGGCCGCCTCCGGATAGCCATGAGATTTATCATATCAAAATGCCCGATGGAAATACTTTGAGAAGTCAGAAAATCCTGAAAAAGGCTGAAATGATGCGGCGTAAAGGTTTGGCTTCGTTTATTAGTTTTTCAAGAGGTTTCAAAGTAGAAAAGGAGATGTGATGTACAGATTATAAGAAAAGGAATTTTTTCTTGTTTTGTGTTCAAAAATTTGATAAACGCCCGTTTTTGAGATTTTCATAGAAATGATGAGTTTTGAGGGAAAATATTTTTGTCAATTTTTTTCATATAACAGTTTTTACAAGTTTGTTGTAAATGAATATGGTCTTCTCATTCCAAGTTTACAGTTTCTCTAGGTTTTTGAATATGTTTCGTTATTTTTCGCTTTACTAAAGTAGAAAGATTCCGATTCCGAAATTTTTGTATTTCTTTTTTGAGCTTAAATAAATATATTCAGTTTCGACATGGAAGCTAAGGAAAAAATAAAAAGATTTCGTTTTTTCAACCTATTGACTAATAGGAGATAACTGTAATTTTATAAAAAATGTGAGAGCGATTTTCTGATTGATATCAAAAGAAGGTTTTGAAAAATAAATAGTCTTCTTTCCAGGAGTAGCGGTCCGGGGAACGACGGGAGTCCGTCGGGCGGGAAGATCCGTTTCTCCGATCGATAAGACCAGTGCTGCTGCGAGGCTTCGTAGAGATCCAGGTTCACTATTTTTGATATTCAAAGTTTCAAAAAATATCTTTTTTTTAAAGAAACGTTTCGATTATTCTAATTTTTTTCGAAAAAAATCGAGTTTTTTTGGCGGTTTTAGGGGTTATGGTCTGAAGTGGTGCCTATGGGGGTCTTTTGCATTTTTTTGTTTATTATGAAATAATAATTTTTAAAGAATTATTTAATAAAACTGGATTATTCCCCTTCGAGTTGCCACTTTTAAAATTTTTGAAGCTTTTGAGCCCTAAGATTGCCCCCTCTAGGGACCCCTCTGACGTTTCTATGTAGTATGAATGAGCGAATTGTTTCCAGAAGTGTCCTCGTCCAGCGATCGTCTGGTCCAAAGACTCGGGGTCCGCGGTCTCCACAGCGACGCTCTGCCGCCGGGAAAAATCCATCAAATTGGTCGCCTCAACAGAGGAAATCTGATTAGGTTATATTTTGAAGGAAATTTGATCACTCAAAAGTTTTGTAGATAAGAGTTATAGTTTTGTAACAGCTCCATTTGGTCAGAAAATATTTTCTTTAGCGATTTTAGCGATTTCTGTCATTTTAAATCAAAAATTTTGGTCTTACCAGTTAGAAGCTTAGTTAGAAAAAAACATTCTGTAGAATTTTAGTAGCTGGAACAGGTCATCATGATTTTTTAACTTGATTAAAAGACTTTCAGTGTATTCACTATATTTCTGTTTGAATGTGGGTATTTTGAATGAAAGAAATAAAAAAAAATTTTTCACCTTTTTTACTGCTGTTTTTATGCAATTTAAAGTTTATTTGAACAATGGAATGGCTTACAATCTGCTTCCCATGACTTTTCAAATATGAGAACCATCAGATGGAAAAAAAAAAATAGAAAAGCGACGTTTAACTACAACATATCTGTCTTTAAAGTTCTGGTTTAAACAAAAGTTTGTGTTCAGAAAAGCTGGGGCGAAACCCACGAGTGGCTTGATTTCTCGAGCTCTTAACGCTACTGCAGATGAACCTCAAGGTTTTCGGCTCACGATTGGATCTGTCAAGGTATTTTTTGAGTTTTTCTAAAATTGTTACCTCAAAAAAGCGTTTTTACATCGTATCTTTCAGTGTCAATTTTACTATTTATATTGAAATACAAACTGGGACAAAAAAATAAACGCACAGGGTTTTTTTAAAATTGATTTTGAGAACCTTTTTTTGGGATTTTTGGATCTCAAACTTGATAGAATCGAAAAAAATTCGGGACAAGTTTGCGAGTTCCTTTTTAGTTAAATTATTAGATAGGTTTTTTTAGTTTTTTGTGCTAGAGAAAACAAATCAGCTTAACCAGATATATCTAGTCCTAAAATTCCTAAAAGTAGCATTTTTCAAGTTTTTTTTTTTTGCTTATAAACTTTGATAGAACCGAAAAAATAGGGAAAAGCTCGCAAATTGAGTTTTGTTTGTCCTATTTGATCAGTTTCTTCCTTTTTCTGCTAATGAAATTAACGAAATCTTGATCAGATTCCTCTAGTTTTAATACTTATTTTTCAGTCTCGAACCACTCTTCCACAAGTTTCGGTGGACCGCAGGACGGGAAATCGAGTTTTGGTGACAAATCAACAAACTGTTCGAAGAGTGGCTTCTCTTGCGCCCGGCCGTTCTAACAGGGTTCATTTTTTATCTTGAAAAATATTCTAGACTTTATAATAATAGTTTATTCGCTACCATTTTAAATATTAGAATATATAAAACAAGAGATAAAAATAAAAAAAATAATGTTCAAAAGAAAAAAATAACACTAAATATGGGAGACGAGTTAACAGGTGTTCTTTTAAAAAAATTTTTAAAATAAGTGTGAAAAATTTTTTTGAAACGATTTATAACGGGAAAAAGTATTTTTCGTGTTTCATAAAAAAAGTATTCAAGGAGTTTTAAAAAAATTTTTCCGTGGTGGTCTGGTTGGCCTAAATGGTAGTTTATACGATTTTTAACTGGTTTTTAAATTTAATTCTTGCCTCAATTATACTTTGGAACCTTAAATGAAGATATAGAATTTTTTCCTGGCGAAAAGTTGGTTCATAACGTTTTTTAATGGTTTCTCCTGCATAGAAAGGTTTTCTTTTATCGAATTTTACAAATAAATTTTCTATTTTAATTATTTCATTGGAAATTTAAGGTTGTTGATGATGAAGAAGAAGAAGAATACATGGAGGACGACGAGTACGACGTCCAGGAGCAATATGAAGAAGATTATGAGGTTTCAGAATCACGAATAAATTTCCTATAGTTGAAAATCGAATATATTGTTACTCAGAATATTATTTTAGACATTAAAAAAATTTTTTTATTTTTTTATAAAGTTTTTCATAGAAATTTTTCGGCCTTTTTGGTTTACATTCTTTTCCAGAAGCATTTTTCTCGAATTTGGGATATTTACCATTCTGTTTTGAAGTTGAGGCCCTGCAGAGTGGAAAAACATTTTTTTATGATTTTT
The DNA here is from genome assembly GCA_904845305.1 of Caenorhabditis auriculariae. Lineage (NCBI taxonomy): Eukaryota > Metazoa > Nematoda > Chromadorea > Rhabditida > Rhabditidae > Caenorhabditis > Caenorhabditis auriculariae. The sequence goes on from CAJGYM010000054.1 coordinate 46,078, forward strand.
TTAAATTTCGATTAAAAAATTTTTTTCATTTTTTTCGCGTTTAAAATTAGTTGTCTATAGCTGATCCACGGCTAGCTTGAGGCGCTAAGGGGCGTGTCCTGTCTCGCGCGTTTTTCGTGTCAGGACCCTTTTTTTCGATGGCTCAACCCATCCGTGAATCAGCTAGATTGTTTCATAAAATACTGTTTCCGAGATTTTTTTAATTAAAAAAACAATGTGATCTAAAAAAATAGCTTTTTTTCATTAGTTTGAACTAAATTTAAACTTATCCAGCGAACTTTTTACCGCCCGATTGAACTTTTTGCCTAAAATTTGCTGAAGTGTCATTTAGGACCCCCTGATTCCAGAACAGAAAGAATATTTCTCGCAATAGATCTTGTTTCCGAGTTATGGAGCTTCAAAGAGTGCAAAATACGCAAGGGGCTCCTAAAGTACACTTCAGCTGAGTTTCAGCAAAAATTCAACCGAGGGGTAAAAAACGTACCCTGGTCAGAGTATTATTATAATGACTTTTAAAAAATTAATTTTTTTTTTATTTTTTCAAAGTTTTTATAGGAATTTTCGGCCTTAGGCCTTTTGGTTTATAAATTTTCTTTTCCAGAAGCAATTTTTCCAAATTTCGGATATTTACCATTCTGTTTTGAAGTTGAAGCCGTGTAGAGTGAAAAAAACATTTTTTTAGAAATTTTTTTAAGTTTTTGATTGAAAAAAATTTTTTTCATTTCTTACGCTTAAAAAAATCTATTGTGTCTTGAAATATTATTTACAAGAAATTTCATTTTAGAGAAAAAAATAATGTGATCTAAAAAAAGTTTTTTTCATATGTTTTTATCTAAATTTGGACGAGGTAAAAAGTTGAGATTTTTTTCCCGTAAATGCGAAAAAAATTTGATTTTCAAAAAAAGAGCGAAGGATATTTTTTTCAAATTGAAGACAAAAGAAAAGAAAAAAACTATCAAAAAAATTAAATCAACTTGGATTTTATGAATTTAGTGAAAGCGTAAAGTTGAGAACAATGAAAAAAAGAAATCCATATTTATTTTTAGTTGCCTAATTGCTGTTTCTGGTTAGAAAAAAACTCAGTAAGGATAAATTATAAAAAAACCTAATTTTTTTCAGTTGGAAATTTAAGAACTTTTTTTGTAGTTATACTGTTTCTCAGGCATTATTTTTTTGAGCCGCCGAATTTTTTTCAACTTTTGTCTGTACTCTTTCTCTTGAATTTGGTATAATGAATAACTTACAATACTTTCCAGGACCAAATGGAAGAAGATGTAGAAGAAGAAGAAGACGAAGAAGTTGATCACCAACCGGAACGACGCGTTCAGATCGTTCAGAAGCGACCGCAAAGGACGATCGAGCAGCGCGTGACGCACGTCTCCGGCGGACGTCTTCAGCAAACGACGTCTTCTGGCCGCGCCGTCGTCATTTCTGAGGCGGCGCCCCAAGTCAGCGTCTTCAACCGGATCTCTCGGGTCACTTATCGATGAATTTTCCCATTTCAGAACATTTTTTGTGCTTTTCGAAGTTACTGTAAGGTTGTGCGCAGATAATTCATTTCGATACAGATACTGTATTTTCTTCATATCGTTACTGTTACTGTAACTTTTATATCGATCAACTTTTGTGCTTTTTTTTAATGATGTGAGGTACGCGTAGAAAGTATTTGATGCAGATACTGTAGTTTTTTCGATTTTGAGGAAGCTTTTTTTAATTTAGAAATTTATTGTGCTTTTTTTGAATATTGTAAGGTGGTACGTGTAGAATTGGTTTCGATACTGAGTCAGTACTTTTTTTTGACTAGGCTTTTTCGATTTCAAAACATTTTTCGGGAATTTGTCGAATAATTGAGTTTTCGCGTTCAACACTGAATAAGGCTTGAACTCGTATTTCGTCCTTATTTTCAAATTTCTCATCTGCAAATTTAAGAATTCGCCTAAACTGTAATGAACTTTCTTTTTTGAGCTTTTTTTGGTCATTTTTTTAAATATTACTATTTTTTTGGGTCATTTCTTTTGAGAAAAAAAGTTTAAAAGTTCCCTCGATCCTTTTTTCGAGAGTTTTGAACATATATTCATAGTTTTCAACTTTTCTAATCCAAGAAATTAATCCAAGTTGTGCTCAACTGCTTTAAAATTGAAGTTCATCGGCTGATTTTCGTAAAAACCTCAATTTTAGCATCTTTTTGAATACAAATAATTAACTGTTAGGCTCTATCGGAAAAAAACTGACTGTGGGAAACATTTTTTGTCACGCCAATATGACACCTGTCAATTTTGAAGGACAGGTGAGTTAGTGGGAACCTTTTGAAAGTGTGAATCTTCATTAGCTCCCGAAATGGTTTGAACCTGAGGCATGTGAATTCGCGCGGGAGGCCACGCCCACTAGATCACACCTCTCTTTTAGGCCTTTATTAAGACGTAATGCTCGTTTTTGGCCAACTCCTTCTTTTTTTTTTTGTAAAACGACATTATTTCGTACTTTTATTGGGTCTTCCAAGATCGTCTCTTCTGCGCCACCTGTTTTTATTTATGAGATGTTTCATTTTTTTCTTTGCCGTGTTATTTATTTTCTGTTCTTACATTTCGTTTCTATCTATTTTATCATCAAAAGTTGAATTTCTATTTTCCTTTTTTGTGAAATTTGTTGTCTTTCCTTTCGAATCGTTCAATAATAAAGTTTGAAAAAGGTCGGAATTTTCATCGCTTTTAAGGAAATTTGTCGAGTTCTTAATAAAGCTTATCTTGAAATGTGTAAGATTGAGACAAAAAAATTGATTTATTTGCAACAAAGGCTTTTAGGTAAATTTTTTTGAGGCGTTTTGAGATCAAACAATGTCCAAATATTCAACAAAAAAAGACTTTTTGAAAAAAAATAATTCAGATTTTATTAAGTCGATATTTTAATTAATTTTCACTTTATAAACAATAAGTCACAACGAAAGTCTTAAAAATATTACGAAAAAATCTTTAAAATATTAAAAAAAGATGCTCGTGAGGTTCGTCGTTTTGACCGTAACGCTCTTGGTGTATGCACTGAAAGCAATTTGAGCTACGCGCAAATATTTACGAAATAATAAAAAAAAGGCTAGTTTTCTGATTTTCGAAGTTTTTATTCGTACTCTTGCCTTTAAGTTTTTTAGCTCTTGTAGTAGGTTTATTGAATACTTTTCGTGATTTTTCTTGTACTTTGCGAAGGGTTCACCAGTTAAAATTTTTTTTTTCAGACTTTCTAAGAGCATCAAGATGGGAAGAAGGACATTGAATGAAGAATCACTGGAGGATAACCAAGGACAGAAGGTACAATTTTTCGGAGTTTGCGTCAAAAAGATTAAAACGATAATTTTCTGAAAGCTGTTTTAATACTGAGATTACTCTCTTGTGAACTTTTACTTGGTTGGATTTTTTATTCAACCGAATTTTAAAGGAATTGTTGATAAAACGGATGAATTTTCAGGCTGAACCTCAACCAATCCTGAGTGTTAAAGATATCTTCACGGAAGAGGAATGCTCGAAATTCTTCGAGAAAAATCAGCCGGTACCTATGAAAGTGCACTCGAACAATGTGAGTTTTGACTTTGAAATAAATCAGAAAAGTAAATTGATCTTTTATCAAGTTTAAGGAAATTTAAAAACCAAGAAATATATAATTTTCAGCGCTTCATAATGATGCAAAATGGACAAAACGAGACTGAAGTGAAATCCACCCGGAGCAGTCGTGAAGAAAGAGAGAAGCGACGGAAGTTTCACGAGCAAAAATATGCCAAGAAGCAGTTTGCGTAAGATTTTCATTTCTAAAAGATCCCAAGACTTAAATTTTTGCAGTTTGAAATGATTTTTTTCAGATTCGATCCAAGCCGATATGAGAATCACTTTCTTGCTCAGCAAAAAGAACAGCAAATGGTGCCGCAAAGTACGCAGTTTCCCCAGACTGGAATCATTGAACTTCCCGAGGATTTGGTTGGTTTTTCTTTTTATATATAAATATTAATTTTTCCAAAATAGATAAAGTTGAAAAAGAAAAAAATTCTAAATTTGATCACACTATATTAAATCAGTAATTCAATAAAAAGGTTGAAATTTATTTTTTTGTGACTTGACTTCTAAAGATTTTTTTACAATTTATAAGTTTTTTTACATCATGTGTTTGTAAGCCAAAAAAATCGTTGAATGAAAATTGGAAAAATTTTTAAAAAAATCATTGAAACAGTAAAGTTCCTCTCATTTTTTTCTTTTTAAATTTGATCCATGCAAACTAGCTATTTTTTTACTTTTTTTAAGGAACCTTGATTTTTTTAAAACCTCTTAAATCCCGTGAAATCTTCAGAGCTCTTTCATATAGCCCTCCAAAATAGGTTTTGAAAATTTCATAGAAAAAAATTACTTGGACAATTTTTTTGTCCAGGTATTTCTTGCAGAAGAAAAAAAATACTTTCCTTATTTTTTCTCGATTTTTTTACTTTCATTGTTTGTACGATTTACAACCAAACTTTAGAATTATTTTGGCATTATCAATAAAAATTTGGAAGTCGCGCGTAAAAGTTACTACATCGTTGTAGGGCATAATTTTTCTAGCGGCTTTCGAAATTCCAAGTCTTGCGTATTTCGCGAAATCTTTTCGAACGAAAGAAAATTTTTTTTCAAATTGCCGAAACAACAAAAAAAGCGAAATAATTGAATCAAAGTTTTATTTTTCTGTTATTACCTGAATTTCGAAACACACGTCATAGACGGAAAAAGAAAGCTAAGTTTTAGAGAGTCAGATAGTTTTGAAATTCGGTTAAATGACTTCAAACAAGACCAAAATCGGTTGCAGATGCCACAAATGGTCGGTACCACGACCTTCGAAGACATGATAATCCCGCACTTCGAAGCCCTCCAGCCGATTCCCTTCGACGAAAAAGACACGTTTCCCAGGACCTCACATCCAATCATTTCCTGTCCCTCGTCATCCAGGGCGGTCGAAGACGTCCAAGAGTTCTTCAACGATCAGACTACGGGCGTCCTTCATCCGATCTTCGGCGAGAAGGACGATCTGATCGTTTTCGATACCTCGAAGGTCGGCAAGTTCGAAGTGAAGCCCCGGGCCCTCACCTTGATCGAACTCCCCAACACGATCAATACAACTCCCCTTGATGATGTCAAAGATTTCTTCGTTCCCAAAGAAGTCAGCCCTTGTGTATCTCCTTCCATCGAAAACCAGGATCTCATTTGCTTCTAGTATTTCTTTTTTGATCTTCTGTTTAACAATTTCTTGCACCTTCGTTGTATTTATCACGGATAATTTCCATTTGGGCCATAATTGAATTTAAATTTGAAATAACGATCTGATTATCCATTGCGACTTCATCTCTTTCGATCTCAAATTTTCCATAATTTTTATAGAAGAACCCAAGTATTTGAATCTCATTATTGTTATTTTTCACGCTTTCTACATTCATTGTTACGTTCAAACTGCTTTAACTTGTAATTAGTTGTTGTTTTTTGCATTCATAATAAATAGAAAATTTTTTCCAGTGTAGAAAGTTAACGAAAGAAAAAAAGGATGAAATATCGAAGCGAAACTAAATGAAAAAAAGTTTCCAAATTCGAAACAAAAAAATTCGAGTTTGTCGAACACTTGCGCTCCATAGACAAGTTTGCGAATTTTTTTTTTGAAATAAAAATTTATTTTCCATTTCGAATTCCGAATATTAATTTGCTTATCATGCCGTGTTCAAAGTGATTAGCGAATTTCAAGACAGTTGTCAAAAAGGGAAAAGAAATAACTAAATTTTGGAGAGTCAGGGATAATTTTGAATTTTTCATTTCCACCAATTCCTTCCCATTTTACTTTATCTGATTGTTTTGCTCGTTTCTTATACGGCAAAGTTATTTTTCTAATTATCTTTATCTTGTGAATCGTTCAAAAACTTGAAAATAAGATCATAGAAAGGCGTATTTTTACATTTCCTCGTCTAAAATTAGTATTTCCTTGAGGCGTTTTGATATTTGCTCCATTGTCTTTCCTTTTTTGGGCATCGTCCGTCTGTTATTCCACGTTGGTTTACTCAGTAATTATGGGAGAATGGAGCGGAGAATAATAGTGTAAGTGTCTGTGTGTCGTTTTTTTCAACGTTCTGTTGTTTTCTCTCCCCCTCGAAGGAAAAAATGTTTTTTCTCGGCGTCAAATGTCAAGAAAAAAACGTAATAATTTTTTTTTATCGCTTCCAATTCGCGGATTTGTGTGTATAGTTTTTCTTGGGAAGGCTTTTTCAGCATGAAAAAAACAGGGGATTTGTGGGGGAGTGTTCCGTTTTGTTTTTGAATTTTTAAAAAGATAACCGATTTTTTTGGAATATTTTAATATGTTATAAAATTATTTATAATTTAGAGTTTTTTTATTTAAGAAAATAAGGAAGAACAGATAAATATGTATTTGAAGTTTTAACGAAAGTAAAAAAATTTGCAGATTTGTACAGATTTCGTTTATAATCCTTTTTTTACAGTGTAAATACAATAATTTCAGCGGACTCCTGTGATTTTTTAAGTTTCTAATAAGGTTTTTTGAATCATCCTGAGAGCTCATTTTTCAAAGAATGAAAAACCGTTTTTTTATTATTTTTTTCTCGTGTGTCTCAGAACTAGGGCGATGTGAACAATGGTCCAGAAGAAGTTTCCAAAAAACAGATTTGAGTCGAAAATTCCAGTTTTTTCACATTCATAAAGCTGATTTTTTCAAAAAAAATCAATAGCTCGTTTCAAAAATCCAATTATTTGTAGAATTCTCACCGCTCTCCGAAAGCCCAAACTCAAGAAAAAAAATAATAAAAACTCAAATTTTCTCAGATCCTCAAAAAGGCAATAGAATCCCCCCTGAAACATAATACATAATCGGGCCGAAGCTTCTTCTGACCAAGGTAGCCCCGCCTCCTTTTTCAGACGGCCACGCCCACTTCTCGAGCTCTTTCCACGGGCTCCGCCGTGCTCGCCGAGGCCGCCTCTTCTCGTACCGGAAGTCGCCTAAGTGGATTAGCGACAGCTATCCTCACTTCTCGAGTCCCGAGCTCCGGAGAGCCCATGAGCAGCTGAGCGACAAGTCCCAAGCAGTCATGCGCGAATGAGCCCGAGCAAGGGCGGTTCCTCGCTGTCAGCCGGTGACGTCATCCGCCGTCGCATCGCCCGGGGCCATTTCCGACTTCTGATATGTCTCCTTGTCCTTTTCATGACGCCCGGGACTTCAGGTACGATTTTCGATTGGTCATTGGAAAATCGAGATTTTTTGAAATTCGTCCCAGCCGCTTGGAAGGAAATATATATATCCGTAAGCTTGAAAGAATTTATTTCGGAAAAGTTGGATTCTTACGACTTTTTCGTTGTATTTTTTGTATTTTGAGTTTTAATGGAGCACCGGAAGTTTCCAGAAAAATGAGAAAAAGGAATTTTTCGAATTTTCTTTTTTCCTACAGCTATCTTGACCTCAAAAGAAATAGGACTTTATAATCTCTAATTTTTAACGGTTTTTACTGTTTCAAACTGAAAATGAATATCATTCTAATTTCAGCTTTTCGATAAAACTTTTCATTTCATTTCACTCACTCCCTAGAGTTTTTTTATTATTCTTGTTTTTTTAACGTTTTTTTCAAAGGTTTCAATTTTTTTCTCAAAATTTATTGATTATACATTTTCGTATAATGAGACCATTTCTTTCCGAAGTCGATTTTTTTCAGCAATCTGTTCATTAAATCCTTAAACTGTTTTTTTTTCTAGAATTTTAAAATCTTTAGAAAATGCGCTCGAATTATGTCTTTTTCATATCTAATAAAATTTTTTTAGCCTACAACTTCCTAAAAAAAAATCAAAATATTCTTTTTTGAGTCGGCATTAATTTTTTTAACTTCCCCGTTTCGAAAAAAATATTATTTCTTAAAACTTGGAAGTCTTTCAAAAGTTATTGCTTGCATAATGGGGTCACGTTTCTCTACGTCATGTTATAATTTGTTCGATGAGTTTACCGATTCAAGCGGTTTATAGAAGTTTATTTCATATTTTCCTATGTTCAAATTATCTCTGTGGTTAAAAAAAAAAACAAAAATTGCATAGAAAAATGGCGGAAATCGAAATAATTTTCGGGGAAGTCTTATTCAATTCGATTCATTAGTGAAAATGTTCTTTACAAGTCGTTTTTTTTTCGCGAAATTTTGTCAAATTTTGGTCGCATGTGAAATGGATCAAGGCGTAGCGGTCAAAATTGGCTTAGCTAACCAAGATTTCCATTTAAAGTTTCCCTAATTCAAAAATTTCCATCGTTAACCGAAAGTCTGTTTGCGGTCGGGCATCTTGACCGTCACGAAGCCGCTACGCAGCGATCCATTCCCAATGCGGCACGAATAGTTTTTTTTTAATGGAAGTATATTCAACAGTTTTCCTTTGAGGCTTGTTTTTTTCAATTTTCACTTGAGCCAATCGTCTTCTTTGTTTCTTTAAACCAAGTTTCTTCTCTTTTTTTCATATCTTATTCTTCATCTTTATTTGGGTGCTCTCATGTCGGTTCCAATTTTTTTTCAACGTTTTTATCGGAAATTGCGAGGTCAGTTTTTTAGAATATATCCAAGATCCAGTTCTTTCTTCCACTGAAGTTTTGCGAAAGCCCTCAAATTAAAAACCTTATAAAATTACATTTAAAGCCGCTGTCCATTTCTTTTTTTTCTGTCTAGTTCTGATTTTTCCTGAAAGTGCATTTTCGAAAACTTTCAAAGTGCAACTTTTCAGTTTCATATTCAAAAAAATCCCACATTTTGCCTGGAAATTGCCACTTTCAGCTGTCCAAGACATCATCTTTTTTTTTGTGTAGCAAATTTGCGCCAACGATGTGTGGAGAAATTCGATTAGCGCACGTAAATCCGTGCTTCCTTCGCCGTCGCAATTTGTTGCCTTTGTCATTTTCATTTTCTGAAATCGTGAGAAAAGCCATCCGTTCTTCCAGTAATTGGAGGATTTTTATTCGAGCAACAAATTCGAACGCAAAATGCTCTGGAAAAAAAGGCTGTGGCTGTGGAATTGTACAAGTGCGCTCTAGTGAAATAATTCTTTGATTGGCTTGATCGTCTTTAGAAAATCAATAAGCGAATTTGAGTTGCTAGAGTGTAATAAGTAAAGCTTGAAAAGATTAGAAAGGAGTGGTTAACTGTTCGATTTGAACTGGAGGCTGTCTGATCTATCTGCGCTCTCTTTTACTTTATCAGATCAGAATGGAGTTTGATTGGTTATCTAAACCTCAAAGTTTAAAAAACAGCAAAAAGAAAGCTTACGGCAAGCCGAATTCCCAAGCCGTCTCCGATCCAAGTACTACCGGCTCTCAACGTTGCTTAACTTGCCAGATCGGACGGGATGGCGTGTTTTCAACGTGATATGGTAGTAAGCAAAGGTCGGAGGGTGCAGAAGAGATATCACGGCGCTGATAAGGGGATTCAGTGCAAACTTTTGTGATCTTTCAGAGAAAAATAAGTCCTGAAAAATTGAAGTTGTCTTGCTTACAGTAGACAGCCTTTTCAACCATACTGTCGAACTCCTATAATTTATAAAAAAATATTCCCTATTAAGGGAATTTTTCGGCAAAAAATCCGGGGAAAAGGTCTCCAAGGAGAGCTTAAATGAGCTGAAAACGAAAAGTGCACGTGACAGCTGGACAAAAAAATCCTTTGAATGTTAAATTATCCATGCCTTTTTTCGGGATTTTGACTTCTTTTTTTGATTTGGGGTGGCCTTGGGAAGGTATAATATTTTGAAGATCTCATGGGATAAATGCGGGTTTTGTAAGTAAAAAAAAATCAGAATAAAGAATGAAAGTTTCATTTTCATTAGAAAAGCAAGGCTAATCTCACTTTTTTGTTTAAAAAAAGTTTTCACGATTTTCAGGGTTATAAATGAAATAGTTTTTTTCAAACTTTCCGGGTTTTTAAAAAAATATCCTTGTCATTTTTTTCGTTATTTTTTTCCCTTTGTACTCGAAGCTTCCAAGGTCTCCTATTTCAAATCTCAGACTGAAAAAAATTTTTGGTTCATGAAATTTACTATGGAAATCCTCAATATATCAAAGTACATTGATGAGGTCTTTTTAAATTCTAAGCTCCTTTTTGATGTTACTGTTTCTGATAGTCTTTTTGAATTTTTGAAAAGATCTCACAGATTATAGCTGACGAAACTTTAAGTCACCCTAGTATCGATGAAAACTTTCGAAAATTCTGAATATTAAAAAAAATCAATATTTTTTGTATGTCCCATTTTTCCCGCACAACCTATATTTAACTTGATGTGCTCAAAAAAATTATTTTTTCTGCTCTCAATTTTATTTGGATTTCGGGGTTAAATTTTGATATTTAAGTATTATATATTCTGATCCTTATCTTGAACACTTTCTAAAAATTCAATGATTCCCATTGATCCATTTATTTTTTGGCTTTTTATCAATTTACTGTTTCTGATAACTTTCACAAATTTTTGATTAGCTGTTACACAGATTATCCTCCCATCATCCAAGTTAAAATATTGAATAAATAAAATCAGCCGCCTTAAAGTGGATCAACGCGTAACGGCTGCGGTTACTTCAAAATGCGGCCGACTTGAACCGACTTGCGCTCGAGCCGATAGGAAGTTATAACAGAAAAGTCCGCTAGTTGACCTTTCGAACCGCAGCGCGACCGCGACGCTTTGAGCCATTCTTCGTGCGACCACAATGTGGTTTTAATAAATGATGCAATTATTTCCATATTCTTTTTACTTGAAATTTATCGCTTACGCTAGAAAAGCGTTGACGAATTCTTTGTATTCTCGAAAAAGTGCGACACAACAAACTCCGCACTTTTGAGCTTCTGACGATTCAGTCGGTTTGTCATGGCGCAAGAATAATCGAAAAAGTAGAGGACAAGAAAGTGAACGAGTTAATTAAGCGGGGGGCCTCTCCTGGCCGCAGGACAACTCATCAAATTTCCAAGGACGAAGCCGGACAAACTTTCTTTTCTTACTTTCTTACGCTTTTGCGACTTCTCGCGTGTTTCTCCGCGAGACGTCAATTGAGAAGGATAGTCATAAAAAGAAGGGAAAAAATTAGAGGGAAGCGCAAGGTTTCTTCGACCCAAAGAAGGAGAGTGAACAGAAATTTTCAGCAATTTTCAATTGCCTGTTTGAGAAAGAATATTTATAAAAGTAAAAAATTTGGTATTCTTTTTTTTTCTCATATTTTCTTTGAGTAAATGAAAGCTAAAGTTCAATAAAAAAATTTACGAAATTTTTTTCTATAAATCGAGATTGAAAAATTTTAACAAGTTTCATCACTTTTTTTGATTTCAGTGAGGAAATTAAGACTCCTGGACTCTATGGTATTTTTTTTTCGTTAAAAAATCGCTTTTCAAAAAATTTTGCTCTGGATTCTCTTATCGTTCAAATTATCAGCGCCATGATATCTGTTCTGCGCCCTCACACAGTCGCTTACGACCACATCACGTTGAAAACACGCCATCCCGTCCGATCTGGCAAGTTAAGCAACGTTGAGAGCCGGTAGTACTTGGATCGGAGACGGCTTGGGAATTCGGCTTGCCGTAAGCTTTTTTGCTATTTTTAATTGATACAATTTTTAAATACTCGTCATTCCAATCCCAGAAGACGGTCGTTGGTTAGGACCTGAATTTCTCATTTTGTAAATACAAAAGAAGCCTTTATTCTAGCTCATAGAAATTCAGGACTGAAATTTCACTCTCAAGAAAAACTCTAAAGTGCTCACTTGAGATCAACGTCACCCACAACAACCACCTGAACTTTTTGCTTTGTTTCTATTGCAGCATAACGACTATAAAAGAGGGCAAAAAGTCCGAAGACTCGTTAACTATGCGCATAGCTAAGGCGTGCAGGTTACCGCTTCTCAGACTACTTTTATAGTCGGTTAGGGTATTCATTTGAGGGGCAGGCTAATCTCAAGGTTAATTATTCATCCGAAAGGAGGAGACAAACCGACTTTTCTTTTCTTCTCTACTTCTTTTTGCTTGATGGATGAGACTTGGAGCGGTTTTGAAGTTTTGGGAACAACAAAGTAATAATCAAGATATACGGCTTTTGGCTCGGAGGAGCTAAATTACCCTAAATGGAACTTTCTCGCTAAGATCTTCAAGATAAATTCATTCAAGACTATTACTTAGGCTCGTTCAATTTTTTTCTCTTTAGTTCAAATTTCTGAAGGTAGCTTCTAAACTAATGCAGAAAATCCGAAAATTAATTTTTTATTATTAGAGAACATTTTATAGTCTTCTGAAAAAATTTTCCATTCACTTTTTATAAAATTTTTCCGGCTTCAAAAAATAATCGTAAAAAGTGATTCCAACCTGAAACCACCTTTTTTATTCCACAATTCTTCCTTCAGACGGCAATTAGCGATTTGCGTGGTTGAGGAGAGGCCTGAAATCGAGTTTCCGACTATGTGCAAGAAAAAAAATATGAACGCAAGGGAATAATCGGATTTGAGCTTTCTTCGTGTGTTGTTTTTGATATTTGCTAGAAAATTCGCGAGTTGGTATCGTAAAAAATGAAAAAAATTGAGGAACTGGAAGAAAAGCGCCGGTAATTACTCTAACAAAAGTTGCGGTGCACCCCGCGTTGAACTCTCCTGTACACCCCGCAGTGTAACCAGGGGTGCACCGAAAAGTCCAACGCGGGGTGCACCGAATCCTCATTTTTCAATTTTTGCTTCTTGCACTTTTAAAATACCTTTATACTTCTATATCCCATATATATCATCAATTGAGACCACGTTTCAAGTTATATGATTTATTAAATGATATATCACATGATAAGACAATGAAACAAAAAAAAACAAAAAAATTACAGCGAATAAATAGGGAATTTGAAAAATATTCGAAGATAGACAATTTCATTTACAAGATTTATGATAACAACCTTTACAAAAATGTGAGAAAGAAAAAAAGGTCTCTAGAGCTGTTTTCTGCGCCTTCTCCCCTTTTTCTAACCAGGGAACGTTTTTTACCCCCCGGTTGAACTTTCGCTGAAACTTTGCTTAAGTGTACTTTAGAACCTCCTGATTCCAGAACAAGAAAAAAATTTCTCGCAATAGATCTTGTTTCTGAGTTTTGGAGCTTCAAAGTGTGCAAAATACGCAAATTAGGCCAAAAAAGCGCTATTTCGGGCTTTTGAAGTGTCCTTACCCGAAAACGAGATCTATTGCGAGAAATTTTTTTCTTGTTCTGGAATCAGGAGGTTCTAAAGTACACTTCAGCAAAGTTTCAGCAAAAGTTCAACCGGGGGGTAAAAAACGTTCCCTAGTAAGCATCTAGCCAACTTTAGACCAAAATCGTGAGAGCATGTTAAAAAAGTAGACATAAATCGAAAAAATTGATAGAAACTGAAAATTAAATCAGGAGAAAGAAATTGAATCAGAGTTAAGTGTCAAACAAAGGCTCAAAGTCGAAATATTTCAGTCTTGAACCCTCGGATATCAACATTTGCTATGAAAGATGGATTAAGTTGCAACCAAACTTTTTTCGTTGCGAAAAAAGTCTCTCGAGAAAACTTAATAAAACAATTTCCCCTTAAAATTTATGAATTTACGAGAAAATTTTTCATCTATAGATTTTTGGGTAAACTTTTTTAAAATTTTTTGGATAAGGGTTTTTTTAATTTGAAAGTTTTTTGGTCATGTGAAATGTCACCAGAACAATTTTTGATATTTACGGTGACTATCCTGAGAGACTCAACATAAGAATATAGTTTTCGAGAAATGGTCATGGTTCCGGGAGATAAAATATTACAGACTTTTTAGATTTTTTCCATAAGGATATTGAGGATTCTCTTTTCGAAACTAGATAGGTGCGAATGTGAAACTTCCTAAAATTTGCATCTGAACTTTCAAAAACTTTAAGAGCTTATCTGAATCTTTTTCAGAAAGTTCTGCAAAGCAGAAACTATTATTCATCCCTGTCAGCAAAATAAAAAAATTATTTGGACAGTATTTTTTTAGTTTCGAAGTTAACAAGTTTTCAAGACTGAAAAAATTTCAAATAGAGATCTACTGGTAGCTACAAAATTCTTTTCATAGGATATATCCATGGAAACGTGAATACATTTAAAGATAGATGGTAATAATAAGAGAATACAACAGAAAGAGTGGATAGTACTGAAGAAAACTAGGCAGAAAACAGAACAGGCTTCATAACACTTACAAAGTTGACTGGTAATATTTAACACATGATTTCCGAGAAATTTTATGAACTGGGAAATCAATTGGTACAATAATTTTGAAAATTATGTTTTTTTGAGCATAAATTCATATCACAGATACTATTAAACCTTTTTTATTTCAGGCACCGAAACGCTCCGCACACTTTTAGAGCTACTAAGACAAAATTACTGTAAGAAGCTAACTTTTTCCCTCGTAAAGCGTTTCGCTTCTAAAATGTCCTTTGGAAACATCAATTGTGTTGGCAAAATGACGACTTCCGCAGTTGTTATAGCTCTATAAAAACCGGGACCTCAGATGGCCTTGATTTTTATACACTAAATTTTTATACGGAGCTTTTCGGTACTTGTTTACATGAGTTTAATAATTTGCATAGTATCTTTGATATGAACTTCAGCTAAAAATAATCTTTAAAATTATTCATCAAAATTATCACCAACGTATATTCGAAAATTTCGGAGAACGTGTGTTCAAATTTTTAAAACATTGTCAGTATGTTTTCTCTTTTTTTCGAACGATACTTAAAGATGAAAATTATTTTCATAGCGAGCTAGATGTGAATAAAAACGTTGGAAAAAGCTGAAAGCTTTTCCAGTATCAACTATTCAAACTTTTCATCAGCTATTAAAGAACAAAAAAAGAAGAAAAAAAGTAACGGCTAAGTTACTCTGCTCCCCTTATTCGACTGCAGTCCTTCTGTTTGTTATGAATCAGGATCAAGTCGTACGGCTATCTGAAATTAATACAAAACTAAAATGCAAAGCTTTAAAAAAATTACCTTCATATTATATGCGTTTTTCTCTCTCTTTCTTGATGGTCATAAATTTATTCTCTTCAAATGAACCTGAAACGCATCACAAATAATCGCGAAAAAGTTAGCGAAACAAATAAAGTTTAAAAAAATATTTACTTTTAAGAACAAATCGTTTTTAAACTAAAATCTACAATAGTTTTTTTAATTTTTGATAGTTTTTTTCAAAAATTGCTTGCTAGACTCGAAAAAAATTGAAAAAAATATGTCGAGGCAAAAAAATAATTTTGGCTTTGCAAGATTTCTGCACATTTGAAAGACTCAAAAAGCATTTTTCCAGCGAACTTTTTTGCAAAAATCAATGCGCAAGCCTTGATTACCTGACAACTTAAAAAAATTAAATGTTCAATACAGCTTTTTTTAGACTAAATTGAACAAAAACCTTCAAAAAGGTTGGAATAAAAACCGATTCGAAATGTTCAATTTAAAAAGTTACATGAGCTTTTGGAAGCAAGATTACTTTTTATCCATCATTTCCAGAAGTTTGCGATCGAAAAATATAATTTAACAACGAATTTTGTATTTCAAAAAATGTCTCAAAAAATTTGCCAATAAGAATAATAAGAAGAAGAAATTCATATGAAACTACTTCCATAAACTCACTAGTAATGTTAAAACATCGAATAATAGAAAAAAACACGAAAAAGCGAGTGATAATAAATTAAAACAAATAAAAAAACAAATGAAAACTTCAAATTTCGTAACTTGAAGTTTGAAAAACGCGTTGTTCGGAACATCGTTCCAGATGACCGAGGGGTGCACCGAGTTTTCAAATTTTCGGTGCACCGAAAACATCAACGCGGGGTGCACCCAATCGCGCTGAGTTCAACGAGGGGTGCGCCCCGATGGCCGGTTCGACGCGGGGTGCACCGCAACTTTTGTTAGAGTATCACCCATTATATGTGAACACTTCGCAATAGGGCGCACTTGATTTTGCGCCTATTTCGTGGAAATCCGAAGTATTTCTATCTCACCTCGCTTTTTCTGAGTTTTTCATTTGTTTTTATGATTTATAAATAAATTACAGGGTGCGGAATCCACTTCATGATTATTAAAATAAAAAATCTTATGTGGCACGTGCTTCAGATAGAAGATGTCGTAGCAAACGAATTTCTGCGGCACGTAGATAAACGAGATCAATTTTGCTACAAGTTTTGAGCAGGGAGTCTCAAAATGGCTCGGAAACCATTACACTGAATTTTCACACAAAATTTGGAGTAAATTTGATAACAGTCAAAAAAGCGAGACCCCGTTTTATGTGCTTGAAACTAGGTAAACTGTTGAAAAATCTCTGTAGCATAAGCTACAAAGATTTTTGGAAATTTTTTCTAGTATTTTGTGCCACTAAAGATAACTGCCGAGTCTGGCGCGAAAGAAATTCGCTCTGACTGTACATTTGACGAACTCGCAATGTGCTCAGCCGTCCTGGTCGAAATTAGATGATCGCGGCAAGAAACAGAAACATATTGAGGAAGTATGGTCAGCACTGAGCACATCAGCGAAGGTCCATCAAATTATCAAAGTAAAAACGATGTCCTCGAGCGGGTCTCGCGTTTTCTCACGTACTGAAAACTTCCAAAGTCCGAGACTCGCGCGATGACAGAGCGATTTTTGCGTTTTAGTCAATATACCGCCAGCAATATTGTCTTCATTTCGGCGGTTATTATTAACGATGAACAGGCTTGTGGGTCAGGACGTGCGCCCGAACTTAGGGCTTCATTTTTGAGAAAAGGTTTGCGCAGGCTTGGGCCAGGCTTCGAAAATTTTTCTAAACTGCACTATTAAATGTTGTTAAATCATAGTTTATGTTGGCCTGTGAGTGAATTAACCAGCAAAAATTTGACTTCTGTTGTAAAAAAAAAGCTTGATATTCCACTTGAACAAAATTTGAGCCCGTTCTTCTTTACTTTATGCCTCCTAAGGCGAAACCGTGCTTAGAAAATGGCCGGGGGCCAATAGACTGACGGGCCGGTTCCTGTACAATTCTGATGATGACTACACAGTCTCATTGACAAATTTATCGATATTGGGAATCTTTTACGCAAACGGTAGCCCCTTTCCTTTCGTCCCAGTAAGTATTCCCCACCCTGTAATTCATTTATAAATCATAAAAACAAATGAAAAACTCGGAAAAAACGAGGTGAGATAGAAAGGATTCGGATTTCCGCGAAATATGCGTAAAGCCAAGTGCGCCCTATTGCGAAGTGTTCACAAATAATGGGTGATAATTACCGGCGCTTCTGGAAGAAGAAATTAACGACAGAGTGCTTACGATTTTCAGGAAATAAAATCGAAATTATGTAATTTAGAGAGTGAATTGGTAACTCTGATTCAATAAGACTAAAAAAAATTGGAATTGAAATTCTTTATTTAATTTTTATAGAAGTTTTCTAAATTATCTTCTTTTTATTTTTCTATCAGCGAAATTATCAGCGCTATAGTATCTGTTATGCGCCATATCACTTTCGCTTACGACCACATCACGTTGAAAACACGCCATCCCGTCCGATCTGGCAAGTTAAGCAACGTTGAGAGCCGGTAGTACTTGGATCGGAGACGGCTTGGGAATTCGGCTTGCCGTAAGCTTTTTTGCTAAGTTTTCTGTGTCTTCCTAGTAAAATTTTGCTTCATTTTTGCAAATTTCGCTTCATTTTTGTAAAATTTTGCTTCAGCCCTCTATTTTTAAATGAGTGATTTTTTTTTCATTCGAATTTTTCCGTTCGCCTTTGAAAGCCCTATTCGGAGACAAGAATCTCACTGGGAAGGAACAAGTTCGTCGTGAGCAAAAGACAAATAGTAGTCGCCGTAAGCGCAATTAAGTAATCACTTCGGCGCTCAGCCCACCAATTACCTCTCTGTCGTGGTTCCGTGGCCCACCGACTGACGTTTGTCGCTTTTTTCGTAGTGGGAACAAAGATCTTCAGAAAAAAAAATAGAAAATATTCATTTATAGTTTTCCTACGAGAAAAAGGAAAAAAAAGCTTACGGCAAGCCGAATTCCCAAGCCGTCTCCGATCCAAGTACTACCGGCTCTCAACGTTGCTTAACTTGCCAGATCGGACGGGATGGCGTGTTTTCAACGTGATATGGTCGTAAGCGAGGATGTGGGGGTGAAGAACTCATATTATAGCGCTGATCATTTGAACAATGAGAGATAGGGCTAACTCGAAATTGAAACTTTTCTTTTGGCGTAAACGGTTACCTGGGCAGCCCGAAGGACTTTATTCAAAAATCCTTTTCCAATAGTTTACCTTTTTTTGAATAAAACTAGGAAAATGCTTCACAAGCCGCCTTTTTCTCGAAGCTGATATAATTTATTATCGTTTTTTTCAAAAGATCAGACGCTTAAAATTCGGAAATAACATTGTTGACATGTATTCTGGAGATTCTGTGGGCTGGAGTCGCATTTCTCTGCCCGTTGCGCCTTTAATCATCATCTCTGTCTTTCTTTTTTCTTGCATATTTCTCGAGATATCATATTCTTCGTATATTTATATAAAGCAGTGTAATTCTGACACCCATCTCCTTTAATACCATGGATATCAAAGCTCTCTTTGGCAAAAAGTGTTCCAAAGCCGAAAATAATATTCCAAAACCCGACGTCTCAGAAATCCAAGACGAGGTTTCCGGTTTGAAAGCCGAGCGGGTTTTGCCATGGTAGTCAGGAATAATGGAACGTTTTTTTGGAAAGGTGGAAATTTACCTGGAGAGGAAGGAAAAATATACGATTTCGAAGTAGACACTAGCCAAAAATTAACAAGGTTTTTTTTTTCAGAAGCACTACAGTGTCTCGAAGGCTCCGACTGCGAACTAGATGCCTCCTGCACAGAATGTTCAGGTTTGAACTTAAAAAATGACTCATTTAGACCATGTAAGACCTTTTCACTAGTGGATACTTTTTGAGTAATCGTTATTTCCCATTTTGGCCTATGAAACACAAACTTTTTTACTTTTAGAAAAATGATTTTTTTTTTTTCATTTTTTTGAAAGTTCAAATCGGAATTTACAGGCGTGGCGTGCACGAGAGTGACGTCATCTAACCTGGACGACAACAAAGAAATCGCCCTTACGTGTGTTCCTTACGATACGCGGTTGGTTTTCTTAGTGAATTGGAAAAAAAAATTCGAATTTTATTTTGAGGTGCTCGAAAGCGAAGCCTTCTTTATTAGCATTTTTTTTTATGATGTTTCGTATATTTTTTTAAATTTTCGATATAAATTTTCGAGCTTTTTGCAGTTTTATGCTTCTTTTTCAGTCATAGATGTAATCATCAAGACGGCGAACAAAAATTACTAATACTTTAGCGAACAGCCGTCTTTTAAGACCTAGGAGCCCGAAAATGTAGTTGATCAAGTTGGAACCATGGTCTTACGGTCCTTAACTTAGTTCTTCTGCGCTTAGTTCCTTCAGATGCGCCTTGACGAGCTCAGAATGTGGCTGTTCTTTTTCTGGAATCTGGAAACCGGGTTCTAGGTGGAGGCCTTGAAATGAGAGCAACCACTTCGAGTGAAGATTTTACACATAACCTGAAAAGGTGCCCCTTTTAGAAAGGGTCACTTTTTGTAGCAGTTGTTTCAAATTTCATATAAAAAAGTTTATTTAAACCTTTCTTCTCAAATTATTGGTATAAGACAAAAATCCTCAATCTGAAACCCTCTTTCAGGTCGTTTCCCCCGCAGACGTTGATCGAGCAGGGGTGCACGAAAGTCGGCGAGCGGCAGGTCTGCGTCTGCTACCAGGACTACTGCAACTCGTCCTCACAGACCTCAGTCATCTCCTTCCTGCTCCTCGTCGCTTTCTTCTTTCATATCCGTCATATTCTGTGACCTTTTCGCTTATCATATTTTTTATTTCAAATTCTATGAATGAATGAATATTTATTGATTTTTTTAAACGATATCTGAATATAAGTCTTTGGGTTGAGGAGCCAGTTTGATACAGATAGGGATTAAAAATCGGAATCGGCGGTTGTTCGAATAGAAATACCATTGGAGGGCTCTGGGCGGCTGGAGATGTACGCGTTGCCGTTGATGATGGGCACCATGTTGGTGGGGGCGACGCCGGTCATCCCTTTGAAACAGTGAAATCGACGGAAAATCCGATTCAGAAGCATTTTCCGTTTCTGCTTGTTGCCGAGCATGATGGATATTGGCAGGCCTAGCGCTGTAATATGTATAATTATTGTTGTAGGTCAAATGCAGTTTGAAGCTCTGAAAACCACTAACATAAAAAAAAACTCACAAATATAATCGAGTTTGCTGTTCGTGACCAGTATCAAAGAATCGAGTGAATTATCGACCAAAAGGAGGAAAAATTTCCACTCGTTGCTCTGAAACATATGTACGTAAGAGTCTTACGGTAAGACGGCCTGGAAAAGTCGGTCGCTTTTTTTTTTTCAGTGGCCATTTTTGGAAAGTTTTGACGTTTATTTTAGTTCAAAATTGTTGAACACCTCAAAATGTGATGCTTTCTATATTTCGGTTAGTTTTTGTTAGTTTCAAAAATCAAATATTGGCTGCCCTAAATAGAAGATATCAACTGGAACTTTTTTTAACATCCTAAAAGATTTTTTCGATGCAAATTCTGAGGTAAGATGAAAAATTTGAAAACACTGTTTGAAGCCTGGACCGGCCTGAGCTCGTGCACGCTTTTTTCAAAGAAACGAAGCTCGGCCCAGCCTGATGCACAAGCCTGATTTCCACCACCATTGTTTACCCTTGTGCCTCCCGCCAAAAAGCCGCGTCGCACACGCAACGCGTATTCCTTGTCAACCCGTGTTTCAAATCAATAAAACTGGAATGTACAAGTATCCTCACCATTGAATAAATAGCTAGAGGAAGGGCTTGATAGATCACGTGCAGATGATTCGTCTGAACACTTTCAAACTGTTTTCTTATCTTTTTAACGATAACAATCATCAGATATCCAACGATAGTCAACAAGCTTATGATGATACGAGCCGCAGAATTTATCTGTATAGATATTATTTTCGCTAACTCAAACATTCCAATTCAACCATCGCCGCAACGTCTGACTCGATATCCGGTTTTTCTGCTTTTGACCTGCTAGAAGTTACAAAAGTTGTCAAGACTGCGAAGAAAATCATTGATATCAGAGTTATAATCGGGCAAATCCTGAACCAACTTCCATTTCACTATTTGCAGGACTTCCAAACGTTCTAAATTTTCCCACGTAGGTGTGAAAAATATCGTAGAAGACCGCAACGCGTTGAACGCACAGGAAACCTTCGACTACCGTAATCATCGTGGGTACAACTCGATAGACAGAAGCCAGGGCAGGGTACTGTTCCAAGAACTTTATTGATTGGGCCGGGATGAGTAGGAAGTAAAAGAATAAACTCATCAACGAGAACATTTCCAGGATGAGGAAGCCGATGAAGTAGGAGTTCTGAATAAGTGTCAATCTGGAATGAATAAAAAAGGCTTACTTTTTTATCCTCGGCATAGGTCGCCATGAAAACCCTGATAAGGTGATAGTGGATAAAGACTGAGACCCAGGCGACCCAAGAGCAAACGATAGAGAAAATAATGTAGAAAAGCTGCATTTTGTAGAAAAATTCGCGTTCTGATTCGTCCAAGTCGTCGATTGAAGTTATATTTCTACGAGCCGTCATTTGAAAAGCGAGAAAATAAGTTTGGAAAGTTTTGAAGGCAAACTTGAAAGTTGTCAGGTTCTGAATAAATCACCTGTCTCTCAATGTTTATTATTATAAACTTGGTTTTTGAATATCACTTTCACATTCTCTTGAATCTTATTTAACTTATTCTGAGAAAGGGGTGGGGTTTTTATTGAATTTATCAATAATTTAAAAAAAGGATTAAAAAAATTACCAATGATCCTCGCTATTGTATATTAAAAATGCGAGAGCAAGGCTGAGAGAAGAGAGAGCGCAGACTGCCGAGACGAAAAGAATGACACAGTTGATACTTTTCAAATTCGCACTCTCTCCTTCAGAAATGGGAACTCTAATTTACGCGTTAGTGAAATATCATCAAAACAGTCAAGATAAATTTTTAAATCTCTTCGCTCAAATGTCAGAAAAAGACAAGTAAATCATCATTGAGCCCAAAAGTTTTTTAGGAACAGCTCAGGGGTCACTAAAATGATGAACGTAGGGGCTTTTTGTGAGGCACCCTTAAGTGATCACTTTACTTAATCTTATATAGGGGACTAAAACTTGCATAAATGGCCAATTAAGTAGTTCTGGTTAGTGGCCGCTCTAGGGTAGTATGTTAGTGGTCCCTAGAAACACAAAAAAAAATAGAAGCAAATTTTAGCCCCTTGTAGAGATCACTTGAGCTTTAGGGTCAGACTCTAAACTCCTACCTAAACTGCATATCCACAATGGGGGCTTTTTTTTCTCGAACCCCTTTAGTGACCACTCGGCTCTTTCAAAGCTGTTGTTTGATTTTCAGAAGCTCAATGAGCTCATTTCCAAACTGTTTTCGCTAAAGTGTAAACTTTCCCAGTGGCCATTGGGCGAGGCCTCTCCGAACAACTGTTCAACACGCGGGGTCAATCGTTAAACCCTTGCAGCCGGCTTCCCGGTTTTACTTTCCTGGTTCTTTCTTTATTAGATTTTCTTCGAAATATCTTTTATGAATACCAATAAAAAAGTTGTATTCTTAACATTTCGAAAAAGATTTTTTAATTTTAAAATTGATAGTTATTTCATTTTCGCTTTTTTTGACGGATTTCGCTGGCTCCAGGTCAAGATTCCAACGGAAAATTGAAAGCAACGCTTAGAGTCATTCCAAATGCGGCCAAAGTTCAAACCAAAAAATATTTCGTTCTTTTTTTCGGAATATCAAGCTATTGTAAATCTCTCTTTTCTGTTTTATTCATCAAAAAATCCACGAATATGAATAAGACGCCGAATTTCAGAAAATGCTCAAATATGTAGCTCTTCTTGCCCTCCTGGCTGTCACCAGCTTCGCCGCCGAGTTCAAATCGATCGGCTACAAGACTTGTGGTCAGTTTGAAGCATACCGGGAGTTTCAAACTTCGAGGGCTTCGGAGTCGATTTAGAGAATAGTAAACTCGAAATTCTTAGTGCAACTATCAAAATATTACAAAGATAAGACCAAAATTACTTCCCTCCTGGATTAAATTTCAAAATATAACTTTCCTTTCAGCCTCCGAATCGACGATTGTCGATGTCAAGAGCGATCTGTGCGAGTTGGTTGAGAAAAACGGAAGGAAAGTCTGTCTTTTCCAGCAAGGGACCTCCCCCAACATCCGCATCACCTTTGAGCCTAGTTTGGGGATTTTCATACTTTTTTTTAAACTTTTAAGTTAAGAGAAGAACTTTAAAAGCCTGAAGAGCTACATCCGCGCCAAGATCGGTCAAGGAGCCATGGTCGAGTTCCCGCAGAGCGACACCAACGCTTGCAATCGAGGTTTTTCGTTCATTTCGTATTTGATTTGATCTTTTTTTATATTGATAAGATCTCACTGAATGCAATTTTTCACGAATATAATAAGTCAAGTTCCATTATCATCATAATATTAACAATACTAAAGAAGGGAAGCTAAAAATTTTGAAAACTCTGGAGGATTGGGTGATAACTGTTTTTTTCGATTGAGCAGGAAAGCGCCTTCAAAAAAAGAAAAAAATTTAAAAAAATTTAAAAAAACCTTTCTTTTTTTCTTCAAAATTTACAGCATAGAGGGTTGTAATCTTTGTCACAAGTTCCTTACTTGTCTCAAAAGAAAGCTATATTTTAACTTTCAGCAACGATATTGAGACGGGAAAAATAAAGTATCTCGAAGAAAAAAAATGAAAAAAATGAGGAAATTTAAGAAGAAAAAAACAGGAGTAAAGATAGTTGATTATTGATGAGAAGAAATTATAGGAAGATCAGTTTTAAAAAAGATCTACGTGCTGAGGTCGACCAAAGTATAAATTTCAAAAAAAAAGGGTCCATTTTCCAAAGTTTTATACACCTTTTTAATTCAATGTTCAAGCTTTATCTGAAGGATGGCTTACTCCGATTTTTAAAAGCATTTTTTTCCTTAGCATACAGCTTTTGCAGGACCAAAATGCCCCCTGAAGGCCGGTGAGAAACAAACCTACGAACAGGAAATCCACATTGCCAGTCATTACCCAGTGGTTTGAAAATTTTGAAACTCCGAAAAAATCAAAAAATTCAGGGAGAACAGGTCCAGGTCAACTGGCAATTGGTCACCGACGACGCCGACGCCGAGAAAGTCGTCTGCTTTATTTTCATCGCCGAGATGAAGAAATAGACGAAAAATACAAATTTGAATGCATTTTTGTACTGATAACATTGTAAAGAAAAAATATAAACTTTCATATATCCAAATTTATTACAGATTCAGACCTCAATAACACGAGTCCATTCGGGTTTTTGGATCTTTCCATACTGGATACCGGTGATTGCGTCGTAGAATCTTAAGAAAATAAGACTTTTTGGGTGTCACCCGACCCGAAACGACTTGCGCTCTGAGTCGTCACTCACTTGTTCATGAGCTTGACTTTGCTCTGAAGGGTCGGAACGTTCAGTTTTTCGTTGATCCCAGCGGTTTTGTCGAGGTAGAGGATCTCAGAAATCGGTCCGACAACAGCGGCAGTACCAGCTCCGAAGAACTCGTAGACCTGAAAACCTTTTGCATGGATTCTCGCTCTCAAATCTTCTTGGATTTGAAAAAAAAATGCTCTGAAAGGATCGATGAGCGGCAAAACAGAATTATACCAAAAATCTCGGGTTAAATTTACTGAGCCCATATTTTGGTCACAATAACTAGGCAAGACCCTGAAAATTTCACTAAGGACTTTGAGTGGCTCCGCCCCTTTTTAGGGTTCTGGTAGCGAAAAATACCAATCTGTAACTTTTTTCTCCTTGGTTCAAATCGGAAAAAACTTTTTTTAACGAAAGAAATCTGGACGGTTTTTCTGTACTATAATTTTGTTCATAACGAAAAAAAGTCGATTTTCATTGAGAATAATGCATTTTTTTGATTTCGCGGTTTCTCGACAAGAAGAACTCAAGAAAAAAGTGAACTTTTCTTTGCTTAATCGATTGAATGGGTCTTTTTTTGAGTGAATATATCATCAAAAACTTCCAGAATTAAGGTGGAGTTTATAAAGTATTGGGATTAGAGAAAAAGATGAAAAATTCCAGAGTTTTAGAGAGCTGTCCCGAAAGAAATAGACCATTGGAGAACAATGTGGAACCTCCTAGAAAGGTACAGAAAAAATGAGGAGGTTGTGTAACTTTCTAGAAGGGAAACCTCTACACATGTCATGTAATGGGACTAGAAATTTATATATTACTATCAAACATTCTAGAATCAGCGTACTGTGAGCGTTAAGCTCCAACACAAAACTTCATCTCAAACTTTAATTTGAGCCATTTTATTCCATTTATTTCATTTTTTCGATTGCTCGAAACTGACCCTCTTCTCTTTGAGAGCCCGGACAAACTGATCCATCGTAAATTCCTTCTCCGTCACCTTGAATTGCTTCCATTCCTTGGCCAGTTCCAGGATCGATTGTCGAGTGACTCCAGGAAGAAGAAGTCCTGAAAAACCCTTGAAATTCCAGGAAACTTCTCGGAAAGAACCAGAATCAACTGGAGCTGTTATGAGCTCGTCCTCGCCTTGTTCGTTCTTCCAGAACAGGAAGACGTTCATCGCGCCGGCTTCGGTTATCTTTAGAAATGAAGGACTTTTTTATTTATTTAGAAAACTAACATTCTTCTCCTCTCCTGACAACCAAAGCACTTGCTGGCAATTTTTCGCGGCGGCTTCTCTGAAGAAATATTAATGAAGAAAGAGTTTTTACGGCTTCAGTTGAACTTGAAGATCTTTGAAATTAATTCCTACACGTTCGTCGTTTCATAAGAATGATTTCAAAAAAAAAAAGACGAACTTCTCAGGAATCAAATCAATACCGATTGATACACCGATAGTCAACTGAGATTAAACAAAAATGATAATTTTTAGAAGGGAATTTTCGTGTTTTTTGATATTCTGGTCGTTTCTTTGCACCTTTTAATTTTATCGAAAAGCTATTGGAAGATAGTAAGATAGTAAAAAACTTTGTCAACTCCAGAGTTTCCCCTGGCGGCGTTTTTTCGACAAAGCCACGCCAACTTTTTCTCCGTAAAGTGCCGTGTGTCGTGTGCATGCACGGCGCCGCTTTCGCGCAGAAAACTGTGTTTATGGAGAAAAATTTCGATTCGTCTCGAAGACCTCTGGCAATACGGCGGCCTGCGCCTTCAATTTGCCATGTTATTTTCGCTTTCAGAGCCGAAATCTCTGCCGTTCACATGATGTCACGTGGGAAAGGCGGATGTTTCGGCTCCGCCCACCGTGCTTTTGGTTTCGCATTTTCTTCCACTAACACAAACGTTTGATAATTTTCCTCTTTTGATAATTTTTAACACAAAAAAGCTAATTCAATGATCTTTTTCTTTGAATAGATATGCGCCTTCTTCACGCAGATTTCATACTAATAAACGATTTGAATGCTTCCCTACAGTGGCCACTAACGAAAACCCCTAAAGTTCACACTTTTGAAAAACTTAGGTCCCTAAAGGGAGAGGTAAGATGACCCCTAGAAGAGAACCTTTGATTGCCCTTAAGGTTGCCCCTATAGGGACTACTCTCCGAAAAACCTAGAAAATATTCCTATAATGATTGCGAAAATGTCGACTCTAGGCGTTTCCGTTAGTGGCCCCTCTAGGGGCTGCTTTTTCACCCTAACCCCTCTAGGGGCCACTCTGGCGAAGTTAGTTGTCTACCTTCTCGCATGCTGAGCAGGTGTCTCAACGGGTGTACCCGTATTAAACCCGTGTTTCTGAGGTTATTTTAGTCTCAGTTGGGCTAAAACGGGGGAACAACGGGTGTAAGAAAAATAGGTAACCCAGCTGGGCTAAAGCGGGGTCTCAGTTGGGCTAAAAAGTGCCAAAAGTTCTATCAGCTGGGCTTATACGGGTTTAATACGGGGGCACCCGCGGAGACCCCGTGTTAGCACGGCGGGGTTACCCTGCTCAGCATGCGAGTTATTTTCCAAAGTTTCTTAACTACAGCTCTAGAATTCAAATCAAACCTTCCAACGTAAATAGTCGGGGCGTAGTTGCAGCCCATCTTGAAGGCGCCGACGCCGCCAGGCCAAGAACGGACGTAGCTCGGATCTGCCAGCAGCGATACTCCCTGACTTCGGTCCAATCTTTTTCTTTTTTCCCAAAAACCTTATTGCCGGTCTCAAAGTAGCTTCCGGCCGGCCCAGCGATCATGTACCACTTGACTTGGTTGGGGACATGAAGGCCGAGGGATGGGTCCGTGGCGATCATCACCGGACGGATGTACAGACTCGCCTTTTCTGACTTTGGCACCCAATGGGAGTCCAGGCGGACCTCAAAAACATAAAATTCCTTTTCTAAGCATTCCTAAAAAGAATATGAGAGTCAGTGGAATCGAATGACCACATAACTGTGGTAATCAAAAATAGATAAAAAAATTGAAGTTTGAAACAAATTTTGAACTTGATTCCTAGGACATTGCGCTACAACCAAATGAGAACCCAGGGATGGTCGAATTTTAAAAAAAAATTGAAATAAATATTTTTGCGGTCTCTTGATCAAGGAATGAAGATTTTCTTCAAAAGTTCAGAAAACAAAAAAAAAAAACTGACCAACTCCTCGATAAGTTTGATGGCTTCCTCGGTGTCGAAATCCGGAAAACAGCTCCTCTCTGCCGACCTCCGCATCCTCTGCATGTTCAACTCCGGTCGGAACAGGCGAATCTGAACATTTTTATTTTTTGAGAACCATAATAAAAATAAATAACCTTCTTATCAACGCCATAATAAGCCTTCATGCCTTCGAAAAGCTCCAGTCCGTAGTGGAAGGCCTGGAATCACTAATAAAGTTGAAATTTCTTCAGAAAACTAGGAACCATCATCCCAGGATGGTAAGACTGAAGGCCCAGCGGGCGGATCTTGGGCTTGCCCCATCCGCTGTTCATTTCCCAGTCGGCCTCCACGAAATGATCCGTGAAGACTTTGCCGAAACCGACGCCGTCCGACTGCATAGTTTAGTTTATACATGAGAATAATACCGAAATCTGATTTCCTGAATTCAAATCAAGCAATGAATCACGCGCTGAAAAGCTCAAAACAGTTCATTTCACAATTTTTGATTTTATGAAGTTTTATTTCAATAATTTCCCAAAAATGACAAAATATCCATTTCCTGAACGTTCTCGGTCCTCGGTAACGAAAACCGGACGCGTTCCGGACATTTCTGAGCTTCTAGGGATCACTTAAGAGCACTGACGCTACTAAAGTGGTCACTATAAATGCTCCGCCACGCTCGGGGCGCGTCCAAGTTCCTATTGTCATTTCACCGAAAACAAAAACCGACATTACTAGGCACATGGGCTCGATTTTTCGCCTCCTCGATTGTCAAATGTTTGTGATAAAAGGTCTTCGGACGCGTTTTTGACCTGAAAATTTAAAATTTGATAGGTCTTGCCTGGAAAAAAGCTACCAAGCTGCTGGCGTACTATAAGAACGGAGTTGTCGAAGAATGCTTGCTGCTTTCATTTTCACTAGATTCAGTGATCTAAAACAATCGTTGAAAAGTCATTTCTGAAGGGAAACATACGGATTTGTTCAACACAGTCGTCGGCTCGACGATTTTTCGAAATGAAGCGATTTCCATCTTTAGCGTTTCACGTTCCCTTCTCTTGAACCTGAGAAAAGATTCACGTGATCAAAGTTTTGAAATCTAGAACTGAAATTTAAAATTGAACAAAGACATTATTTATATTTAAGAAAACACTAGTAGGAACGAATCGAGACTTTCTGATGTCATTACATGTCGATGGTACGACAAAATCTCAAGCCCGCAAATCTCGAGGACCGTAATCTTGTGTACGCAGATCTAAAGTCCCATAATCTTGGAAACCAAAATCTTGGAGACCAAAATCTTGGAAACCACAATCTTGGAAAGCAAAAATCAACGCTTTTGCGAACAGATTTTTTCAGAAATTGTATTCGGTGATCCAAACAAGAGAATATAAGTAGATAAAGTGCAATAAAGAAGACTAAAAAAAAAGAATGCTTCCAAGATTGTGGTTTCCAAGATTTTGGTCTCCAAGATTTTGGTTTCCAAGATTATGGGACTTTAGATCTGCGTACACAATATTACGGTTCTCGAGATTTGCGGACTTGAGATTTTGTCGTACCATCTACATGTCACCAAAAACGGATTAAAACGAAAAGAAGAAACGAAAAAAAAAAGAACTTGTTTTCGAAATTTTTAATAGCGAGGAAATGAGAAAGTGCGCCCCAGAAGCCTTATGAATTTCGCATTTTTTTGCACTTAAAATACTCTTTTTCAATATGATATTCTTTCGAGCTGTTCACAAGTGTAATCGATGTGTCCCAAGAACACTCCTCACAATGAATACTGAACGTTAAATTATTTCTTTTCCCATTCAAAACACAATTTCTTCGCGCAGCCAAATTTTCTTTGTGAGTTTGACGTTGCGCAGAAAGAAACGAAAATGGGATTCATTGGCAAAAAAAAAAACGAAGAATGGCGTGGGCCTGAGGATGAGCTTTTGCCATCCAATTAAGGGCGTCCTTTTTAGGCCTCCACGGCCCGTCTTTTTTCGTGGCGTCGTCACTTTTGCGCACATTTCTTGGCTAATGCTCATTTTTTATTCATTTCTCGAAGTTCAAAACCTTTTTGAAAGGTTGTTTTGTAATTATAACACAGACTCCCAAATTTTTTTCGCTGTTTTCTTACTGTAGCGGTGTATGTGTGCGCACCAAATTGCGGCTCATGCATATAACTCGACGCGCCTAATCAAATAAATTTATATTTCAAAAGTTTCTATTGCTTTTTTCATTTGTGAAATCTGTTCATAATACTTCTCTCGCTCTCAAAAATATTAAGATAGGCCTCAGTCTTTATATTCGTGAGGAATTAGTTTTTTTTTTCGAACATATCATAAAGGTAAGTTTATTTTTATGGTTGTCTTTATTTTTTGTCGTATTTCATGAAATTGAATTCAGATGAGTTTTTTTTTTCAGTGGAAGCAGTCGTTTTGCAAACTCAGTCTTCATACTTCTGTGAGTCCTTTTTGGCGTTTTCTTCTTTTTTTTATGAAATGTATGCCGGCTTTGTTTGCGATACAGAGATAATAATTTCAAAAAAAGATGAAGCAGAAAACAATTCAAAAAGTTGTGCAAAAAAGTCATTAAGGCAAATATAGGTAGTGTTGTTTGAGAATGGACTAGTATAATTTTCGAGCCGCGCACACGACGAATGCAATTGTCTCTAGAGCAATTTTGGGGTGGAAAAACGATGGGCAAAAATTAATTCGGTGGCTAAATTCTTCCAAACTGAGCCATCAGTATGCATGTGACGGCCGTGTTTTTCCGCCCATTTCACTCAAATTTGCTCTTTGCTAATTTTTCTCGGCTTGGTCTAGCCAAATTTTGTGATTACTGTTTAGAATATTGGGAAGCTTTCAAAGTTTCTACCATAAAAACAATTGTTTCTCCCTCGTTTTCTCTCTTCATTTCTGTCGATTCTGCTGTAAAAGTTGCGCATTTTCGAACGATTTAGCCCTAATCGGCAGACACTGCGCGGGAATTTTCCAGCCTCCGTTGTTTTGTAGTTTTAACGGTCTGCAGGTTTCTGTTTTTCAAAAATAGGTTGAGGAAAGGCGGCCGGTTTTGATTGAAAAAGATGGATCTAAAGAAAATTTTTTTGTTTTTTTTGAGATTTTTTTCTCCATTGAAAGAGTTGTTCTAAACTTTTAGACTCTTTTTTTGCGGTTTTGGTGAATTTCACATATAAACCTGTTATGTGATTATTTTTGTATTATTAGAATCTTGATTCGAGTAACTTCTAATCCATTATTAGGGATCTGATATTTTTTGAATGTTAAAAATGTTTCATGACGAGTTTATAATCAAACAGAATTCTGTGGAAAAAAAATATAAACTTTTTAAAAATGGTTTTTTGAACTTCAATTAGAAGATTATTGATTTTTAAAGCTTACTGGTTTAAATTTTTTTCAATTGGAACTTGTCTAGCAACTTTTTAAAAATTTTTCATAGTTTTTTTCCTCGACTCGAAAAATTGAACACCTTCCGATCTATGTTCAGCTACGTTTTTCTCTTTTTCTTGCCTAATAAAGAAATAAGTAAAGTCAAAAAAATGACTTTTTTTTAAAGATTTGGAAGTTTTAAAAGAATGAGAAAAAAACATAAAGAACCTGATTTTCGTATTTTCAAAGCTGAGAACTTATCAAGTTAGGGTTTTTTTACACGTTTTAATATGAATTTCATTAAACTATAGACTTCTGATTTCCGTACCCATTTTTGGAAATCTTGTGATTTGAATTTTTAAATTTTTCTTTCCCACAATGTCGTACCATTTAACCTACCATTTCCTCCACTTTCTGGCAATTTTCCAACTTTTCTCTTCATTTTCGAGTCACTTCTCGTTTCTGCTAATGACCGTGTGCCAAGCAACACGTTTCGATATTAGAAGTTGGGTCGTTTTATGGGCACAAGAATATACAACGGTGCGTCGCGCAACTTGTTTGGGGCGGCGGCGGGGGAAATCGAAAAAGTCAGGCCAAAAATGGACAATGCGCGGGAAAAAAAAGGAACCAAACTTTCTCCGATTGCCACTCCAATCGCTGATATTTGTGTTTACTGCTTTTTGTTTTCCAGTGATAAACTCATTTTGAGAGAGTTCAGGCTTTTTTTTTTAGTTTTCCTTGAAATTCTCAACTTTTTGATTTTTCTTTCATGTTTCTTCATAACTTTGTTGTTTTTTCTTCGAGTTAGATTTGCCTTTTCGATAGAATTACCAAATATATTCTTCCGTGTTTCTCTTTTTTTTTAAATCAAAAATATTCGCTTAGAAACCGAAAAGCACATGGTTTCATGAAACTATCGAGGCTTTGAGCCATTTTTCATTTTTGTTTTCGATCACACAAAAATTCTGCACCCCAGTGAGGAAGCCTGGAAAAGGCTAGAGTAAAACTATTCGAAAACTTTCTTGAAAACCGTCCAATCTTTTTTTGAGTTATTATTCCTTAAGTTTCATTCAAATGAACTTGAACTTTTTGGAGCCGCTGTTCAAAAATAAAGAAATAAAATAGTTCCAGTGCTCTTTTTACTGCAAAAATTAGATTATTTTTCGGCCAAATTTGTATTTTTTTTTTTGCAAACATGATTTCGAGTTTTATAAGTGAAGTTTGCCTGAAAATAGAAAATCTAGTTTTTTTTTTGGATTTCTGGGCCAATTTCTAGAAAGGTCTTTGAATCTTATTTTTTTTACCTAGAGTTAGAAATGTTCCAAACAGTCCTCTTTTTTTCCAGATGGTTTTTGGAAAAACTCAATTAGATGTAGATTTCCAGATTTTAGATTAACTTTTTGAATTTTTTTCAGTATTTCCAATTTTTTTGATGTTTTAGATTTTTTTCAATTTTTATACTTCTCATTTTTTTGGACTTCTCATAAAATGCTCCGTTTGTAGGGGGAAAAATTTATTAGTGCACATCGCTGTTTCTCCTCTTTCTGAGCCTCGAAACGCAGCTTTGACTGGTCGAACGTTGCCTCAAAGAACATTATTGGAACGGCGGAGGAACAAGGCGTTTCTCCCCGAAAAAGGAAAAGAAAACAAGAAACAATGAACTTTTTGCCCATCGTTTGTCACGGTTTTCTTCGCGCGGTGGCCATTTAAATATTAGATTTTATTGGTTTCTACAAAATTCTATTTTTTCAAAGAAGTTTATCAAGGAAGTTTTATCCAACATGAACCTTTAAAAAATACTTTTTTTTTTTTAGGAATTTTCGCAAATTTCAAAGGTGTATCCAGTTACGTTGAGGAATTGAAAGCTTAACATTTTTGAATGAGAAAATTTAGAGTTTTTTTCCTCTTATTTTTTTCCTAAAAAAAATATTTATTTGACTACTGAAATATATGCTTATGATACAGCGGAAGGTATAATGTTTCTCTGAAATTTCCGGAAAACTTCGTTTCTTCTATTTTTTTGAAAAATATTTTTCAAAAAAAGGTTTCATTCAGTAGATAATGATAATTTTGCGCTGGAAATAGTTTCTCAGAGACTCATTACTGGTTTAAATAAATAATTTATTCAGAGATCAGTGTGAACCCCAACGAGTTCACTTCGATCTACAATTCAAATAAGGAAAAAAAGTTGAAGTAAAAAAAATTGAGAGATGGTTTATTTTTCTTTTTCTTATACAAATTAAGCTCTTGAAACAGTAATTAGTGATTTTATAAAAGAAAATTCTCACAATTCATCACGAAGTTATATTCAATCTATGCATTGAAAAAAAGTGAAAACTAGAAAATAATTGGAAAAAAAGTATATGAGCAAAAAAAAAGTTAGCTTCAAATTTTGGTACAATTTTTTTTATCAGTTCAGTTCTGATATGAAAAACAGGGAGGAAAAAATTGAAACTTTTAAAATTTAAGCAAAGTGAATAGAAATCTTCATTTTGAAATGAAAAATTTTGAAAAAAACTTCGAAATACAAAAAGTTTGTAAGAAGTAGATTGTTTTAATTTGATTTGTTTCATATTTTTTTGGAAAATCGAGAGAAATTAGTTAAAAAGAAATAATTCGAACCCAGTTTTTTTCTAGATTTTTGCGAAAAGCAAAGGATTCATGTCAAAACGTATGTTTGGAAAAATAAACTTGAATATAAAGTTTTCATAATTTTTTTGTGATTGATTAAATATTAGGTACAAAAGTAATATAGTCGATTCATGGCTCGCTTGGGACTCTAAGGGGCGTGGCCTGTCTGCGCTCTCCACCAGCCAGGGCACTATCTCTTTTCTTATCGTGCCAGGACCAATTTTTCGATGGCTCAAGTCTGCATCAGTTATAGAGAAAACACACAAAAACTTGAAAAAATTTCTAATATTTTTCATGGAAACAAAAGTTGGAGAGAAATTAGTGGAAGGCAATGATTCGGTTGCAAGAAAACAGATAATGAATGAACCAGTTATTGAAGAACAATGCCTTTCCCAAGGGGTCAATGCCAAAAAAACACGGCTGACACGCTTGTTTTATCACTTTTCCAATGTTTACTCGGACCTTTTTCTTGACCCTACATTTTCTTCGTTTAATTAATTTTCTACTCGTCATTTATCCACTCCCCGTAAT
Source organism: Caenorhabditis auriculariae (assembly GCA_904845305.1). Classification (NCBI taxonomy): domain Eukaryota; kingdom Metazoa; phylum Nematoda; class Chromadorea; order Rhabditida; family Rhabditidae; genus Caenorhabditis; species Caenorhabditis auriculariae. The sequence goes on from CAJGYM010000054.1 coordinate 80,327, forward strand.
CCCAAATCATCGAAGCTTGGGCAGGAGTTTAACGGCGATAAATTTAAAACCGCTCGCTTCGTTTCTTCCCCGTTTCCGCGGCTATTTATATTTCATTCAAACTTCAATTTCTGATCGAGTAGGTGTTTGATGCTGATAAAATACCTTGTTGAAAATTTTTTTTGTTACAAAATATGTAGAAACTTTAAAAAAATCTCAGTTTTTTTGCTATTTATATCTTTTTGAATTTTTTTAAGCTTCTTTTTCTGAGAAAATCAATTTAAAAAGAGACAAAATAACTATATCGAACCCAATTTCACAACTCATATTTTTTTAAATAATGGAGAAAAATGAGCTCAATCATTGGACTTATGCTTTTTTTGGCCCATTCTGATCGAGTAGTTTCTTTTCAAGCTTTGGGTCAGGTTAAATTGATTTTAAATTTTTTTCAAACTTGTTGGCCGCTTGCTCCGTTTCTTCCCCGTTTCCGCGGCTATTTTATATATTTTTCAGATTTTTTGAGCTTCTGGTTCAGATATCCTTAGTAAGTGATAAAAGACCTCATTGAACTCTATTTTTTGACGGAAACTTTTTTTTTTTGACAAAAGCTTTGGAAAATTAAAAAAATATTTTTTGGGATTTCTTGGCTTTTCATTTTTCTTTGGTCTATTCTTAACGGATAGTTACGTTCAAGTTCCAGTTATTCACGATTTGATTTTATTCTAAGTCCAACGTCCCTCATATTCCGATACACTAGCGAATCTCAAAATTAACTCAAAAATGATCGATTTTCCGAGAAAAGTTTCATATTTATTTCCAAGCTTTGAATAAAACAACATTAACCAAAAAAATTCCATCTTTTAATTTATTATAACTAGTAGATTCGACACGGTTTCGGACAAATATCGAACCGAAATCGTTAACAGAAAAATGCTAAAATAAGAAAAAGATGAGGTTCAGTAAAAAGGGCGTCAAATAAAAGTTTACATTCGTTCGGCATTTTTATGATAAGTTCTGAATTGAACAAAGGAATAAGGTATTTTTAAATCCTCAAAAAAAATTTTTTTTCTTTGAAGTTTTTGGAAATGAAGCTTTCTCCATAACCGTTTTCAGCCTTAGTTTGAGGACAAATTGACTAATTTTGCTTGGATTTTTGCTAGCCAAGAGATTTTTGACCGATGCGGAGCCAGAGGCGTTGAAAGAAGAACTTTAAATAAATTTTAAAAGCATATTTTGGCAAGTTAATAGCGAATCCTTTGTGAGATTCTTGGATTCGGAACTTCATCTGCAACCGTTTTCAGCCCCAGTTGGGGAAATAATTGACGAATTTTCCTTGGCTGTCTTCTAGCCAGGAGATCCCGACTCGACTTTTGACCGATGTAGAGCCGGAGGCGTTGAAAGAAGAAGAAGGGGGACCACAATTTATATATACATTAGAGGAGCCAGGCGCCAGCTGCTTCCGGTGTCTCGTTTCTCGCGCGGGGGGCCAAAACGGCGACAAATTCGGTCGTCTCTCTTGAAAGTAGCCTTTTGCGCACATTATTCCCATGTTTTTTCCTCTGTCTTTTGCCTTCTTCCATCCTTCCAAAGATAGACATTCTGTCCGGAACGAAAAGCTTACCTAATGAAGGGCTCACACAGGAAAGAGCTCATGCCCGGGGGCCGCCATCCTCCTTTTAATTTTATTGTTTCTTCTGGCAGGCTTTTGCCCCCCTGCGCAAGAACCTCCCCATTTCATCTCATTTTCGGCCTCCCATGTTTATCCTTTGGTTTCTCGATAGATGGCTTTGTTTTTCGTCTTCTTTTGGGATATTTCTTGAAAAATTGGACCGAGCAAGTTGAGGTCTTGAGATTTCCGGTTTTTTCTATGACTTCAAGAGGTTAGCATAACTAAAATAAAAAATATAACTGGAAATAACTGAATTTTTTTAAAAAGAAGTTGGGTCAACTGAGAAATCAGGTTCTTCAAAAAATACCGTTATAACCCTAAGTGAAGGAAAACTAGCTCCTTTCTCCCAAAGTTTAAAAAGATTCCCTCGAAAATCAAGTTGCAAGATAAAAAAAAAGATTTTTCTTAGCGTTGACGCTTGAGAGAAAATTCGAAGTTTATATTTTTTAAGTTAGAATTTTTTTTAATTTTAGTTTTAAAAGATCTTTTTCCCCGAAAAATTGGCCCAAGGATCAAGCCAGACGTCCGATTTTCTGAAAATTTGAGCTTCGAAGATCTTAACTTTTAAAATTTTCATGGGTTCTTGGCCCAAAATTTGTTAAAAAATAATTATGTAGATTACTGAAGAACTGAATATTCTGCATTCAGGATCCTTGTTTCAACATGTCGAGTAGTCTTTAGACCAGTATTTTTTCCCAAAGTAAGAAAACAGAAAATATTTCGAGATCTCTGCAAAACGGCCTTTCTCAAAGTCGAAATGAGTAACAGTCACGATGGCTCTTTTCTTGCCTTATTTTGAGAGATCGTCTCAGGAAATTCTTGCCCTCATGATTAGGCGTAGTTTTCTTGAGAATTTGCGCTCTGAGGATAATTTATACTAATTAAACCACTTGATACATGAAAATATACGATACGCTCGGTACTTTAAAAAGTTAGACCTTAACTCGAATTTAAGGAACATAGGAAAAAAAAAGAAAAGTCTCTGCGAATAATTTCTACCTTGTTTTTCTTGCCATTAAGCTCATGGAAATGCATCATTTTTCTTTGGCCGGCCCATTCCCGCCGAAAGACAGCCGCGCACCTGACTTCGACGCGGTTTACGCGCCAGCCCGCCTCATAACATTGCGACTCGTCGTTTAGCCCCTGATAACGATGATTTTGAGCTCCCAAGCTATAGTCTTTGCGGTTCATGGTCGTGTAGTATGATTGGCGGAAAACGAAAAATTTCACATTCAACAGAAAAAAAAGTAGCTTTGACTCGGGATTTTATGGAATAATCGGGAAAAAGAACGAAGAGAGCAGAAAAAAAGAAAATAATAAGAAAAAAATCAAAAAAATTACGATAAATCTCTCCTTAGGATTTTTATTTTTGATTTTTTTATATTTTGTAATCTTTTCATAGATTTTTTTGGGCTACTCGGCGTATTTTTTTATAAAAAAATCATGACTTTGAACACAAATTTTTGAATAATCAGAAAATTTCACTTCACATAAGATTTATCAATGCTGACTTCCTTTATTAAAGAAAAATAATCATTATATCCGCTTTTAAGCTCAAAAAAAGAGTGAGGCATCTTTTTAAATAAACAAAAAAAGTCCGAATCCTAAATTTATTAATGAAAAAAATATTCCAAAAGGTCTTTCCGGATGCACTTTTCGCCATGCGTGCAGTTTTCTCGACGAAAAACCAGGCAATTCGATTTTAATTTCCATTTTTTCATCCCCGGGAGAATAAACCATGCAGCGGGAAGGAATGTGCGCATTACACTCGGTTGGCTTTTGGCCCATCAGTTTTTGGTTTCTTTTTTTTTCTTTAAGAGTGGAGGCCGCACTGGTTTAAAATAACTGAAAAGATTTGAGATCAGAAAAGGATACGAAAAATCTAGCAGAAAAACAGGAACATTGAATAATTCGACCTGAATTTTTGAAAAGACAAATGATAAAAAAAAATGGTTTTTTCTTGTTCTGCACATAATTCGTTTCAACAGAACTGTGTTCAATAATACTTAAACTTTGACGAAAAAAAAGAAAGAGGTATTTTCGAAGTTCTTCATCAAAATGAAATTTATTAACTCAGAAATTAGTTTTTTTTTTTCGCTGAAATCACTTGAAAATTTTGAAACTCTCAATCTTTCAGAGATATTTTCATGAAGATGAGAGGGAAGCTTCAAATTTCTGTTTTGGTTTTTCTAAAATTAACTTTTTTTGATGAAATTTTGGATTTTTTATGAACTTAATCAGTAGTTCAAGGTTTCCAAAAGCAAAAAAATTAGATGATAAAATTAGTTTTTTTTTAAAATTTCAGATAGAAATAGCTTTTCCCTTTAAATATTTGAAAAATTCACTCGGATACATGGAACCTGAGATACTATTATAGGGTCATAGCTTTAGCTAGAATTATATCATTATATTCTCCTTAATCACAGAGATTTTAATTAAATTAATTTTCAAGAACTAAAGTCTTCTTCCATTCCAAAATCACACGAAGAATAATAATCTTCGAAGATGTTCAATTTATTCAACAGTTATTTTAAAAAAACGATTTTTTAGGGATTCTATTCCACGTCAGCTTCAAGTTTGATCCCTGGAAGGTTCTAGCTAGATTACGGTACTTTTCAAATCACAGCCAAAGAAAAACCATCCGCGCAATGAAAAGTTTGACGGCTGAGATTGTTTAAAAACGTTGCTCCGTCGAGACGAGGCTGAAGATTCGCCTCGTCGTTTTTTTTTCTTTGTTTTCGGCGGCTGCCGCGCAGTTACATGTGGTGCTCGAGCTACTGACTCCCGGCCGGCTAGCAACAGGAAAAAAAGAAGAAATTGAAAGTTTTCCGGGTTTTGCCGCTTCGAGACAGTTGGCGTTGTGTTGGTGTTGCTCCTGCGCGGCCTGGTCCTCCATTTTGTTACTTTTTCCTGATTTTCTTCCCCCTGGAGGTGCAGTGACATTCTGATTGATTAGTAGATCAGCCATCCTTCAAAACTTCTTCTGAAGGTGTAAAATTTCACTTGGCCTGGTTAAGCCGAATTTATGAATCTTCCATTCACGAAATCTCTGGAAAATCTCGATTTTTCGATCATCGGAGTAGTTCTCAGTATCACGTTCTTTTCACACTACTTTTCTTACAATGTTAGGTCCAATTGATGAGGATCATCACGTTACAGGCCTTTTTTTTCGAAGAAGCATCTGTTCACCTTTTTTTAAAGATAATATAGAAGTCTTATTGAACAGCTTTTGAGCTCTAACTGATTCGAAATGTTTCGTCCAATTTATTAACACTTTTTGAGATTCAAGTTTCACTCAATCCTGAAATTTAGGTTATCTCCTCTCATTGTGAAACTTTGCAAAATGTCTTCAGTCGCGTTAAAGTTACGATTGTAATTTTTCTCTTCACTGTCTTTTTCATCTTGGTCCTATTAAAACTGTTGTTTTAAAGGTTATGGTATATATAATAATGTTTGAATTTTTGAATTTTGTATGTTCTTGAAGGCCTACCTTTTGTTACTGAAATGAGCGTTCGCTGGTTTTAAACCGTTCAAAATTCAGGTTTTTGAACACAGAAAGGTTTAAGGTCGAAAAGCCCGCAAGATGAATTATTTTAATCTGGTTTCTGATTTACATTAGAATTTCTGATACCTTATCAATTCTGGTTTTTTTTGTCTGATTTTTTCTTAATACTTACCACCACCACCATCAAGCATGGGTAGACAACTTTTGAAGACTGCCAACACCCTGACTTCTTGAATCACAGTCGGTACCTCCCTGAAGTTTCATCATTTTCTTTCTCAGAACTTCTGGAACCATCACCTTCGAACCTAATTGAGTTCTCTATCATGATCACTATCAAATCAAAGTCTCATGAAGTCGGATAAAAGCTTGAGGCCTTTATCACCTCGACGTCCGTGGCGTGTGTGTGTGTCTGTTGTAACACGTTGGGAGGGAAGACTTGAATAATCGGCTCGAAGGCTCATGAAGGAGAGCTCTCCTGCGCGGTGTAACTGCGCACATCACTCACACACACCGCCGAGCCCGAGCCGCCAGGTGATGATGATACGAGGCTTTGCGTGCGGCCCCCTCAGCCACCAATTGCGCAACTGACTGCCGCCGGCTACATCCTTCTTTTATGAGCCATGGCTGTTTCATGATCTTCAAGGTTCTTGGTTTGGTTGTAGTTAGTTTGAAACTGTCGGAAGCTTTATCTTTTCAAAGTATTGGGACAGTCCGAAGCTAGCTTTTTTTATCCCTCTTTTATTGGCCGTTCCGTTTCATGTTCTTCAAGGTTATCGGTTGGGTCGGAGTTAGTTTGAAAAAGTCTGAAGCTTCATTTCTTCCAAATATTGAGACAGTCCGAAGTTAGCTTCATCCTTCTTTATCCTTCTTGTAGGAGCAAGTCTGTTTCATGATCTTCCAGGTCCCTGATTTAGTTGGAGTGGCTAGAGCTAGCTCGAGACAGTCCGGAGATAACTTTTGCTCTCTTCATCCTTCTTTTATGAGCAAGGATGTTTCAAAGTCGTCATGTTTTTTATTTTGTTGGAGTTAGTTGAAGACTATCTGAAGCTCCTTCTTTCTCTCTTTCTTTTTCATTAGAAACTGCAACCTTCAAGTTCTCGGTTTAGTCGAGTCGACGAGTTCTTTTGAAACTGTCCGAAGTCAGCTTCGTCTTCAAAATATTGGGTCAATTGTTCGAGACAGTCCAAAGTTAGCTTCAGCTTTCTTCATTCTTTTTTTTTTAGTAAGAGTGGTCTGAATTAGTCGGGCGTTCCTTATTCATCCTTGTCTTTCAAAAACTGTGGTCTATAAAGTTTTTGGTTTGGTTGGAGTTCGTTGGAGACAGTCCGAAGTTAGTTTCATCCATCTTTCAACTTGATCTTGAAGCTTTAGCTAAGATTATTTTTTGGGACTTTCAGTGTCAAACATCTAGGCTTTTCTCTTATTTTGTTTCAAAATTGACTTTCAGGCAAACTTGTCGAGCTTTTTAATCAGATTATGTATTAAAAGAAGTACGGTGCCGGCCTTTGGAAAGCCGGCACCGTACTTCTTCCTACGACCTCTCTTGTACCTGATGTTCTACGAGCGAAATTCACAACTTCTCTGCCTAAGCCACAGCTCCTGCCGCCGTTTAAACACAGTTGAAATCAATGAAAGTCGATTGCACATGTATTCTTACATTGAAGATGCAATAAACAAACAAAAACAATATGTATTAAAATGACCATGAATCTCAGTTTTTCAAGATTTTTCTACTCTGAAAGGGAAGCTCGAACCTTCTACATTACATATAATTTTGACTCCATCAACTCTTCGATTTCCTCCATACTTATGCCTGTTTTTTAGTTTTCCGTGCACTGCCCTCTTTACTTTTCCTTTTAGAATTGATAACGATGCTCGACTGACTTTTTTATCGATACGTTTCGTTTACTCCTTCTTGAGACTCGAGTCGACAGCCTCGTCGGCGCCATTCCGTTTTTTCAACTCTTATTGACATGTTTCACGCAAAGTAGTTGTGTTCTGACATTAGCAGGAATTTTAGTTTTTTAAGATCTTTACTACTTCGAAAGGGAAACTCTTTGAATCAGTAGTGGAAGTTTTTCAACCAGATTTTCGGATCAATATTCTATTTGTTATCTTCAATTCATTCGGTATGATACGGTTGACGTTTACAAGAATAAAAATAGGACTTTTGAAAATATTTTCCCGCGTTTTGCTTTGAAATAAAGGTAAGAGGCTTCAAAAGCTTCAAAGAGTGCCTTTTTTCCACAATTAGTTAGAAAGCTTTGAAGCGTCTTAATTGGGATTTAAGGCGAAGTTGAAAATTTCTTCTGAAATCAAGAAGACATGAAGTAAAGTTTAGCCACTTTTCATTAATTTCTCAACTAGAAAAAGAAGGCTTCGAAAAGGTTCTGTGTTAAAGAGAAAGAGAAAAAAGCCTCCAATTTTTTTTTCGCATCTTTTCCTGACACCTGGGTTGTCAAAGAAGTTGCTGAAAACGAAGGCTAATAAGTGGGGTCGCAGTGTTTTCTCGGATTTTGGTATTGTAGAGAATTCAGTTTTTTTTTGGCTCGAAATGAATCTTTGGTCTTGATTTTTTTTTTCATATAAGACTAGAGACCTGGAAGTCTACTTTAAAAAAAAAATTTCTCGAGTTTTTACAGATAAGTTGATTTCCCTGAAGAACCTGGAAAATTCCTCGTTTCAAAGTTTGAACATGCTTCTTTGAAAAAAAAAAACAATGAAATCAGAGAAATTTACGATTTCAACCTGCAAATTCAAAATTCACCGTTTATCTCGCTGCACTATTATGACTCATTTCCTTATCTCCGCTTAACGTCTTTGTCTTTTTTCTTGTTTTTGAAAATTTGGGTAGTAGTTTAGAGCATTTACGTGTTACGATCAAAGATCGGACTTGAAACTTGGTTCGATCTTTTTTTCGAAAAAAAAAAAACCGTTTGAGACTGTGATTAGCGTAGAGATTGTTCCCCAGTATAAAATTCTATAATTTATCTTGAAGCAAACTTTCACAGCATCAATACTAAACTAGATTGATTATATAAAGCGTTTATTTGAAACTTATAGGATCTGGGGTGAAGTTTAGGTTTTTCACGGTTTTTTGATAACCTTCTTCCATACTCGGACTTTTTTTTTTATAGAAATGGGCGTAAGGACCAATTAAGAACGGTATTTAAATAGAAAAAAATCATAATAAGGTCCGGAATTAATTCAGCTTCTTCCCAGGAAAAAAAAGTTGGGAAATTTTGAGGAAAAGTCAAAAAAAAAAAAGAAAAACTCTGGAAAGAGTAAAAAATTTGAGACTTTGTGAAAAAATCGTTCAATCACTTACAAAAAAATGTAGCTAGATTCCCAGATGGTTTTGAATAATTGATTCAACGTTTAATTTTTAAAAAAAGTTGTTTGTGAGAATTTTTTCTAGTTAGACTCTACTATAAACTTTCCACAGGTTAAGAAACACTTTATCAATAATCAATTATCTTTTTTTTTTCATTGCATTTTCTCTTGTTTCCGTACACTATTTTGCTTATCAGTCCAGGCTTAATTTCTTAAAAATACCTCGAGCCCCAAATTTGTGACAATATTGCATTGAATATACCTACCAATTGAATTTACGGTCCAAGGATGTCCTGAACTTTTTCCCCTCACAGATAATGTTACAAAAAAAGACCCCAAACTTTTCGTTCCAACCAAAAAAAGCTTAAAAAGCATAGCGCGGCGTTATGCTCGCCATCTGCTATCAATACAGATCATAATCGATTTTGGGGTGCGCGAAAAACGCTTCTCGCCTTGTTCCCTTTCTGATATATATGTTTTTTTGTCCTTTTTCTTCTTTCTTTCGCTCCACCGCCACCACCACCACCATCGGCGCCGAGTTTGCTTTTTGGCATCGAGGGAAGAAACGCTTGGAAACGATGACACACGGGCGGCGCATACAATGCGGGAGGCAGGCGGGTGCGCGGAAAAATAGAAGACGTCCTCCAGTCTGCTTTTCCCCTTTTTTGTAGTCGCCTCACTACTTTTTTTGAATAGCTTTTGGGCGCAATTTTAGAGGTTTTTGGATTTTCTTGGGGAGGAGCTCATGATAAATTATTTTTCTCTTTTTCTTTTTGTAAAAATCATTTACTCTGTAAATTAGAAAGACTGTAAATGTTATTAGGCTCTAATTAGGGAATAGTCTCCATTCGAAGGGGGACTTCTGAAGGTTCACTAGATTTAGTTTTTCACGATTATTCCAAATCTCGTCTCAAAAACTGCCCTCCAGTAAGTTAAAAATATTTTTTGGGCGGGAGCTTCAATAATTCAAATAAGCTTTAATTTAAATCTAAAGAAAGTTTTTTTCAATTTTTCTGGACTATTTGGAGCCGAATCGACTGCTTTTTTTAAAGTGCCGTGGCCTAGTTTTCCAAAAGAAAAAAATTTCACGCTTTTCAACATTCCGGACAAATTTCTTTCAAAATAAAAAGTTGAAAATCATTTGACCAATGAAGGAATATTCATGAAAAAAAGTCTGGAATGAGCGGTTTTTTTTGTAACGAAAAACTCTAAATTCAGGTTATAATTAACAGTTTATTTTTTTACTTGGTGGTGATTTTTTTCCTTTTGAAGCTCAATCCGATCGAAATACCGAGATTTCTTTTTTTCAAAAAAAGAGCTAACCTTATAAAGTCCCGTAAATTTGTCTATACTCTTTTTTTAGGTACTGGAATATCGAAAAATATTGTCGCTATCTGTATGAAATTTCAGTTATCAAGCTTCCTACCTCTTTTTTCCGACGGATCATCAAGTTATCATCAAATTTAAAATCGATGTTTTTTTTTAAATTTTCTCGTCAGTAAAATATATTTATGCTTTGATGCCTTGTCCAATTAACGAGAAATCATGAGAAAAGAGATTTGAAGACTTTAGTGAGTTTTTTAGTTTGAATTTCAACTATAAAGTCCTCATTTTGCACTTCAACCCATGTTTTGGTAGACCGGGCGAAGACTTATTAGCGTGCGAAAAATCACCGAAATTTTTTCCTTCTTCTTAAAATTCAACGGGAAATGATCGTGAGAACTTAGCGGACCTCACCGAAAGCTAAAATTCAACTGAAAAATATACAAATGTCTCGTTGATGATGTCTACCAATTCTAGTGGAAACCTCAGTTTTGGAATTTGTTTGCACTTGATCACGAAGCGACAATGTTTGTATTCCATTTTTCACGTTGAGGATTGATGATAAGCATTGTTTGATAGAACTTTGTAGATTGCAAAATGTTCTTTCTAGGTTAATACGTAAGAATACTCATCAACAAAACTCCGTTTGTTTGTTTTAGTCATTGGTGTAATACTGTTTGAATGTATTGCTAGCTGTGGTATAAAACAGTTTGAAGCACTGAAACGTTTAAAAAACTGGATAAATTTATTCAAAACAGCTGTAATTATCTAGAAAGCTTTGGACGAAATAAAAAGAAACTTTTTTGCTAAAAGCTCCATCGAATAGTTGATTGAAAACTTGAATTTTCTTTTTTAGGGTTATCAGAACTGATTAGATGAAGATGAGTAATGTACTGAATTTATTCAGAAATTGCAAAGTTTACTCTCTAAAATATCGCGAAAAGCTCAGATTTGGTTAGTAATTCATTTATCCACAGGCAAAAAAAAAAGTTTTTTTCTAAAATATAAAATTTATTTCATAGTAAGTATCCTTTTCAATATTTCAAGTATAAACTTAATCTCTCATCAGCAACATAGAAAAATGGAGAATACATTTTGGCGCTTCTAAAAATCAAAATTTTGCCTCAAAAAGTATTTTTTTTTGGTGAAATAAGCCTTCATGACTCATATCATCTCGTAACCATCTTCCATTTATCAGTTCTTATCATCATCATCATCATCATTTTCCTCTTGCTTTCAATTTTTCGCCCTAATCGAAAATACCGATTCGGAATCGATTGGCACATCCTCAAACACCGCCCATTGGCTAACGGTACGAGGCTCCGCCCATTTACTCCGGACTTTTCTCGAACCAATTTGTCTAGGTGTACGGATCCGTTCTTTAACATCTCCAAATATTCAAGAAAGAATTTTTAAGTTGTAGTGACTTTTTCGACATCGATACTTAGAAAGTCGCTTAAAAATATGGAAAAAAACTAATTTTTTTTTTCAAAAAAACTTATTTTTTCATTGACCTATACTATATGTAACTGTGAAATGACGATCGGTAATTTTTCCTTAAACCTAATTTTTTTTTCGAAGAATACCTTTGGCACGGTTTAAGAGGTCTTCCAGCGAGTTTCAAGCCTTTTTTTTCCGAAATACATCTTTCAAATCGTTTAATCGTCTCGAAAGTTTTCATTTTGATTCATTTCAAGTTATCCTTGTTCCAGTTGTCGACCAGATGATCGCCAGCCTGGAGCTGTCGCGATCGCTTCCGGATTCGCGAGGCGATCGGCGATCCCGCGACGATTTCGCAACTGCCGGCGGCGGCTCATCCCCGTCCACTTCAGGCAACGTCCGCACCCTCAAGGTACTCGTTTTTTTGGAATGAATCATAGAAAACTGAGAACTTTCATTAAGTTATATTCATTTTTTTGAGGCACTTTTTCAGAAAAAAAGAAATCACCTGAAAATACGAAAACAATAAGGCTTTTGAAACCGGTCTAAAAAATAGAAAAGAAAAAGAAAAGCGCGTTCTTCTAACATTAGAGAAAGGCGTTTTTTTCATATATATTAACCAATAATATATAAAATTTAACCAATAAAAAGTGTAAAGAAATTTCTTAAAGATATTCATTTTTTTATCTTCGAAGTTTCAGAAAGATTTTTTTAATTTGCTGAGTTCGGAAAGAAAAAAAGTTTCTTTAAAAAAATTTCTGGTTTTTTTAATCAATTCAAATCATTAATTTTTTTGAAAAATCTCCAATTTTTTTCTATAATTTTAATAATTTTTTTATACGATTTGTGACCAGAACTCTGAAACCGCTCATCTTGCAAACTTTCCGAAAGGTCATATTCATTTCGCCTTTTTTGATTCATGCGTAAATATTAGCCGTTCGAAACAGGGAGTGTCAATTATTCACCGTTCTTGGAACGCCCGTTATCTTGGTTTCGTGCCAGCCGTCCTGGCGTCTCTAGTAGCACGTAGGGAAAATTGCGAAATAAAACGGGTTGAGTAACGAGCGAACGGCCTGCCGTTACTGTACCGACCTTGGGCGGTTCCGAGATAACATTGTTGCATTGGACTAGAATAATTCAGTACTTATTCCTTACTCTTTAGTCAGCACTTGGCCGAGCTTCGGGCCTCATTTCAGTGAAGAGGCTTAACCAAAAAAGCAAGTGAAAAAGAACAAAAAATTGATTTTTGTGGTGAAAAAGCTTGATATTCGACTTGAAGAAAACTTGAGCTATTTGTGCCGGAATTTCGGTTGCTACCGTGCTCAAAAAATGACCTGTGGCTGATAGACGGGCCAACCCTCGCCCAAGCCCCAGAAGCAACAGAATACAGAAGAACACAGAAACGAGTCTAATCTTGTTCATCAGATTTTTAATGTTTCAAAAAAGATTACCACATATTTAGTATTTACTGTGAAACTGCGTTTTATCAAACCAAGGAAAGAAATGACGTCAAACGTTTTGAAAAAAAAATTAGCTTGCAAATGCGCTCCATCGACAGTTTACTTGTTTTTAATTTTGTTAATTAACTTGCTCTTCGAAATAATAAAACCCGAATCTTATTATTTTTCACCAGGGACAAGATAAATATTTTTCTGATTAGTGACTCATTTTGGCTTTTAGCAGTACTCGGCCGAAGAGAAGATTGAAATAATCGATTTCGCCAAAATCAACGGAAATCGGGCGGCCGGCCGCGAATTTAAAGTCGCCGAGAGCAGCATTCGCGAGTGGCGGAAAAACGAGGCCAAATTGAGGTTTTTTAAGATTTTGGTGGTTTCTGAATAATTCTCATCGTACAGATCGAAGCTCGGAGGATCTATTCAAATTCAACGGGTTCCTCTTCCCAGCGCTGTCGCCGCTCCAGAGCCTTTGGTAGGCTTGGAAAATTTCGGAAAAAAAGCCGTTTCAAAATAATCTTTCGAAAAAAATGTACAGAACTAAGAATAAATTGTTGACGAGGCTTTCCGTCTTGTTAAGAAGTCTTTTCTCCAAAAATTCTTTTTCCAGAACCCGATGTCCTTCGAGCACATCCGCCTGCAGTTGCCCCTCGACCTTTCCCACTACCTCTACCCCCGTCGGCCCGAACAAGACGCCATGGTCGCCGCCATGATGTCATCTCCAACCGTGACGTCATCGCCGACGACGTCGCTTGTCGCGTCGACGCCGCCGTCGAACACAACCTCGACGTCGTCTTCTCCTTCGCTCTCCATCGGATCCGGTCGCCGGAAGACCCGATTCCCCCGTAAAATCGTCCCCGATGAGGACTCTGTACGTGTATGAGACCGGGTTTTTGCTCCGAGTACTGGTCGCTTGTAGTTTAATCTGTATCAATGTTTGGTCCTCAAATCGTAGTCGAAATAGTTCTGAGTTATTTTTGATTGTCTGGAAAGCTTAGGTCGCGAAAAATGAAACTCTCTTTGGAGTGAGCATATGCGCTCCATGAACAAAAATATGTTTCTCTTATCAGGACTTGGTCTGGAATTAAATTGGGACTTCGGAAGGAGGTTAGAACATCTAGATGTTGTTTTTAACGTTGCTTCTGAATCTGAGCTCGAAAGTCACATCCAGCTTATTTGGAAAAAAAAAGTTATCACCATTCACAAAAAAAGTTTTTGACCACAGATCCAAAGATTTTTCGAAATTTGAGTGATCATAAATTTTTCTAAGACTTCTATGACAATTTTGAAGCTCAGATATGAAATTAGTTGGTCCATCTAATGGTCCATATAATCTTCAATAAGTCCCATTTCAAGATCGGAAAGTTTCCCATTTAGTTTTCAAAAACTGTTATTTTTCTCGCTCAAAGAAGCATTTTTCGTTTCTCAGCAGCTTCACCTAGCAGCACTGTAAATAAAGCCAATCGAATTTTCGAAATCGAGAACTTCCCCATTCATTTCACGCTGAACTCGCTTTAAGCTCCTCTGATTGGCTTTAAGATTTCCCTGCCAATTCTCAACTTTTATTTGCCTGATTCCCTTGCATATCTATCCACGTCAGAACATTTCGTGTATTCGACTTTTGAGAATTTTCCTTCGCTTGGAATTGCCTTCACCTTTCTTGCCTGTACAAGTGCTTTACTCTACTACCTTCGCTTTTTTCGAAGCCTTTTGTTTTTCTCAAAGTTATGTCCCACGGAAAATACCTCACGATTTGGATTCGATTTGGTCACACAGCTTTTGATAATAAACGCTCCGGTTTTTGGCTCATAATACTTGAAACCGATGATTTCTCAGTCTGCCCCAAATTTCTACTTGGTGCTTTTATTTTTTTTCTTTTTTTTTGTTGAAAGAATGAATCTTTGAGTTTTCTGCCCTGTTAGAGTTATTTCTGGTTGAAATACCTGAATTACATGGCCACCGACGCTGACAAAACCTCCAGCGGTCCTGTGGTGTAGTGGTTATCACGTCTGCTTCACACGCAGAAGGTCGCCGGTTCGATCCCGGCCAGGACCTCTTCTTTTTTGCAGCTTTTAAAAAACATTTATTCTTTGTCAAATATATAGTGTTTTCGGAGTTAGGAGGGATTCAAATTTTTTCGATAATTTTTGAAGGTTTTTCTCCCGCCAACGAATTCGAATCGTGATTTCTTCAAAAGCCGCATGGAAAATGTTGTATTTTTGAGCTGATTTTGTGGAGGAATGGAAGGTTTTCAACTGAAAATTGAGGTGCGTTATTTTGATTTATGATAATTCTGAAAATTTACCTTTTGTAAACCTTCTGAAGAGTTGATATTACGCGTCAGGATCATGATTATCTGGGAGAGGGACGAGGTTTCTTGCGACATTCTTAAGAAAAGTATAACATTTTTATAGTTTTATTTTTTGGCAGTGAACTCAACTTGTGCTTTTTTATTTTATCAATCAAATAAAGAAAAATATCACACGTAGGTTTACTGGAGACCCTTCTATTATTCCTTCTTATGAAAGCAGTTTTTACTTGACTTTAAAAATATGAGAAAAACTACACTATAGTTTGAACTCCACATTTCTCAAAAAAAATTTTATCTCTAAATTTTTTTGTCATTTTATTCACTTTCAAAAATTCCATACCTCGGCAAAAAGTCTTGCCAACGTTCTAACAAAAATCTGGAAAATATTCCTTCGCTGAGCGGGTTGTCCATGATGGCGGCGAAGACAAAAACGACGTCTTGAAGGCGGAAATCGCTATTTGTCGGGTTCAGCGCGTTTTCAAGCAGTCTGAATTCATCTCCTGTATAATGCAATTGGAGATGATTTCACCTTTCCAAGACCTGGATGTCTTTGATGCAGGACAGGCCTTTTAGAAGATAATTTTTCTCCCTTTGGACTTTTTCGTTCCGATACCAGTTGAAAACCTAAATTATGATTCATAGAAAATTTTCTGCGTCTCCAAAGGTGTTAAGTTTTTTCTTGAACAAATGAACAGACCTTCTCCTCGAGACCTTTTTGAAATTAGGCCATGCGCCTTTAAATTTTTTAGCAAGCTTTTTTGAGTAATTAAAAAACAGTTTTCTAGAGTGATTATAATACAAGCTTTTGAGATGAATTTACTGAATTTTCCGTTTTTTTTTGTGGCCTTTTTCAAGCTTCAAAGTATTACCTCAGTTGTTTTGAAAAAACTACAAAAAAATCATTCAAAAAAAGTTCGTTTCATTTCAATTTTTTTCCGACGATTTTTCAATTTTTCTAATCTGAAGGCTAGGTTTATGAAATTTTTACAACTTCAAAAAAATCATGATTTCTATCCGCTGACTTAAATTAGTGAAACGAAGAATCATTCCACATAGTTTTTGCTAAATTTGGAGAGAATTTCTCATTTTTCCAGTCTCTCATCCATGTCTAAAATGACAAATATTGAAAATTTAATGAATTTCTCAAATTTTCAAATTTATTTTCACAATTTACCTTGTTGAAATTTTTGATTCCTCCCTGCTGAACTCCGTAACAGTAGGAAAGTTGTCTCAGCGGCGCCGCTAGTCTTGAAATTTTCAGTTCCATTTCTAAAATGAATTTTTGGACAAGAATTCCTACCTGTTGCACTTGGAAGTTTCATCGGATTCCTCACATTCATTTTCGACTTCAGTTTTGAAAAGTTCAGCAGCTTTTTCGACACAAAATGAGTCTCCAAAGGAACATTCCGTGTCCAAAAGTTGGAACAAAAAGTTCCTAGAAGAACATTTTAATTTTTTTGCACTTTTTGTCACGAACATTTCGAAAAATTGGTTTTCGTCTTTGTAGTTTGATCTTAATTTTTCGAAACTGGTGGCGTCGAAGTTGTTTTTCAGGAGCTTGAGAAGGAATTTCTGAAATTTTGTAGTCAAGGAAAGTTTTTCCTAACTAGTTGATTTCAAATAATTATTGGAGTTGGAAATATTTTTTTGGTTGTGTTTTTTTGCAAGTATATTTTTCCTTTGATAGATCTTACCCAATTTTAAGTTCCTCACCTGTTTTTTTATTAACAAATCCTGAACATATTAATAAAAAAAATTATAAAAAAAGAACATAGTTTTTCCTCCTTTATGTGGTTATTATTTATTTTTTTCCTTTTTTTCTCCGAAAACCCGACTTTCCTAGAAATTTGACTAAATTTTTAAAGAAAAGAGTTTTTTTTTCAAACGCATAAACCTTAGGAAACTCGACTTGAGGATCGACTCCATAATAATTGACGATTTTCTGAAATTCGATGAAAACGAAATGCCATGGAACTTGTTCCTCAAAGTATCCGATTTTCTCGTTTTTATTCAAAAAAAGAAACCTTTTCGTTTTCGAGATACTTCAGGAAGTCGAAAACCAAGTCGTAGTCAACCAAATCGACGGTGGCGCAACGGAATAAGTCTTCAATCAGGCGGCCACGGGTCACTGACGAATATCGCTGCAAAGTTATATTGTTTGCAAAAGAAAATGAGGAAAAGCCTTGTGGTTTCGAAGCAACTGCGCTCCGATGGCCTTCCACTCGGTTTCATCGTAGTTTACTCGGTAGAACCCGTAGGATTCTGCGTTTAGCACAACTGGAGAAGGAGCGTGGAGAAGTAGGGGTGTGTCTGGAATTTGAGAGCTTTGATAATATCTAGTTTGATCGAATCCCTTTCGAAGGTATAGTTCATTTTTCGCGACTTCTGCGCTCTCCTCGTCTCTCGCCGTCACTCTCATTTTTTAGTGCTCTTTTCACGTTTCTCTAACCTCGCCGGTGAGGGAACAGAGAGACGCAGACACTCAAGTCGCGGAGGACGAACCTCGAACATTCGTACCGCGAAACGGGCGTTCTCCAGACGCTTCTGCGCATTTCTAGGGACTACTTTAGTAGCGTCTGTACTTTTAAGTGATCCCTAGAAATGCCCAGAGACGTCCGTTTCGCGTTACCAATGTCCTAGGACTGTATTTGAAGGCGCAATGTCTCGCAAAACTTCAAAAAACGCTAGAAACGGCTTTTCGTCCTGAGACCTCCGTCCAATATGTCTATGCTCCTTTAAATAACTGAAAAGATTAGACAGAAACTTCCAAATATTCAATTTAATTGCAAAGAAGAACCTTTCTTTAGCCAGGTCATTTTCAAATTTCCAATATTTCCGTCCTGGTACCGAATTGGAACATCCCATTTGAATCTGAAAATTTAATTTTTAACTACAAAAAAAAACTTTCATGAAATCATTTTTCACATCTCTTCTTCTGGAGTATGGTTTTTGAGAAAAATTTGATAGTTTTACAAGTTAGATTAATTTTTCTTCTTGAGATATACATTTTGATCACAAAGCCACTTTTTTTCGCAAAAAAAGCATATCAGAATTCAAAATTTGAAGTTTTTTTATATCTCTTTTGAAGTGATTTTTTTCTCAAAAAGAAGCATTTCACCACCTGTTTTTCTTTTCAGTTTTTTTAGCAAAATTAAAATTGAATTTTTATTTTTCTAAAAAGGTAATCTCACCCATGTTTCGGATTCCGATACTTCCGCTGCTCCAACGAATTTTCTTCCTCTTTAAACCTTTTCTGATCGATTCTGACTGTAGTGGAATTCAGTCTGGTGACTGTCAGAAGAGGGTACCCCATCTGAAGGAAAATATTGGGACCATTCGATATTTTAACCTGGGTGGTCCATTGATCAGCAAAGTTCTCCAGGTTGAGCTTCTCCCCGTCTGGGCCGCGAACGGAACTGGGAACTTTTTCGTTGAGAGATTTCAATAAATCCGAAGAGTTGGCGTTGCTGTACTGGTGTTCCTTGAGGTAGTACTGAAATCCGTCATTTTCAAGGTTATCTGTTTTTGAATGTGGTTACGACTTAGGCAAAGACGGAAAGGGTGGAAAAAGGCTCCATAGAAATGTTCCTTTTAGGGCGACAAAGGCTCCCTGTTTGCGCCATTTCATCGGCTTTTATGCACCATTTTTGCTGCCTCTACCTTCTCCCAGCATTTCTTGAGCCTTTGAAACCCGAGAAAAAATGGAAAGCTTGAAAAAGGGATTCTTTTTTTTTGTTTTTTGCTGCCTTTTTGCTGCCTTTTTTCTGCCTTTTTGCTGCCTTTTTGCTGCCTTTTTGCTGCCTTTTTGCTGCCTTTTTTCTGCCTTTCTGCGACCTTTTTTGAGCCTCTCCCTTTTAGCGGTCACTAGCCACCATTCCGACTTCACCCGAAAAAATATATATCTAAAAAATAAGTATCCATGGTTAGTGAAGGTGGTACAGTAAAGCACAATTTTTTTTCAAATTAGAAATCGAAATCCAGTTTCAAGATGAAATTATATTAATGAAGAGACAGGAAAAACGTAGTTCATTTTCAAAACAAGTTCATTTTCACCCACCTGAATTCCCTTTTGAAAGTTTTTCTCGCCAATTACTTGACGTATCATTCTTATCACCGAAGCTCCCTTAACTTCATTTTCATGAAGATCAAAATCAAAAAGACCCACTTTTTTATAAGAAATATCATCGAAAGCTTCTATGACCTCCATGGCTTTATCAATTTTGAAAGATAAAGGATGGGAAGAAGCCTTGCTATCGGCAGTCAGAGCACGCGAAAGATCGTCCGTCACGAAGTTTTCCGCCTTAGTATCGATTTTTAAACGTATTTGAACTGTCAATTCATGATTTTTTGTAAACATAGTTTTAATCTGCTTTTGAAACAGCTATATGGTCGAGAATAACTATTTTGAACTTCTGCATCGTAAAGCTTTTCTTGATTGAATCAAGCTCAAAACGACAAAAAAGGTGTTTTTTTTGTCAGACACTATGTTTCTTGATCGTATGACTAATCGCTATTTGAAAATTTCAAAAAGAGCAAATTTCTTAAAGGAGCATAGACAAACTTCATATAAGTCTCGAGACGATTAGCCGTGTTCATCGTTGTTTCAAACTTGAAACAGTAAAAAAAGTAATTCTTGTGAATTTTCAGTCATTCTTACCATTCTAAAGTTTCCATTACTGATAATATTGGCTCCAGAATATTGTACAAAGTTGGCGAATCCTTCATTGAGCCACAAATCGTCCCACCAACTCATTGTGACCAGATTTCCGAACCACTGAAAAATTCACCTTTCAAGGGAAATTAACAAAATATCTCGATATTTCTCGACTTTTTTCCCAACCTGATGAGCGAGTTCATGAGAAATAATGGTCGCCACTCTTTGCTTTGTCTTGGGAAGATAAATTCCTTCGTCGTAAAGTAAATCGGCTTCCCTACAATGAATTATTTCTTGAAATGATCCAAATAATCATACCTGAAATTAACGAGACCCCAATTTTCCATTGCACCTTGAGAAAAGTCCGGTAACGCGACCAGGTCTGAATTTCTTTTTTCATTTTTTGAAAAAAGTCGAAGTTACATTGAATCATTTGAGAAAATGGTGAGGAAAAAACGTTTTTTTTCACCAAAACTTGGTAGAATAGCCTAGTTTTGTATATTTTAACTGATTTTATACCTTTTATTGGGCCTTCTTTATTTCTTAAAAAAATTTTTTTCCAACGTTTGAAATTATTTGAAATCTGGGGGATCTTCCAACAACTTCAGAGGACTTTACTATAAATTGAGAGAAAAAAATTACCGTTTTGTAAATCAGAGTTTGATTCACCTTGTTTCTGCAACGGGAACTTGATATTGAAAAAAACTGCTCGTAGTAATCAATAACTTTGACTCCAGAATCGAGGGCGTAGGTCACCATTTTCATAGCTTCAGGTCGAGCCCACACTCGGAACTGGAAATTTGAACGAAAAGTTATTTTTAATAAAATAAATAAATGTTTAGTTAATAAGCAAAATAACACTACTATTCGAGATTTTTTTTTTGGAGGAAACTGAAAACTCAAAATTTATCTGATTTTCTTTCTAATAAGCAGTAATGAATGCACTGAAAAAGCAGAAAAAAAAACCTACTTCTCCAAAAAAAAACAGTTCTTTTTTGAATTTTCGTTTCCCGCCAAAAATCGTTTTAACCGCCCGGAACGCGTAGCGTGTGCGCACGCGGTTTTTTTGGCACGAGTTCAACTCAACCGCAATCGACTCTTTGAAAAGCCCGTTTTTTTCGCTCTTTTTCATTTATTTTTTTGAATATTTATTGATTTTTTTTTCATTTTTGCATCAAAAAGTAGTGGGATAGATACAAAAAGAGCGGCGACAGAGCTTTTTAAATAGTCGGTGGCGCTTGAATTGAACTGGCGCCAAAAACCGCGTACGCACACGCTACGCGTCCCGCCCCCTGCCCCTGCCTCCCTCGCCTATCAAGGCGGGAAACATTGACTATACCCGAACACCATTTTTGGTGTACTTTTCCAAATATTCGAACTCCGAAACAAAGATTGCCAGCAAGTAGGACGACATTCTGGGTGTCGGTTTGAACTTGGTCACTTGGAAGTTTTCGTCCAAACTTTAAAAAATTGATTTTATGAGAAGAATGGAGGAAAATCTACCTTTTCGTACACAATTCGATTCCGTTGGCGATGGCTTTGGTGCCTTTTGGATGGATTATTTTGACCATCCAAACGGCCTTAATTAAAATATTTCTTGTATTTCTGAATATTAGGATAATGAACCTTGAAGTCGGGTTCATCGAAGCAAGGGACCATTTTTCGCGCCATTGTCGGCTCCATTTGGGTTGTCACAGCAGTTCTAAAAAAATTCAATTCCAATTTTTTTTAATTTGGAATCGTAGACCTACTCCACTAAGTTTTCTTATTATTTTGAGATTTCGAACACTGAAAAACAATTTTTTTCCACAATTTTCAGTAATTTATAAATTTTCCTCGATCAAAAAGTCTATTATCATCTCTAACAAGTCAAACTTCGGCATCATGATTAGTTTCACGATTTTTATCATATTTTCACGAAAATTTTGAAGATCCTTTCTGTTAGAGAGTACCTGTCAACTTTTCAAATATCTTTCTGAATTCTTCGATTTTTTTTTTCCAAACCTGTTCTTCCCATCCAAATCGGTATAAGTCGTTTGATAGAGGCCTCCCAAATCGCTCGATATTTTTCCTTCATAGCCAATCTACAACTTTTCCTAGTTTTTTTTGGATCTTTTAAAATCCTCACCTTCAACTGGACTTGCTCGCCTTCTCGAATTTTGTCATCCAAATATAAAATAATCATTTCCAAATCGGGCATCGTCTCTATCGATTTTACCACGAATTTTCTTGATTTCTGTATCAGAATCAAAATTAATTGATGAAAATTTAACAACTCACAGTTTTAACCCAAAGTTTATTCATGTCAAACTTCAACCCAACCGAATTCAAAACAATTTTTCGAGTTGATTTTTTGACTTTGACTTTTATCTTGACGATCGCATCAAAAGTCATATTTTTGTCGGAAGGGATCCCAGGATATCCCGTTATGTAAGGTTTGATGGTCAGTTGGTAGCTTTCTGTAAAGTAAAGTTATATTCTCCGAGATTTGAAACTTGTTGGTCGCATGAGGAATGGTTAATCGTGACGCATTTTGCCCGACTGAAACTTTCTTCTTTGGATATCTTAAACTTTTAAAATGCAAGCAATGAAAGCCAAAATTGGACCACAGTGCGACCGCAACGCGTTCAGTATGTCACTAGAGCCACTGATTACTGATATCAGGATTATAGTCAATGTTTTCCGACTTGAAAGGCGAGGGAGGCGGGGCAAGGGGCGGGACGCGTAGCGTGTGCGTAAGCGGTTCTTGGCACGAGTTCAATTCAACAGCCAGCGAACATTCAGAGAGCTTATTTATCGCTCTTTTCATTTATTTATTAATTATTTATTGATTATGTTTACTTGTGCATCAAAAATTAGTAGAAAATACGGAGAAAGAGCGGTTGCCGAGCTTTTTAAGTAGTCGGCGGCAATTGAATTGAACTGGCGCCGAGAACCGCGTACGCACACGCTACGCGTCCCGCCCCTTGCCCCCTCGCTCCCCTTTCAAGTCGGGAAAAATTGACTATAGAACCTCGGCTAATTGACTAGGGCCGCTCAAGAGGTGCAAAGACTCTGTAAATCCCTCGTTTTTTGATTAAAGTCTCATGTTCTTTCCGATTAAACAAAGAAGGTACGAATAAGTTTAAAAGCGTGTGACTTCATAAATAGTCTCCCTGAAACAACAAACTCGGTTCGAGATTCCTTGGCAATCTCAATTCTGCCGCAGTCACATTGTTCGTTGACGACTCAACTCGAAAAATCTTGATAAAAGTCAAAAAAGCCACAAATAATAACAACTTTGTATGGTTCATCTGTAAAATGATAGAAGTGTAAAATATCGTAGGTGAATCGAAACTATCAGAAATCATTCCAATCGACACGGGACTCACATTTTTCATGGGAAAATTTTGTTTTGAATATTATTTATTCAATGGGCGATGAGAACGAGAATGATATGACACTTCTTTCTATTATTCGGGAGAAGCCAATCATTTTTGAAACGAGGGAAACTTTTCTTGAAGGTTGTCTGAGTTATATGAGTGTGAGGACAGAACTCATTTATGATATAACAATCCTCAAAATCATCATAATTACAACAACAGAAAAAACAGAAAAAAAAACAGGCAAATTGTAAAAATTCATAAATAACCCAAGAATAAATGGAGCGACGAGTTGATACGCCAGGAAAAAAGTTCACGGAGACTTCTGAAGGAGCTGGGCGAAGTGGTCGGAGAGTTTCTTGAGGTTTTTCTGGCGCCAGGCAATTTTCATCGTAAGGCTCTTCAGGATCCCGCCGAAAACGCTAACTTTCTTAGCCGACGGCGTCGTTTTGAGGAAGCTTTTCAGCTGGAAAACCTCATTGAAGAAACTTCCGATTTTTCTTACCTGAGCAAGTTCCGAAGGAGTATCGATACCTTTTGTAAGAGCTTTTATAATGCGACGGAATCCCTTCATATCTTTTTTCAAACTGAAAAATTGAAGAGAATACTCGAAGGCTACCTAATGTTTTTTTTTATGGCAGTGAATAAACTATTATTATTATTATTATTATTAAGGCGATTGAGGGAGCCTCACCGGACTTGAAGATCGTCCCAGCGGGTGATCAAAAAGTTGAGGAAAAACTCTGAGCTGAGTTTGTTGCCACCGACGGTCGCAAATACAGAAGAAAGATCTTGAATTCGGAAATCGCTTTTTTCGTTGTCCATCGCATTGAGAAGGATTCTGAGAAAAAGTTTGCTATTTTTTTTAGCTACTTTTTGTTGCGTCTTGCTGATGAGAGGGTTCATAACAATAGATATTGTTTGAATCGAAATCTTTCGAATTTCCAATGCGTACAGCTTCAAGTTGGCTGTATAAAAGAAAGGAACCTCATTTTTTATTTCATAATCGCTTGAATTTTCCCATCGCATCTATTTGTAAATGTTATCCGATGACTCTCCTTTTTAAATTCGAAAAAAACAATTCGTAAGTCCAACTTTTTCAAGGTAGGAATATCGTCCAAGCAGGCCATGCCACTGAGCAAATTCTCCTTTTCTCGCTGGACATTTTCATTTCGGTACCATTCGAAAACCTAGAAAAACCCCATTTTCTCTTGCCCGTTTTCCTTCTCAGACCTTGTTGAAAACCTTGATACCGCCTTTTTTGACTCCATAACAGTAGGCGTGTAATCGTAGTGGGGCCGCGAGTCTGAAGACGAGAATTCATGTAAAATATCAAACTCCCCGTAATTTCGGTTACACATGTAACAATAACTTTTTGCCTTGACGAAATTTCCATTAACAGTATGAAATTGTTTACTACAGCGAGCTTATTTGAAACTTTCTCAAATAGGAGGTCTCATCATGGTTGAAAAAGAAATATAAGTGACTTGTTGCAGGTGGAAGATTTTTGGTCGATTCCCTTGCAATTCGGCTCAACGTGGTCGGTATAAAGATCCGAGGCTTTTTTGACACAATCTTCGTCGTCAAGTCTGCATTCAGTCGCCATGACCTCCGACATAAGTAACCTAAAAAAAACCAGAAATCGATCTCCTAGGACAATTTATTTCTTTATTGTCAGAACAACGCAAATAATTAAGATACAGATAGAAAGGAAATAATATAACATTGGACAGACAACAAAGCTAAGAAGGTCATATGGTGCCCTAACGAGCAGCATGGCGACCGTTCGCAAAAGAGAAGAACAAAAAAATGATAAACTATAAAAAGACGATTGGGGCCGACTTGGTTTTCAAGTTGATAATAAGTTCGCTAACAGCTATCCTAGATAATTTATCTTTTAAAGTTTTGGGGTGGCACGAAAAATTTAATTTGGTTATTAATATGTTCCAAAGAGTTATATGACGCGAAAAGAAGTTATCTGATAATGAACCCCTAGTTTGTAACCGAAGTGGATGTCTACCTAGCCGAGAGAAGGAAATAAAGTTGTCAATTGATGGAAAATGATCAATTTTTAAAAAAAAATTTTTATGGAGAGAAAAATATCAAGAAGAAGACGACGTTGAAAAAGCGGAAGAACATTGACTTGAGTTAATCTGTCTTGGTATGAAGTGAAGCTAAGATTGCATCTAATAAAAACTTCTCGAGAGAAGAAACGTAAGGAACTTTCTAGTTTATAAGATAGATCAGAGTTTAGAGGAGGGTTGAAAACCTCAGAACAGTATTCTAAAATTGGACGAACATAGCAATTATAAAGTTTAAAATATAAGGACGGTGAGAGAAAACGAAAAGAATTTAACAGTTGTTTGGATCTCAGAAGGGCTAAAGCGGAGACTTTATGAATATGGTTAGAAAAAGACAATTTTTCATCGATAATTACACCAAGATCCTTAGTAGATTGAGTCGCAGGAATGATGTTAGAGCCGAAAAAGTAGACATTTTTGGGCTTTGGGGTTTCTAGGACCAAGATAAAGAGCATATGACTTTTCAGGAGCGACAATAAAACGAACACATCGAAGAACTTCTGGTCGTTTTTGTAGTTCTTCGCCATGTAATCAAAGCTGCTGGTTGCGTAGTTCTTCGACAAAATTTTGGCAAGGTATTTCTGAAAGAATGAAACTGGAATATGGGAACGACAGAAACAAACTTTGATCGGCTCAACTTCGGGATCACTTTTATACTTTGCAATAATTTCACCAATCTGAGAAAGGACAGTGCTCCAGGGATAGTATTCCTAGAAAGTTTGAACTATTTCCCGATGGACTTAAAATTTGGATCAACCTTCTCCTCGGTGATATACTGGATGAAGTCAATCGCGAGTTCGTACTCGACCAGATCGACTTGGGCGCAGATGAAGATGTCTTCGATCAGGCGGACTCGGGTCTTTGCCGAGAACTTCTGAAGTTGCAAAGCTTTTTCTTCAGAGCGAGCTTTTCTTGCAAACTTCATGATCTTTGACCAACAGAGCCCCAATCTTCTTCCACTCGGCATTTTCGTAGTTGACACGGTAGAAACCGAAAGAGTCGGCGTTCAGAACAACCGCCGACTTGGTTTTCAAGAAGAGCGGCTCGTCTGAACTTTCCTATCTTTAAAACAAGAATGAACGAGAGATACCGCGTTTGAGCCAAGCAAACTTGATCGTCTTGTCTCCGGCTTCCTGGTACCACACCGGAACGTCCCATTTGAAACTGAATCGAAGATATTTAGAAAAAGAGGACGTGATCATTGAGGTACCCATATTTGGGATTTCTGTATTTCCGCTTCTCCAAAGCGTCTTTATCATATTTGAACCGTTCTTGGGTCACTTTAATGGTGTTCTCATCTTCACGAGTCACTGTCAGAAGCGGGTAGCCAAGCTAAAAATTGTCGAAATGAACTATTTGAAAATTATTTTGTGTTGAAACCTGAGTGGTCCACTGCTCGGCAAAGTTGATGACATCCAGTTTCCCACCGTTGGGTCCGATTATTGATTCTGGCGTTTTTTTGTTCAGAGCTTTGAACAAGTCTGCGGCCTTGGCGTTACTGTACTTGTGCAGGTTGAGGTAATGCTGAGAATGAAAATCGAATTATATTTCATGTAAAAGTCTACCTGAAGTCCCTTCTGGAAGTTTTTCTCTCCGATAACTTGTCTCAGCATCCGAAGCACAGAACCACCCTGGAAAATAATTTCTTCGAGTGGTGGGCAGGGAAAGCAAGAAGATAAAATCCCTTGGAAATGTTTCTTACTTTCGAATAAGAGATCATGTCGAAAGCTTTGCTGGCTTCAACCGCTTTGGTGATTTTGAAAGAAAGAGGATGGCTCATCGCTCTGGAATCATAAGACAACGACTCAGATAGAGCAACATTTACAAATTCTTCGGTCTGAACGGAAAAATCTCTTTCACATTATCGATTATGTTCTCACCATTCGGAAGTTTCCGTCACTGATTACGTCAGTCCCCCTGTGTTCGACGAGGGTCGCAAAACCTTCATTTAGCCACAAATCGTTCCACCATTTCATCGTGACCAGATTTCCGAACCACTGATAATCATGTTTTTAAACGAATTTGGATAGTAGATGACCGACCTGATGGGCGAGTTCATGAGCGATCACTACAGCAACACGACGTTTGGCTTGAGAAGTGTAGATATTTTCATCGTAGAGCAGTGCAGTTTCTCTAGAATGAGTTTTTTGTTTGTCGGAAAATCACAAAAAAACAAGGAAGTATTTTTACTTTCGGATTTACCCGTGAAATGACCAGAAGATCCATTTTTCTGCTCTTAAAAACATTAATTTGTGCAAGTTGAGATATGCACGACTGTCATCCCGCATAGAAAGACATATGGTTTGAGCCATCGCAAAAATGGTCCTGACACCATAATAAAAGAGATAGTGTCTGGTTCAGGAAATCACAGACAAGCCACCGCCTTAGCGTTCCAAGTGAGCCGTGTACCTGACTATACCTGTAAGCAATCATTCCCCAGTTCTCCATGGCTCCAGTCACAAAATCAGGAACGGCAATCATGTCCTGTTTCTCGAGCGGAAACTTGATTCCGTAGTACTCTTCGTAGTACTCGGTGCACTTGACGCCGGCGTTCAGGGCGTACTGTAGCTGGTGTTTCGCTTCGGGACGCGCATAAATCCGGAACTGAAGCCCATTGAGAAGTTGGGAGGGTTTGGGAGGTCGGGACTGACCCTGACTCCATTTTTCGTCTTTTTCTCGACGTAATCGAACTCGGAGACGAAAAGAGCGAGCAAGTAGGACGACATCTTCGGCGTCGTCTTGAACTTGGTCGAGGTGAAGTTCTTGTCAACTCTAAAGTGACTTATCACGTTGATGCATTTTTAATTTCCTTTTAAAGAGGAAATTAATTTTCTAGAAATTCCTAAACTTCTGATCTGGCGTATCGTATAAATAAATGCTCACATCGTATCGCCTTGTTCAATTCCGTTCGAAATAGCTTTGGTGCCAGTCGGATGGATAATTGTGACAGTCCAATTGGCCTGAAACTCAAATTTGCCAAAGGCTGGCTTTTTTTTCAGCACGCTTTTTAGCTTAATTTTCACAGCTCTTTTGACATTGACCCCCTGTCCCATTTGTGCTCATTCCTTCTCAAATCCCTATGAAGGCCGACAAACCTTCAAATCGGGCTCATCATAGCATGGAACCATTTTCCGGGCGTCAGAAGGCTCCATTTGAGTGGTAATTGCGTACCTTCAAAAAAATCAATATAATTTCCATACATGGTACAGGCGAACTTCATTTTTCCATTCTCGGTGTAAACACTGTAGTAAAGTCCAACAAGATCTTCTCGATAGGGATTGGAAAAAACGAGCTGAAGAGGGGATGCCTTTGTTTAATTACATTTGCATTTTGAGATTTTCAATTCTCGAGTTAACGACGCGAAGCGAATTTGAATGAGTTTGGAGCGAGAAAGTTCTAACGAGCCAAAGAAACGCCAGACAATAAGATTGTTCTGTTCATCAGGCACCTCTTTAGTTTTCTCTGCTTTGTTATCGATCCTTTTTTCAATTTTCATTTTTTTTTTTTCTAAAATCAAAGTTTCATCTAACCTTGAGCTCAGCTTCTTGATTTTCTTCGAGCGGTTCACCCAAGTTGATGTAAATCATCTCGAGCTTTACTGCGTTTTCGATCGAAGAAATTGGAATATTCTTTCCTTTCTAAAAATATGAGACCTAGAATATTTCTGGGTCTCTGAAGAACTCACAGAAGTTACAGAACACTCAGCCGTTGTGAAGTTGAACCCGACAGAATTGAGAGTTATCTTGCTCACTCGCTCTTTCACCTTCAGCCGCATTGTAACCTGACCATCGTAGCTCAACTTCTTGTCCTCGGGCACGCCCGGGTAGCCCGGGATGTTGGTTTTGATCGTCAAATCGTAGTGAACTATAAAGACAAACTTTTTGTTCGTCTTTTCAGCTTTAACTTCAGAAGGAAATTTCAATTTTAGATTGATGTTTTAAATTAATTCAGTGTATTACCTGGGAGAATGCTGTGTGGAAGTCGCAAATCTTTAGCCGAAACTTCTGAAGTGGGATCCTTAGGTTTTTCGGGCTTAGGCTTTTTTCCGGGTTTAGGTTTTTTCCCCGGTTTCGGTTTTTTCTCGGGTTTCGGTGGTTTAGGCTGTTTTTCAGGCTCGGCTGGTTTTTCGGTTTCTGGCTTTTGTGTGGCTCCAGGTTTTCCACCACCTTCAACGGGATTGTTGGTATCGCTAAAAGTTAAACATATGGAAGAAAAGCATGCAATATTTTTTCCTGTGTAAAATCGCTGTTTATTTCAACTTCAAGTTTTATTCCATTCGATTTCAAAGGAATACATCATAAAAGTAATCGCATTTTCGTTTTGAGGCACCGAAAACCTGTCTGAAGATCTGTTTCGTTCCTTAATATACGGATCGGGTGAATCAAACTTGACAAGCTACCTCGAAATTTGCTAATTAAACATTAAAAAAAACTTTTTGAATGCAAAATTAGCCTAAATCATGTTTCTAAACAAGTAATTAGTACCCAGTTTTGCTGGCACCCATAGAACTCGTCAAATTCAAGGTGATATGGTAGGTGAAGATGCAGGTGATGATGCTGGTGAGGATCACAGAGAACGAAATCGCCAAAATCGCAAACAGAATCAACTTTTTCGAGTATTGAGTATGCGGACTCTGCGGCGTCCGCTCGAGCTGAAGATAATTTTCGCAATGAATATTTTGAGAAACGTTCATGATGTCCAGAAAAAGTCATTTCACGCAAATTATTGTAAATCTTTTTCACGCACGTTGAAAAAAAAAATCCGGTATTTGACTATTATACGCTTTTTGGTAGGGAAACTCGAGGTCAAATCCAATCATAGAAAAATTTTTAAAAAAAAGTGTTCATTGTTTTCGTGCTCATCATATATTTTTTCAACTGAATTCATAAAAAAATGCTCGCCTTTGGAGTCGGGACGGATGGACTAGAATCGAAAGAGGGAAGAGAGAGAGACATTCCCTTATGAAAATGACAATGTATCCAGTTCAATGACGTCCTTTCAATTTCACCATTCCTTTCGTGTACAAAGAAAATTAGAAATAAGGACACTTGATAGCTTTTTCGAAATTTCAAATTATTTATTAGATTTAAAAAAATTCGCGTGAAAAATGACAACCTCGCAGGGAAGAGAAGCTTCAGACGACATGCGTTTGGGTCGTTGAAGGAGTATTTCATTCACGGACTTCTCTGAGACACTCGATTGAATGAAGCCGGCTGGAACCACAGGAAGAGCACCACCTCGATAGCACAGTCCAAGTCTCCGGGCAATCCGGGATCTTCTTTTGGCATCTCACTTTTTTTTCGTAAGGTAGATTTTGAGCGATGTTTTACTAAAAATTATTACAAAAGTGAATCGGGAGGTCGATGCAAGTTGGTACCGGGTAGCGACCGCTCGTGAGATAGCTACTTATTGGCTACTTTTATGGTACCGGAAAGCATACGCTTGTCAGAAATCCCACCCGGTGGCATCGCGATACCTCTCCGGTAGTATCCAATATCCTAGAGGTAGTCTCACTGACAGTCAGAGTCACTACTCGGACCAAAGCATTTGGTTAAGCCTATATCTATGCCTATATATTATATCCTATATAGAATCGGTTTTCCGTGTGCCTCTACATCAACCCGGTCGCATATACAAACGATCACCGATAACTATCCGCCGATTGACTTTGAGTTCCTACCCGGTACCTACTTGTATCGACCTCGCGATTGACCAGTGTGCCACGTTGAATTCAAATAGTCCAAATATTTTACTAATCTTTTCTCTTTTTCTTGGTTTTTTAGTGTTTTCGTTAAATCGCAAACCGCTACTCCCTGACGTCATCCATATGACATCATTTGAAACGGCATTACGACGCCAAAACAAAATAAAAATAATATTTATTTTTTTTACGTGAAAAAATTCAAGAGTGGGAGGAGCCTGAAGCGTGCGCTCTGCAATAAACTGCGCCCTTAAATTGCGTTTGATTGCGGACTGTATTTTTTTTGGGATAAAGAATGCATTCTATTTCAGTATCGTTATTATTATTATTCTTGTTTTAATGTTTTATTTTTTTATATTGAATTTTTGTGATTGCATAAAAAGTTTGATGTAATATTTCTGGGTATAATCCGACGTTACCAACATGTTTGATTTTCATTAAAGTAATTTCTCTCAGGAATAGAACTGTTAGCTTTTTCTTTTCATGCAAATTAATTAATAAATTACTTAAGAAAATAGGCTTAGTTTTAAGGCTTCACACGGAGGCGGAGCGCGCATAGCGCGAAGCCGACTGTGGCTCGCTTCGAAAAAACTGAGCCGCAGTGAAAAATTCGTCAAACGAATGAATGACTTGACATAAAAAGCATGTAGTTTCAAAATGTGGACGCTAAAAACACTATCAGGTAGTTCTAAACGATTTTAGTTTTCGTTAAATCGCAAACCGCTACTCCCTGACGTCATTTTATGACATCATCCGTAACACAAGAAATAAGCGTAATCAAAATATTTGGCTATATTCATTTTATTCACGTGAACATGATTCAGCAAATTATTATTATCTCATTTCATCCCGTCGACTAGTCGATCTGATTGCCGCTCTCTCATGGGATAATATTCGGCGGTATGAAAAAAACACCAGCGAAAATTCAAACGGCGACTTTTCCGATTTTTTCATATCGCTAGAGAACTTTCCGACGGCCACCTTTCCGACGGATCCCTTTCCGACTTTTTTCCCCTATGTTTTTCGGTTTTTAAAACATTCATAGACATTTTTTTTCCTATTTCTTTGTGTTTTAATTATGAATGAACTACCTACTTTATATAGGAAGATTCAAAACGAAGAGTTTATCGAGAAAAAAAGTTGGAAAAATATTCGTCGGAAACAGAATGGCGCCCCTAAACGTTTTGAAACGTTTACATTTCAAAACCGACGTAGGCCGCCATGGCCATTTCTTAATAAGTCGCTGCCCAGGGCGCCCGGGGCTAAAACCGCGATGGCAAAAAAACGCCAATGGAGAAAAAAACGCGTAAAAAAAAAAAAAAAAATTAAGTTCATGAATACTAAGGAGCAACGGAAAGTTCAAATCACATTTATTAGGCATGAATGAAACGAGAAAGTGGGAAAAACAAAAACAATGGAATTCAACCGGTAAAACGAGTAATAGGAAACCGTAGGTGTGGAAATTAACCCATTTAACAAGTATTTCAACAATCATAGAATTACAAATAATTACTTCTTAAGGCAAAGAATCCATCAAGTATTGAGGATACAGAGAAGCCAATTCGCTACCTAACGTGATAATTTCTATGTTCTCATGAGAAAGGGATTGCCTGCGATCCGTACACACCGGCTGAACATGCGTTCGCTGGCTGTTTCGGATGCTGGTATAGAGAAAATGACGCGAGAAACAAGGAAAAGACGGGGGAAAGTTTCTCGATGTCTGAGCCAGAAAATATTAGCATCCAAATTGCTTGTCAGGCTTTCGAAACGAACGATCTCATCAATCAAATTAGGCACGGAGGAATGGTTACTGGGCGCGGACAGCGTAAAAAAACTTGAGATGAAATCATCTTGAGCATGCACTGGATCTTCATTAGGCAGCTCTTTAGCGCTGAGGATCGTTGAGTCGATCTTTTTGAGACACGCGATCGCCTGTAGAACGAATAAATAAAAGTAGTGAAGTTCATCAAGAGAAAAAACTGAATCTCTTTCGTCGTCGGAAAGTTTGTGCACAGTTCTTAAACGCGGAGACAAGAAGTCCGCGGCTAAGTGCACTCCTTGTACAGTCTCAGATTGTTGGCGCATCGTAGCCTCCAGCGCCAATTTCGCGATGAGGTGCAAAAGCTAAAGAAGAGTTTGCTGCTGTTTGCTAGGGGACTAATCGGACTCGGGTACGCGTTTCGATGCTAAACCCCATAGGCTTCTGAGAAAAAGGTTTTTGAAAATTATCAAATTTCTGCTTTTCTCCTTCTTTTGGCTGAAAAAAAGTCTTTCAGAGTTTATCATAGCCGGATTATTCAAGGCGATCGTATTAAAGTATAAAAATAAGGTAGAAAGAACTATTTAGAAAAATTTTTCAGGCCTAGTTTTCACTATAAACCGAGTAGTTCCATAGTTAGTTGTATTTGCTGAGAACAATTTTTAGATGAACAAAAACTTTTTTCTATTTTTTGAATAATAAGAATTGAGTGGAAAAATTTCAAAAGTATTCCAAAATATGAAACCTCAACGTTATCGGAATCGGCATGGGTGACGGCTACTTTACTCATGATATCCTCCAGTCGGTCGACCAATTCCTTGAAGACTGAAGGCACGAGGTTCAGTGTAATTGTATTAGAAGCCTGAAAATACACTCAAATTTTATATTATAATTTGCTCACCTGTAATCGAATGATGGGCTTCTCCAAAAAAGCAAGGATGTCGACGAGAAATTGAAGAACTTCAATGTTCTTCCCAACGTCTTGCAATAAACGTTGCTGCTCTGTTGGAAGTAGGTGGAGAACAGAATAAGCCGTTGGAATTGAATCTAAGAGGTCTGTAAGCGAATTCCGCACGCTCAACCATCGAGTTGGAGCAGCTTTCACAGGTAATTTTTGCAACCGAGAAGAAACCTGATAATTTATGCACCAATTTAAAATCTAATTTCAATTCAAAACCTCTCGGTTGTTGCGGAACACCGACACAAGCTTATCGGCGTCTTCGAAAAGTTTCTGGGCTTCTTTCAGAAGTTCCTTTTCGCGTGGAATCAGTCTTGACATCGTCTTATGATAGGGATTCACAGTATGGTGACCGACCAGATGTAATGCGTGAGAAGAACACCGGACATCTGTAAAAAAAATGTAAATTGGCTGAAAAGTTTTATTTTTTTTTCCGATTTTTCCTTTTTTTTTTCATACCACCAATTTTTCAATTTAATTAATCAAAATGTTATATCTTTCGTCTTAAAAAAATTATACAAACATGCGCGACAGAAGATTTCTCCAAATCGTTTCATCGCATGAGCACCATCCGCAATGCAAAACATTTTTGATAAAAAATCTGTCGGCCATCCGATTTTTTCGAAAATCTCATCTACATAGGACTTGATCTAAAATTAAATGAAGTTTATCCAAATAGAACAAATTATTCTAGTACCGTTGCCGCATCTTTCTTGACGGCGTTGCAGTACCGCAAACCAATAGGGCAACATTTGGTTGTGTAACCGGCATCTACGTCGATGTACACCACGTACACGGATAGAAAATCTGATTGATGGTCCCGACCACCATCAAGACAGATGGCTGATAAGCCTTGGTCGACAAAATTTCTTGCCTGAAAAAAGTTAATCAGACTCAGACCTGTTCAGATGTTTGTGAGAAATACCTCGTCAGCTGCTCTCATCAGCATTGATGTTACCGCTGTTTGAACGTCTTCTGTGACAGTTTTCCTTTTGGGCAATCTAGTCCTGTCTAGATCGATATTCCTGCAGAAGAAAATACGTAGAAAACTGCGTTTCATTCCAGAACTCACCAAGTATTTGCTATTCGGACTATAAGATTGACGAAAGGCTCCTTTTCTATTCGCTGAAATGGCGTCGCACTGACAAGCACATATTCCGTAATCGCTCTTCTAAGCTTTTCGTAATCTGTAAACTAAAATATTTTTCCTTTCTGAAGGAGTTTTCTCGCCAGTAGCTATCATTGGAGCCGGACTTTGTAAAATTTCCCTTCGTCGACAGGTGCTCCTCACGTGACGCCTACAACTTCACTTTTTTTTATCTCAAATATTTTATATACTTGAATTGTCCTCCCCGGGTTTTGTTAGCAAGAACTTTTCCACACGCTATGCACTGAACATGCCTCGTGTCCAAGCCGTCGTGATCATAAATATGATGGAAACTGGGAAAATTCCCATTCGCCTGAAATAAAACTACTTGAATATGACATTTTTCTCAACTAACTCGGGTTTCTACGTCACCTGCTGCAATCATCTCGATTACATCTATTTTTGAATATGAAACATCATATTCAAGCTCTTCTGAAACCGTTAATTTTGAATCTTTAGAATTTGAAGTTACTTGGAAGTTCGCTTTTTGTAGCGTCCGTCATCTGTTCTTTCCGGGGCTCTCTACCCACAGATCTGTAGTTCTCCGCCTTAAGGAAGAAAACTATAACAACATATTATATAAAAAAAATTTAAGTAAATATCATAAACACAAAAAAATTGAAAAATGAAATGATGCAAAAACTGCGAAACGCGAAGCAATTGCATAATAATCAAAAATGCCAACTTTCGCCCAACTATCGCGACGTGGCGATGCACGCCATCGCCGCATAATGACGTGGCTCATTTCATTTCAGAGGCCGCATGGCTAGGGCGGGCATGTTGCGCCCTGGAGGGCCGCTCATTTCTTCCACCTCTGGTCGGAAAGGTGGCCGTCGGAAAGTTCCCTAGCGATATGAAAAAATCGGAAAAGTCGCCGTTTGAATTTTCGCTGGTCTTTTTTTCATACCACCTAATATTCCGACGCCCGTCAGCCCTGAAAAAGCTGGGCGCTGTACTGTTGCAACATGGTGAAGCAGTTCATTCGGTGGTACTACCAACGGGCCCACATTATTTCCCAACGTTAGCTGTCACTCCGGGACGTATTGGACAACGATTGTGGACCGTAACCCGCGCCGACGACTAACTCTTCGATTATACCATGATTCAGCAGAGATTTTCTTAATCTTACTCTGAAGACTGAATAAAATGAACT
Organism: Caenorhabditis auriculariae; assembly: GCA_904845305.1. Lineage (NCBI taxonomy): Eukaryota > Metazoa > Nematoda > Chromadorea > Rhabditida > Rhabditidae > Caenorhabditis > Caenorhabditis auriculariae. The sequence continues at coordinate 116,156 of CAJGYM010000054.1, forward strand.
GAATTGAAATTGAAATTGAAAAAATTGAAGAATGGGAGGATCCTGAATTGCGCCTTTGCATTAAAACTGCGCCTACAGGTTCATGCCTTACTTAGGAAAATAGGCTTAGTTTTAAGGCTTCACACGGAGGCGGAGCGCGCATAGCGCGAAGCCGACTGTGGCTCGCTTCGAAAAAACTGAGCCACAGTGAAAAATTGTCAAATAAATGAAATACTTGACATAAAAGGCATTTAGTTTCAAAACGTGGGCACTAATAACACTATCAGGTAGCTTAAACGATTTGCAAACTTGATACGCGTAGCGAAAAAGTCTGTGAAATGTTCTTCCCAAAAAAAAAAGAAAAAAAAAATTAAAGGAGCATACTGTGCGTAAGCGTGGGCCTCGACGCCTCGGATTATTCCAAACCTTTAAAAAGGTTTCTAAAAAAAGTGAGAAAATAGAAAAAAATAAAAAAAGTTTCCAATCAAAAGGGGATTTTTCAAGTGTGATATCTTTCTGTTTTTCATGCGACCGGAAAAGTTTTCACGTCGAATCTAATTTTATGAATTGGAACGTAAAAAATGAATAAAATGATATGGCTTCGTGTGCGAATTTTGCAAATGAAGATGATGTCATAGGGATGACGTCAGGGAGTAGCGGTTTGCGATTTAACGCGAAGTGTTTTTTAGACTTCTTTTTTATATTGGTTCCATGTTTGTCCTTCTGTTATGGTAGAACTCATTTATAACATGCGAATCCTCAAATCTCAATATTTACAGTTTTGGCTCGTATCAGAACCACAACTCAACAAAAAATAGGAAAGTTGCGAAAATTCATGAATAACGCAAAAGTAAATGAAGCGACAAGTTGATTGCGAGGAAAAAAAGATCATTGAGACTTCTGAAGGAGCTGGGCGAAGTGGTTGGAAAGTTTTTTGAGGTTCTTCTGTCGCCAGGCAATTTTCACCGGTGCGCCTTCCAGAATCCCGTGGAACACGCTCATTTTCTCAGCCGACGGCGTTGCTTTGAGGAAGCTTTTCAGCTTAAACTCATCAGAGTTCATTGAGGAATCTCCTGATATTTTTCACCTGAGAAAGCTCAGAAGGAGTATCGATGCTGCTCGTAAGAGTTTGTATAATGCGGCGGAATCCGGTCATATCTTTTTTCAAACTGAAAAATTGATGAAAACATATTTGAAGGCGATTGAGGGAGCCTCACCGGACTTGAAGATCGTCCCAGCGGGTGATCAAAAAGTTGAGGAAAAACTCTGAGCTGAGTTTGTTGCCACCGACGGTCGCAAATACAGAAGAAAGATCTTGAAGTCGGAAATCGCTTTTTTCGTCGTCCATCGCATTGAGAAGGACTCTGAGAAAATTTTTTTTTTCTTTTTTCATTTTTTTTAAGAAAAGAAAAGTATTATTGGGGGCCGGTATATATCATGGTACACTTTAGTTTTTAAGAAAAATTACTGTTTCCAAAAAAATCTTTATGAAAATAAGGAACACTTTATTTTCGTTTTTTGATTTTTCTCTGAATCTGAAAGTTTAAATGACGTGTGACTTTTGTAAAATCAAGGAGATAAGTCATAAATTCAACTTTTTCAAGGTAGGAATATCGTCCAAGCAGGCCATTCCTCTCAGCAAATTGTCTTTTTCCCGTTGAACATCTTCGATTCGGTACCACTGGAACACCTAGAAAAGTTTTCTTTTATGTTGTTTCGCTCCCTATTCAGACCCTGTTGAACGCCTTGATACCGCCTTTTTTGACTCCATAACAGTAGGCGTAGCCTCGAAGTGGGGCCGCGAGTCTGAAAATGAGAATCCAAGAAAATCAAAATCAACGAAGTTTTTTTGTTTATTGTAGCAGTTACCGTTTTGCCACAGTTCGACATAAAATCGAAGGCGAAGACCAATGGCACACATACTTATATAAAACGTTCTCAGTACTTTCTTTTAATAGGAAAATGCGAAAATGTTTTGCCCGAAATTCCCTAGTTCCCTTGGATAAAACCGTTTATATTCTTCATCGAAAAAATAGATAACCGACTTGTTACAGGAGGAAGATTTTTTGTCGCTTCCCTTGCAATTCGGCTCAACGTGGTCGGTATAAAGAGCGGTGGCTTTTTTGACACAATCTTCGTCGCCAAGACTGCATTCTGCCGACAGGACCTCCGACATAAGTAACCTAAAAAGCAGAGATCGATCTCCTGAGACAATAAAAACGAACACATCGAAGAACTTCTTGTCGTTTTTGTAGTTCTTTGCCATGTAGTCAAAACTGCTGGCCGCGTAGTTCTTCGACAACAGTTTGACAAGATATTTCTGTGAGAATAAAAGTGGAATATGGGAACGACAGAAACAAACTTTGATCGGCTCAACTTCAGGATCACTTTCATACTTCCCAATGATAACACCAATCTCAGAAAGGGCCGTGCTCCAGGGATAGTATTCCTAGAAAGTTTGAACTATTTCCCGACGGACTCAAAAATCAGCTCAACCTTCTCCTTAGAGATATATTGGATAAAGTCTATCGCGAGTTCGTAGTCGACCAGATCGACTTGGGCGCAGATGAAGATGTCTTCGATCAGGCGGACTCGGGTCTTTGCCGAGAACTTCTGAAGTTGCAAAGCTTTTTCTTCAGAGCAAGCTTTTCTTGCAAACTTCATGATCGAATGATAGAATAGAATATTCATGATAGAATATTTATGAATTAAAAAAAAGCTAAGATTCCATTTGATTTGAAACAAAGGTTTTTTGACAAACTTCATGGTCCTTGACCAACAGAGCCCCAATCTTCTTCCACTCAGCGTTTTCGTAGTTGACACGATAGAAGCCGAAAGAATCGGCGTTCAGAACAACTGCCGACTTGGTTTTCAAGAAGAGCGGCTCGTCTGAACTTCCGAATAGCTTTGGAACAAGAATGAAGCAGAAATACCCCGTTTGAGCCAAGCAAACTTGATCTCTTTGTTTCCGGCTTCTTGGTACCACACCGGAACGTCCCATTTGAAACTGAATCAAAGAAGTTGAGAAAAAGAGGACATGATCATTGAGGGACCCATATTTCGGGTTTCTGTATTTCGGTTTCTCCACAGCGTCTTTATTCTTTTTGAACCGTTCTTGGGTCACTTTAATAGTGTTCTCATCTTCACGAGTCACTGTCAGAAGCGGGTAACCGAGCTGAAAATTGTCGAATGAACTATTTGAAAATTATTTTGTGTTGAAACCTGAGTGGTCCACTGCTCGGCAAAGTTGATGACATCCAGTTTCCCTCCGTTGGGTCCAATGATTGATTCTGGCGTTTTTTCGTTGAGAGCCTCGAACAAGTCTGCGGCCTTGGCGTTACTGTACTTGTGCAGGTTGAGGTAGTGCTGAGAATGAAAATGGAGTTATATCTCATGAAAAAGTCTACCTGAAGTCCTTTCTGGAAGTTTTTCTCTCCGATTACTTGTCTCAGCATCCGAAGCACAGAACCACCCTGGAAAAAAATTGTTCAACTTAAAGTGAGATTTTTTGATGAGGTTTCAAATAAAACTCATTTATACCTTTGCGTAGGAGATCGTGTCAAAAGCTTCGTTGACTTCAACGACCTTGGTGATTTTGAACGAAAGAGGATGGGTTGATGCTCGGGAGTCATAAGATAAGGCCTCAGATAAAGCACCGTTCACAAAATCTTCAGTCTGAACGGGAAAATATCTTTCACATTATCGATTATGTTCACACCATTCGGAAGTTTCCGTCGCTTATGACGTCGGTGCCACTGTACTCTACGAGGGTCGCGAAACCTTCATTTAGCCACAAATCGTCCCACCATTTCATCGTGACCAGATTTCCGAACCACTAAAACTGGTTCAGAGTGGAGTTGGAAGGCAAATGACCGACCTGATGGGCGAGTTCATGGGCGATCACTACAGCAACACGGCGTTTGGATCCAGGAGTGTAGATATTTTCATCGTAGAGCAGTGCAGTTTCTCTGGAAAGATTTTTTTCTGTCGAAGAACACACCTAACAAACAAGCTCATTTTACTTTTGAAAATTCTTTCACAGGATGTACCGAATATTAGCTTTCCGGTTCAAGTTATCATTGGCCAATAAAACTTTGGTTAGTTTGATAATTGATAAATTTGGATGATCACGAGCGGGAAGATCACTTGGGAGCGGATCGGTTCTTATGAAAATTGGCCGGGAATTTTAAATCGGAAAATGATGACTTTTGTTCTAGAATCTGAATAAATGCAGTCTATACCTGTAGGTGATCAATCCCCAGTTTTCCATGGCTCCAGCGGCGAAATCGGGGATGGCGACCATGTCCTGTTTCTCGAGCGGAAACTTGATTCCGTAGTACTCTTCGTAGTACTCGGTGCACTTGACGCCGGCGTTCAGGGCGTACTGTAGCTGGTGTTTCGCTTCGGGACGCGCATAAATTCGGAACTGAAGCCCATTGAGAAGTTGGGAGGGTTTGGGAGGTCGGGACTGACCCTGACTCCATTTTTCGTCTTTTTCTCGACGTAATCGAATTCGGAGACGAAAAGAGCGAGCAAGTAGGACGACATCTTCGGCGTCGTCTTGAACTTGGTCGAGATGAAGTTCTTGTCAACTCTGAAGTAAAATATAAACTTGATGCTTTTTTACCGATCCGTTCGAAAAGGAAAAAAAAATTGAGCGCATTCAAAAAATCTGGCCTTGCGAATTGTGGGAATAAAAGCTAACTTGGATTCGCCTTGTTCAATTCCGTTTGAGATGGCCTTGGTGCCAGTCGGATGGATAATTGTGACTGTCCAATTGGCCTGAATATAAACATTTCTTTATCAGCAGCTTTGAAGACGCATTATTTTACCAGAGAAAGACCTTCCATTTTCATATTTGAATATTCAGAAAAGGATGTGAACTTTGAGAGTTTGTTTTTCAGAAAGATTGTGACTAGGTTGGATAATCAGTGTTTGTTTGGTTTTCAGTTTTCAAAGACGACAAACCTTGATATCGGGCTCATCATAGCATGGAACCATTTTCCGGGCGTCAGAAGGCTCCATTTGAGTGGTAATTGCGTACCTTCAAAAAATCAATATAATTTACATACATGGTACAGGCGAACTTCATTTCTCCATGCTCGGTGTAAACAGTGTAGTAAAGTCCGGCAAGGTCTTCTCGATAGTTGCCCGAAAAGACGAGCTTAAAAATGAATAATTTGTTCGAGTTACAGTTGGACTTTGAGGCTTCCAATTTTAAATATCAACGACTGAAAGGGAGTTTGAGAAATTTGGAGAGGACAGACAGGTATAGAAATTTGTGTTTCTCTGGCCTCTCACGAAAGTTGGCACTCTCTCGCTTCCTTTTTTGCAGTCTAAATATGATTTAAAGTAATTCGGTTTTTATTCGGTCATGCATTTATTAAAACTGAATGATGCGGAAGCGAGAGATAGCCGGTGACCTGAAGAGACGCCCGTCAATTAGACGTCTCTGTTTCTCTGGCCTCTCAACGAAGATAGTTCTCTCTCTCTCTTATTCTCGTTTCTTCAGCTCTTTTTCTGCTCCCTATTGCAATTTTGGAACATTGTCCACGGCTTCACTTTTTTGTCAAAACTCAGAATTTTCTCTCACCTTGAGCTCAGCTTCTTGGTTTTCTTCGAGCTGTTCACCCAAGTTGATGTAAATCATCTCGAGCTTTACTGCGTTTTCGATCGAAGAAATTGGAATATTTTTTCCTTTCTGGAAATATGAGACCTAGAATATTTTTGGGTCTCTGAAGAACTCACAGAAGTGACAGAACATTCAGCCGTTGTGAAATTGAGCCCGACAGAATTGAGCGTTATCTTGCTCACTCGCTCTTTCACCTTTAGCCGCATTTTAACCTGGCCATCGTAGCTCAATTTCTTGTCCTCGGGCACGCCCGGGTAGCCCGGAATGTTGGTTTTGATCGTCAAATCGTAGTGAACTGTAAGATCGTCTGATTTTTTATTAAGTTTATCTATCACCTGGGAGAACGCTCCGAGGAAGCCTCAACTCTTCAGCCGGAATGTCTGAAGTCGGATCTGTAGGCTCTTCGGTTTCAGGTTTTTCTCCGGCTTCAGGCTGTTCTCCGGATCCAGTTTCTTCACCTCCGTCAGGGGTATAGGTGGAATCGCTATAAGTTACAAATTAGCAAGGCAAATAAGCAGTTTTTTGTTTTCTATAGTTGTAGCTCCTTAGATAAAGAAAAATATTCATTTTCATTTTCTAATTTTAAGATCGAAAGTCTTATTAATTTTATTGAAAATAAATAACTCTTTCCGACTCACAAAACGAATCGTTTTGTTATTGAGTTCATGTTTTTATTCTTTGAAACTATAATTACTCCTCGCGGGTCGGTGAGCATAGATTAATTGAAGCTACCGTAATTTCTACTTGTTTTGCATTTTCGCTTCAGGACACTCGAAAACTAGCCGAAATTGCAAATTTTTTTGTTAAATACGCGTTTTCAGGGGGACTTGACAAGCCAACTTGAAATTATTTTATTGTGGACTTTCAAGCATAGTTTGAGGCCAAGATCAAGAGCTGTGTGAAATACGAGTCGAAGCCGGGAAGCGGACTTTTTCCAATTTTTCAAATCAAGCTTTTCATGGATCATAGATGATTGTATAATACATTGCTGAAAACACCAGTTTGTGGGCCCGAAATCAGCCGAAACTTTTTTTTTTGTTAAAAACCAAAAATGAGTACCCAGTTCTGCCGGTACCTATCGCTCTCGTCATATTCAAAGTGATGTAGTAGGTGATGATGCAGGTGATGATCACAGAGAACAAAATCGCCAAAATTGCCACGAAAAGCGACTTTTTCGAGCACTGAGCCTGGGGCTTCTGCGGCGTTGTCCCCATCTGAAGATACTTTTGGCTAGAAGGTTCCGGGAGAATTTCAGAAAAAGTCGGCGAGTACAGAGGTGAAACTTGCGAATCGTTTGGGATAGTAGTCGAAAGACGGAAGAGGGTGAGACATTCCCTTCCGAAAATGACAATGTCTCCAGCACAATGACGCCCTTTTTAATTTCGTGTACAAAGAAAAGTTTTTTGATCAAAAGTTTCCATCTCTTTTTTTCTTCTCCAATTTTAACCGAAAAAGTCCAAACTAAAGATGGGTTCAACTGAAAATTCATTATTTCGTGTTCAAATGAACTCCGCCAAATTTAGAACAGCGGTCAGAAAAAAAGATAACTGATTTTTTGAGAATCAGAGATAACTTTGAATTTCGCGGAAGGTACACGGAATAAAAATTGATTTTTAAAAATTTAAAAAAAACTGTAAGAACTTTTTTTTTGATTCCTTCCTTTTTTGAGCTCTCTTCTACACAGTTTGATTGAACCAAGGCAAACTACAAAAATGAATTTTTTCCCTCCAAAAAAATCAGAAATTTTTTTAACCAAGTAAAAAAGCAATTTTTATTTAACTCCCAAGAAAAAAAAAACACTGGTCAAAAAAAACCACAAAATTCATTGCTATTGCAGTGTTCTTGTGTGCGTGATTAGTGATAAGACTGAGGAAAATTTATTTCCTTCACAGTTTTTACGATTTTTCATGAGTAGTAGGGTCGATTTCCGGTTGTGGAAGCCCAGGAAAACGAGCCTTCAAGTTTTCAGCCTCATTCAAAGTATATGCGCTCTGTGAACAAAGCTTAAAAAAATTGCAGTTGACCGATTTTTTGAATAAACATTTTATTTATTATTATTACTTCTGGCCGTGGTGCAATATTCATTGGATTTCCAAAATTACTGCCCAAAAGCTTGGATATTTTAGAACTTTTTAAGTCTCCTCAATTTCGTTGTTAGAAATCTTGTATTTCGGAAGAGTAAGGACTTCAAATTTATTAAAACCGGAAAATTGAGAAAATGAACTTGAAACGGACCTGAAACGACTTTCGCGAAAAGACATTGATTTATGAAAGAAGGGGCTGATTTCAATGAAAGTGTGAGCCATTCCAGATGCGGCCACGGTTTTTTAATTGGAGAAAGTTTATTTGTCTAAAAAGAACCAAAAAAATATTCTTTTTGCTAAGTCCCTTCATGCTGAGGTTCACATTTTCCACTGAAAGTGTGCTATTTTTCCGAACTTTTTTTTAAACCGTTTTATTGAAAGGAAGACTTGGAGAAATTCATTCATAAAGCAAGAATAGTTGATTTGTAGAGAAAGATCATTAGGACTTCTGAAGAAGCTGTGCAAAGTGTTTGGAGAGGTTCTGGAGGTTCTTCTGGCGCCAGGCGATCCTCACCGGAGCTTTCTCCAGAATTTCGGTGAAGACGTTCATCTCCTTGGCTGAAGGCTTCTCGTCTAGGAACTTTTCCAGCTTGAAATGATCTAATTTTCCGAAGAAATCAGCATTTTTATTTACCTTAGACAACTCTGAAGGTGTGTTGATATTGGCAGCCAGGGTCTTTATGATTCTAGCCAAGTATCTCGTTCCTTTCAACCTGGGAAATTCAGATACCCGGTTTGGAATAAGTTAGAAGCCTTACCGAACTTGGAGGTCGTCCCAACGATTTATCAAGAAATCGAGGAAGAATTTTTGGCTCAGGTTGTTTTTACCGACCACTGAGAAAACGAACGAAACGTCCTGAAGTCGGATATCGCTGTTTTTGTCGTCCAGCGCGTTCAGAAGTAGTCTGTAGAAGGATTTGCAATTTTTATTTTTTTCAATTTTCAATTTTTGAGAGCGTTGTAAGAAATATTGAGCTAAAACCAAAAGCCGATGTTTTTATCTTCCATCAAAAGTATGCTATTGAAAAATTTTTATGCTTGCTAAGCTCAAAATTTTAGTTTTTTTCAGTTTTGGAAAGCCGATTGAAAACATTTGAACAGAAAAAGGGCACAGAAATTAATCCAACTAGAAAATTCAGTTTTCAAAAAAGTGAAATCTGGCAAATAATCAAAGTCCTTCGCAGTGAAATGTGATTAATAAATTTTTGGAAACAGCCAATCTTAAGACTGAAAACCCCTTGCGAGGAAACTCAAAAGTGAGTGAATGGGGGAGAGAGAGGAGGGCGCAGACACGTCAGATATTCTCAAATATAGAATTTTAATTGCTCGCTGTTTCCATTCAAAAACAGGTTTTCTGGCTTTCTTCTGAACCTCAAGTAATGTTATCAGGTTCATTTCGTGAACATAAAAAAAAAATCTATTCCTAAATATAACTTCGTCAATGTCGGAATGTCGTCCAAGCAGGCCATTCCTCTCAGCAAATTGTCTTTTTCCCGTTGAACATCTTCAGTTCGGTACCATTCAAGTACCTGGAAAAATACCATCGAAGTTGAATCTTCTTCAAACTCATTCCAAAAAGCAGAAGAATGAGAATATATAAATTGATGAAGAAAAGAAAGTCTAGCTGATTCACGGCTAGCTTGGGACGCTAAGAAGGCGTGGCCTGTCTGCGCTCTCCACAAGCCAGGCACTATCTCGTTTTTCATCGTGTCAGGACCCTTTTTGATGGCTCAAGCCAGCCGTGACAGTAGAATGAAAGATGATAAAGAGGATTCTATTATTCATTTTTATTTTGAAACCTTGTCAAAGATCTTGACGCCGCCATCTTTGACCCCATAGCAATAGGCCAAGGTTCTGAGTGGGGCGGCTACTCTGAAAATTTATATTTTCCAAAGAAACGGGACAAAAATTACTTATTACAGACAGACGCTTTGACGCCATCTTTCTTGCAAGCCGGCCGGACTCGATATTCGAGGAAGGCCGTGGCTATTTTGCCGCAGGCGACGTCACCGAGGTCACATATCGTTGAGATTGTTTGCGATTTTAACAGTCTGAAAGTGAACTTTTTGAAAGCCGAAAAGTTCGCAATTGAAAATGCGGAAGACCAACGCTGCTGAGGAAACGGGACGACCGCAACACGCCCCGGGGCGTCCGACCCACGAAGCGGTCACGTTATCGAAAAAAAGCCCTTTTTTCAGTAACTTATTTTCACTCATTTGTATTCTTATCTCCCTTTTTCAGCTCTGCGGGTGAGGTAGCCCCATCGACAGCTCTGCGGCAGACCAGAAACGAGTTACGCGCAGACATCGAAAAGCATAGGACGAGTTTTTAAATCTCAAGTCGGTTTTGAAATTTATTCGCAACGCTTGGAGCCATTCCCCATGGGGCTGTTGGAATCAAGGCTAAAGAAGCATTTTTTCAACATTGCTCAAAATTTTTCCATCTTTGACAATAAAGTTGAAGATGCTTATTCAAGAAAAAAGACTTAAAAAAAAACGAACACTTCGAAGGACTTCTTGTCGTCCTTGTAGTTCTCTTCCATGTACTCAAAGTCGTTGTGGTCGTAATTATTCGACAAAATTTCGAGAAGATATTTCTGAAAGATTTAAGATTCGAAGCGAAATCGGGAAGGAAAAACTTTGATAGGCCCAACTTCTGGGTCGTTTCCGTAATAGTTCAAGATCGAGATGAACTGAGTCATGGCAGAGTACCAGGGAAGGTAGTCCTAAATCATGATTGCTTTTTCGTGGCGGCCTTTTGTTTCACGCTTTATTAGGCTGGCATTGTCTTTTGTGAAAGAATGTCAATAAAGCGAAACTTTTTGAACTAAAAAAAGTTTCATTTTTCCCAAACCATGATCGCTGTTTCGGGGAGATGCTTTTTTTTTTACATTTTCTCGGGTTTGCCTTAAGAGCGCCTTGTATCCCTCATTAGCGAAGTCGGAAAGTGTGGGAAAAGACTTCATAGAAGTTTTTCTTTTAGGGTAACAAAAGTTCCTTTTTTGGTGCCTTTTTGCGCCAATTTATCAGCTCTTATGCACCAATTTTTCTGCCTTTCTTGAGCCTTTAAAATTCCAGAAAAAAAAATGCAAGGCTCGATAAAGGGAATCTTTTTGCTGTCTTTTTGGTGCCTTTCTGCGGCCTTTTTTGAGCATCTCCCTTTTAGCGGCCATTATCCAGTAATCCGATTTTGCCCGAGTGGGAAAGAATGTCATAAAGCACTAAAACAAAAAGTTTAAAAGAGGATTGTTTTACCAACTTTATCTCAAGTTTTGTTAGGCTTGCATGAATGAGGCATAAAAATTTTCAAATTCAAAAAAAAAGAGGTTTGAACAAATAGCTTCAAACTTCTTTTTTTCAAAAAATTTGTTAAAATTGAGCTTTTTGGTGTTTAGAAGATGAGATCTCCCTTTTCCCATTTATATCTCAAGTAGCTATATTTTTGGTAGATTCAAGGATAAACCTTTTCTTTCGGAAGATATTGAACGAAATCGATAGCGTCTTTATAATCGACCAAGTTGGCGGCGGCACATTCAAAGACGTCTTCTATGAGTCGAGCTCGAGTTTTCGTTGAGAACTTCTGAAATTTTATTTTTCCCGTAGATCTCAAAATCCGTTTTTAAGTCGTTTTCAAGGTCGGTTTCTCAATTATCTCTTTTTAAAAAATCCCTAATTTGAATATCGCTTCCAAATTATAAATGTAAGCGCTTTCTAAAACTTCAGATCAAAGTAGGTTCCCATTGATTTTTTTGAATAAATTATATTATTTAAAAAAAGCTGAGTTTCAATTTGAAACAAAGGTTTTTTTGGCAAACTTCATGATCTTTGACCAACAGAGCCCCAATCTTCTTCCACTCGGCGTTTTCGTAGTTGACACGATAAAAACCGAAAGAATCGGCGTTCAGAACAACTGCCGACTTGGTTTTCAAGAAGAGCGGCTCGTCTGAACTTTTCAATAGCTTCGGAACAAGAATAAACGAGAAAGATACCGCGTTTGAGCCAAGCAAACTTGATCTCTTTGTTTCCGGCTTCTTGGTACCACACCGGAACGTCCCATTTGAAACTGAATCAAAGAAGTTGAGAAAAAGAGGACATGATCATTGAGGGACCCATATTTCGGGTTTCTGTATTTCGGTTTCTCCACAGCGTCTTTATTCTTTTTGAACCGTTCTTGGGTCACTTTAATAGTGTTTTCATCTTCACGAGTCACTGTCAGAAGCGGGTAGCCGAGCTAAAAATTGTCGAAATGAACTATTTGAAGATTGTTTTGTGCTGAAACCTGAGTAGTCCACTGCTCGGCGAAATTGATGACATCCAGTTTCCCACCGTTGGGTCCGATTATTGATTCTGGCGTTTTTTTGTTCAGAGCTTCGAACAAGTCGGCGGCCTTGGCGTTACTGTACTTGTGAACATTCAGATAGTGCTGAAAATCGATTCTAAGCTAATTTCCTCTTAATAAGACTTGCATGAAGTCCTTTCTGGAAATTTTCCTCTCCGATGACCTTCTCCAGCATCCGAAGCAATGAGCCACCCTTATACAAGTCTCAATCACATTTTTCAAGCTGGTCAGATCTCACTTTATCGTAGGAAATGGTGTCGAAAGCCTCTCTAACTTCCACGGCCTTGTCGATTTTGAAAGAAAGCGGATGAGTTGAGGCCTGGGAATCGTCGGCCAACGCGTCGGAAATGGAGACTATGACAAAGTTTTCGTCCTAAATATTTTTTCGACTTGTGACGATAAAGCTAGTTTTACACAACAAATATGGGGATAGACATGCATAGTGAGTCTTTCATGCTTTTTTGAATCTCACCATTCGGAAATTCCCATCGCTGATGACATCGGTGCCAGGATATTCGAGAAATGTCGCGAAACCTTCATTTAGCCACAAATCGTCCCACCATTTCATCGTGACCAGATTTCCGAACCACTGAATGAAAAAATGATTCATGAAGTTTCTACATTGCAGATGATCTTGAAAAACCATAAATGATCTTGATCAAAGAAAAGTCTGTGTCAAAACTTGAGCTTCGAAAAAATATCAATATTCGAGAAATGATTACAAAATCTTCAGAAGCTCAATTTTCCGTATAAATGAGGTCGTGGAATTCAAAAAGAAATGTTCACGTTCAACCTTAGGTGATTGAGGATAAAAAAACCCTTTTTCAGTTCTTTTAAAACCGAAAGACCTGATGGGCGAGTTCATGAGCAATCACTTCGGCAACCCGTTTTTTGGCTCCAGGACCGTAGATTTTATCGTCGTAGAGGAGATTGCTTTCTCTGAAAAAAGAGCTGCATGAAACAAAGTTTCCCACTTCCACTTCTCGTTAAAACAAGAAGGAGAAAATGTCAAAATTTATCGTTTTGAATTTTTTATCTACCTGTAGGTAATCAAGCCCCAGTTTTCCATAGCCCCGGACACGAAATCTGGTATGGCGACCATGTCCTGTTTCTCGAGAGGGAACTCGACTCCGTAGTACTCTTCGTAGTACTCGGTGCACTTGACGCCGGCGTCCAGGGCGTACTGTAGCTGGTGTTTCGCTTCGGGACGCGCATAAATCCGGAACTGAAGCATATTTGAGAAGTTGTCAGGGTTCGGGAGGTCGGGACTGACCCTGACTCCATTTTTCGTCTTTTTCTCGACGTAATCGAATTCGGAGACGAAAAGAGCGAGCAAGTAGGACGACATCTTCGGCGTCGTCTTGAACTTGGTCGAGATGAAGTTCTTGTCAACTCTATAAAGTCAGTTTTTAAGAAAATATAATTATAACTTATAACAATCATTATACACACACTCCAATCAAGCTAAAAAAGAAAATTTCGATTTTTTCAATCTTCTGCTCTCATAAGCTGTACCTGGTTTGCATTTGCTTTTAATTTGCTGCAAATACATGTCTCCAATGTGCGCCCGACTCAAAACGGCTTGCGCATGCAGTTATCGAAACGCATTGAAGCAAGCTACTCAATGTCAAGCAAAGAATAGGCCGGGCTTTTTCAAGTGCAATGAGACCGTCCGACTCGTTTCAAAAGCGATCGTTGAGTTTCAATTCAAAACTTTTTTTTTTTGAAGCTTTTTTCAGTCAAAGAAGGACGGGAAAATTTTTGGAAGACTTTAAAATCCCCATAAAAACTCACACAGATTCCTTCTCTTCGATGCCGTTTGCAATGGCTTTGGTGCCTTTTGGATGAATAATTGTCATTGTCCAATTCGCCTGAAATTCTTGTTTCAAAGCAATTTTGAAACATTTCGGAGAAAAATTAGGAAGAAGTAAGTTCAAATTTCTGAAAAAGAAATTCCGAATTCGTAGAACTAAATTTTTCTGGCGTCAGAAGGATTCCGAGTAATAACTTTTCTGTATCTGGAAAAAGAAACGAAGAAAATTCGGTACCTTCAAATCGGGCTCATCAAAACAAGGGACCATTTTCCGGGCGTCAGAAGGTTCCATATGAGTTGTCACCACGTATCTTCAAAGTTCAATTCAAAATCTGCTTTTTTTGAAAAAAAAACTTTTTCTCCCCATTCGAATCTTTATATTCCGAGTAGTAGATTCCAGTGAGATCCTCTCGGAATTTTCCCAAGAAGGAGAGCTAAAAAATAAAACATAGATGAATTACAATGGAAGCGAGAGAGTAGTGACGGGTCGAAGAGAAGCCAGACAGGCAGAGGGACTCTCGTTGTCTCGCTTCTCTACAGGCCGCCGCTACTCTAACTTTGACAAACTGAAAAAAAAGAAACGAAAAAAAGTGGAGATGTTTTTTTAAATTTTCTTAAAGCTCTCAACTCTCTTGACAAATTTGAAATTGAAAAATCATATTATAAATTTATTTTTCTTTAATCAAAGAGTCGGATAAAAAAATTTGCAAAACGACGCTTTTTTTCTGATGATTACATTCATAAGTCTCTAGATTTTTTTGAAGTTTTTTTGTTTTTTTAAAAAAAATATTCAAGAAAAAAATGGTTAAATTACAGAAAAAAATATGAAAAAAATGTCTGAAAGAGGCAGCTTCAAGTTGTGGAAATAATTTCAGTTATTTTTTTAACAAGTCATTTTTTTCAGGTAAAAATCAGCTTTTTTCTTCATAAAGGGAAAAATGAATGGAAAAAAACCCCCACCTCGACGACAGCCACTTGATTTTTCTTCAATAAAAATCAGCCAAATTGATCCGGATCATTTCCAGCTTCTCCAAAGTTTCGATAGATTCAATTGGAATATTTCTTCCATTCTAAAAAAAAATCCTTCTTCTCAAAAAAACTTGTTACTTACAAGAGTAACTGAACTATCAGAAGTTGAAATATCCAATCCCTCAGAATTCAGTGAAATTTGACGAGTTTGCTTTTTCACATTCAACCGGATTTTTATTCGACCATCGAAGCTCATTTTCCGGTTTTCAGGAGTACCCGGGTAGCCGGGGACGTAGGTCTTGATTTTCAGATCGTAGTGATCTGCAAGAAAAAAAATACATATATTGAAATCTTTTCCTCCAGCCGTTTACACAGATCAGCTGTTAGATTCATTTGATTGTATTTGATTGTTTTGATGTATTTTTTTTGTATTTGTCGTGCAGATTGCGGAAAGGCGAATAAACACTTGAAATGAATAAAAGTGAAGGTAAACTCTGTTTTCGTTAAATCGCAAACCGCTACTCCCTGACGTCATTTCATGACACCATTCGTAACACTAGAAATAAGCGTAATCGAAATATTTGGCTATATATTCATTTCTTTCACGTGAACGTGATTCAGCAGATTATTATTATCTCATTTCATCACGTCGACTGGTCGGTCTCTTTGCCGCTCTCTCATGGGATAATATTCCGACGCCCGTCAGCCCTGGACAAGCTGGGCGCTGTACTGTTCCAACATGGTGAAGCAGTTTATTCGTTGGTACTACCAACGGGCCCACATTATTTCCTAACGTTAGCTGTCACTCCGGGACGTATTGGACAACGATTGTGGACCGTCACCCGCGCCGACGACTAACTCTTCGATTATACCATGATTCAGCAGAGATTTTCTTCATCTTACTCTGAAGACTGAATAAATTGAATTTAATTGGAATTGAAATTGAAAAAATTGAAGAATGGGAGGAGCCTGAATTGCGCCTTTGCATTAAAACTGCGCCTACAGGTTCATGCATTACTCAAGAAAATAGGCTTAGTTTTAAGGCTTCACACGGAGGCGGAGCGCGCATAGCGCGAAGCCGACTGTGGCTCGCTTCGAAAAAACTGAGCCACAGTGAAAAAATCGTCAAATAAATGAATAAGGCATTTAGTTTCAAAACGTGGTCACTAATAACACTATCAGGTAGCTCCAAACGATTTGCAAACTTGATACGCTTAGTGAAAAAATCTGTGAAAAAAAAAGAAAAAATTTTAAAGGAGCATTCTATGCGTAAGCGTGGGCCTCGACGCCTCGGATTATTCCAAACCTTTAAAAGGTTTCTAAAAAAAAGTAAGAAAATAAAAAGAATAAAAAAAGTTTTTCCGATCAAAAAGGGGATTTTTCAAGTGTGATATCTTTCTGTTTCTCATGTGACCGGAAAAAGTTTTTCACGTCGAATCTAATTTTATAAATAGGAACGTAAAAAAATGAATAAAATGATATGGCTGCGTGTGCGAATTTTTGCAAATGAAGATGATGTCATAGGGATGACGTCAGGGAGTAGCGGTTTGCGATTTAACGCGAAGTGGTAAACTCCCACCTTAAATTTATAATAATACGAAATAAAAAAATTGAAGGAACAAAGTAAATTAAAAAAATAGTAAGTCCTTTCATGATCGTATTTTTCATTTCGAATATTCTGACCTCTCTGCGCTCTCTTTTCCCTTCCCACTGTTTTCATAAAATATGGAAACAGCACGTAAATGAGAGAGAGCGCAGAGAAGTCACAGCAGTTTCCTAAGGCGACTTCTCTGCGCCCTCCTTGTCTCTCGATAACTCTCTCATGTTGACGTGCTATTCTCACGTTTCTCTGACCTCGCCGGTGAGGGAACACAGAGACGCAGACACTCGAAAACTTTCAAGTTGCAGCCATTAAACTTTAATATGAAATACCTCAAATCTTTTAGTTTTTTCCAAGATTCAAAGAAAAATCAAGTATATCTCACCTGGCTCGACGTTCCGAGGTAGGCGCAAGTCTTCAGCCGAAATTTCAGATGTTGGCTCATTTGAAATCTCAGGATTTTCTTTTTCGGGTTTTCCATCTTCCTCATTGTAATAGGTTAAGGTGCTGTACGAAAAATAGACAAAGTTCGAAAAAGGCAAACTTTCTGTTCAGACTTTGAATGTCAAGCAGCTAACTCCACCCCTGCTGAGACGGCACCTTTTTGCGTCGATGTTTTATCGCGCGAGACGATTTTTTGAACTACAAGATAGAAAAATAAGTCAAAAAAGCAGCCATATTAAAGGAGCATCGTCACGTGCGATAAAACATTGACGCGATATATACTGTAGCCTTGGGGGTGGAGTTATAGTCTTTTCAGATTTTAAATGTCAAGTCCTCGCTGAAGCCCCGCCCCTAATAACGCGATAAACCAATCAGAGAGCGAGCCATCCACAGAGCGATTTCAAATGACGTCATTCTACTTGACATCCAAAATCTGAACATACTATAAATTTAGACAAGAAATTCACCCATTTCTCAGATCAAAAATCGATCCATCGACATTGTAAACGAAAAAGCCGGTGAGGATCACAGCGAAAAGAACCGCCAAAATCGTCACGGCCATACAATTTCCCCAACAGGATGGCTCTGACTTTTTCGGCGGCTTTTCTGTCTGGAAATTTTTGTGTCATGCGCCCGACTCAAAACGACTTAGAAAGAACTGAGAAAAGCCGAAAAAAAGGAAAACTTGCAAAAAGTTTGGCATGATAGTCAAAATAGGGAAGCGGTTGAGCCATCCCAATTTGGAAATGCCGTTTTTCTCAACGTCTAGAAGGGAAAAATATCTTTTTTCGTTTATTTATGGCGTGAAATCTTGTAGAAATCTAATGAAATTAAGATAATAGCTCATCCAAATTTTGCGGAAAAATAAATCAGACCAAATTGCAAAAAATGTCTTCAAAACAGAAAGCTACAATGATTTCCAAGTTGAAAAGACTGAAAAAAATTTCAGTTCGAGAGCATGAGAAACTGTTCACATCCAATAAACGGCATAAACGATGGGAAATTTTTTTGAGTCCAGAACTTTTTTTGAACCTTTTCCAATCGAAGTTTGTATTTTTTAAAGTGGAAAAATAAGAAAAGAGAAGCAGTATGATCTGTCTGCACTCTCTTCTCTCTCGCCGGCGATGGAAAAGAGAGTCCAGAGAAGCCAGACTTCTTCAATTTGCAACAAAAAGTCCGTTTTCTTTTTTCAGAGCTCAAGAAATATAGGAAATGTTCATTACATTGAATGCAAAATTGACAATAGCCGATAAATAATATATAATCTTCGTATGTACAATTATGGCTCGTTGTAGAACCGTACCACCTACCGTGAAATCAGGGGGAAAAGGACAATAAATAAAGTGAATTTCTGGGGGAAGAAGATCATTGGGACTTGAGGAGGAGCTGGGCGAAGTGGTCGGAGAGCTTCTTGAGGTTCTTCTGACGCCAGGCGATCCTCACCGGGGCGCTCTCCAGAATCTCATTGAAGACGTTGTATTCCTTCGTCGAGGGTGTCGAGTCACGGAAGCTTCGCAGCTGCAAGCAAAAACTTACTTTTCAAGCTCTCGCATCGCAATTTTTTTTTTTGAAGTTCACGAACCTGTAACAACTCGGAAGAAGTTCGGATGTTGCTGGCCAAAATGGAGATGATTTTCCGGAAGCCCGACAAGTCTTTCTTCAAGCTGGAATCAAAGAAAAAGTCCAGGAGAACATTTTCGGAGCCTTACCGAACTTGTAGGTCATCCCAGCGGCTGATCAAAAAGTTCAGGAAGAATTCTTTGCTGAGGTCGTTGCTTCCAACGGCGGAGAACACGCTGGCCGTGTCTTGCAGTCGGAAATCGCTCTTCTTGTCATTCATGGCGTTCAGAAGGAGTCTGCAAAGTGCTGACTCGTGTTCTTTCATCGTGTCTCAGAAAAAGTCTTTCTCGTCTCGAAATTCTTGAGACGATTTCAAAACGAAAATGTCGGTTTTAAGGTCAAAATTGCGATTATTTGAGCTTTTTTTTTCTCGAAATCTCGATGGGCTCGTCTCGATTACAGAAAAGCCCGTCTGGAACAACTATAGTCTATAGTGACAAAATTCTACTCTCGCGAGGCTGCATTTTCAAGCAAACTAGCGGAAGTTGCTAAAGCTCTGGCGCAGCTTTAGGCGAAGCACCAGGATCAGAACTCTTTGTTCAACCTTGAAACTAGGCCCATTTTGTTCTCCATTAAAAAAATTTCTTATTGTATTCACTTATTTTCTCTGTTCTTTTTCTTCAAGTTCTTCTCAAATTGATGCCTTTTTAAAAGCCTCAAAGAAATGAATCAAACTTCTTCAAGGTCGGAATATCGTCCAAACAGGCCATTCCTCTCAGCAAGTTCTCCTTTTCACGCTGGACATCTTCGATTCGGTACCATTCGAAAACCTGGAAAAGTATTTCTTTTTCTTGTTTTGTCCAAAAAGTCCTTGAAGATTTTTTAGAAGTTACGCAAAAATCTTCCCATTAGTTTACGAGAGATGTATCTAATATTCAGCATGTTGTCGGAGCGGTTTTTTCAAGCTATACCTGATTGAAAGCCTTGATACCGCCATTTTTCACTCCATAACAGTAGACGGAAGGTCTAAGTGGTGCCGCAAGTCTGAAATTTCAGCGTTTCAGAAAAAAAACAGCGGAGTTTGAAAGACTTGTTGCAAGTTGAAGTCTTGTTTCCCTCGCCCTTGCAATTCGGCTCGACTTCGTTTTTGAATAAAGCCGTGGCGTTTCCGACGCAATCGACGTCGCCGAGGGCGCATTCCGTCGACATCGTTTGGGTCATCAGTTGCCTGAAATTCCAGTTTCAAAAAGTTCTATTATTCAGAAGAATCGGTTTTATCGGTAATATATAAAGCTTGCATTTAGATCCGGTTTGGAATCCGAACATTTTCAGACCAAAACCTTTTAGACACTTTCCCAATAGTCGTACTCCGTGTGTTAAAAACCCAAATTTTGTTGAAGCTTGGAGAATTTTTCTATATCTGAGACCGTATGCAATAAATTGACTGCGCAGTTTTCCTGAATATTAGGAAGGCCTCAAAATCTCTTTAATTGATTAATTTCGATCTTTTCCTGTTTAGAAAGGCTTTTTTATAATATTAGGATAAGGAAGAACAATTGAAAAAGACTTTTTTTTTTGAGTTTCTTGAAAATCTTCATCTACTTTATTGAACACTGCCATTTGGAAAATAGCTATTTTATAGAAAAAAAGTTTGGTTAGGCTGTATATTTTTTATAGGGTTATAATAGCCCAGTCTAAGCCTCTAGCCTGTATTCCAGAGAATTGAACAGAATTTCTTCCCCGTACAAGTTATCTGTCAAAAGTAAATGTAAGACTTCGAAAAAATTCCAGGACCTCTGATTTTTTTTTTCTTGCTTGAGTATCGTCTGGAAAAACCGGAATCGTGAAAAAACAACTTTTTCTTTTTATTAATTGATAGAATTAGAAAAATGAGCTTTGAGAAGAAGAAAAAAACGAACACTTGGAAGAACTCCTTGTCGTCCTTGTAGTTCTTGGCCAGAAGGTCGAAGCTGCTGGCGGCGTAGTTTGTGGACAAAAGTTGGAGAAGATATTTCTGAAAAAAATGGAATAAAACAAGTATTTTATCAAAAAAAACCTTGACGGGCTCAACTTCGGGATCGCTACCGTAATAACTGAGGATGGCGTGAAACTCGTTGAAAGCCGTGTTCCAGGGAAGGTAATCCTGGTATTTTTGATTATTCAACTTGAAGTCGTATTAAAAAGTCAAAGAACAGAAGAAAAATGATAGGAAAATTGGTATAGTTCCACAATTTGTCCCACTCAATGCATTAGAATTCGTCATTGTTTGAAAAAATTCTGGAGATTTGACTGAAAAATTGGAATATTTCGTCATTTTTTCTTACCCAAGACCTTCAAAATCATCATTTTTTGAATATTCCTGGAGACTCGACGAAAAATCCAAAAATTTCATGATCTCAACCTACTCATAAACCTCATTTTTCGATAAGCAAAGCTCAAAATTTTAGACTTTACCAATTTTGGTGGTTCCTTTGACTTTGCGTCAATTTGTGAGAGGAAAAGACAATTTGAGCCTTTTGAAGCGTTTTTTTCTCTACATAAAAAGATTTTGAGCCAATTTTAACAGAATTTCCTGATCAAACGTGAAATATCATTGAGAGGTAATGCTTATACTTTAAACTTTTAGATTTTGATATCTATCCTCTCGAAAACCTGCTCAAAATTCTTATTTTTCTGGAAAAAGGCTCAAAATGGCTGTTTCATTAAGTGTGTTCTTGAAGGAGGTTGAAATTTGACTCCACAAAAACTTCAAGAAACAGCAATCAATTTCATAATTCATTTTTCGCAACTCCTGATTTACCTTTTCTTTGGATAGATACTGAATGAAGTCTATAGCAACATCATAGTCGACCAAATCGACGACGGCGCATCTGAAGACGTCTTCACCGAGACGAGCTCGCGTTTTCGTCGAGAATTTCTGAAAATCTCACGTTTGTTCCAATATTCGGCGCGATTGGAAACTGTCTCGTTTCTCTGCGCTCTCTTTCTTTCTGTTAGCATCACCATGTCGGTAAGAGAAAAGAGAGCGCAGAGAGGTCAGACTGTTTCAAGCCTTATTTATTGGGCTGGTTGGAAACGTCAGAGTGGTCCCTAGAGGGGTTAGTGGGGAAAAAAGAGCCACTAGGAGACAGAATAGTGTTCCCTAGAGGGCTCAAATTAAGGTGATCTCTTTTTTTTCACAACAGTTACTTGGAATAAAATCACGAAGGTTTATTTCCTCCCATATTTCCTCTAGGGTCCCCCAGAATTCTGCCCTAGAGGGGTCAAATTTCCTGTAGGGTCCACCAGCATTCTGCCCTGCCCTAGAGTGGCCAATTTTGGAAGCTTTAAAGGAGGAGGTAAAATGGAGTCTAGAGGGGTCCCTTAAATAATCCCTGAGGTTGCCCCTCTGCGGACCACTCTAACGTTCCTGAACTCCGACAAACTTCATGATCCTTGACCAGTAGAGCCCCGATCTTCTGCCACTCCGCGTCCTCATAATTTACTCGGTAAAATCCGAAAGAATCTGCGTTCACGACTACCGAGTCCTTCGACTTCAAGTAGAGTGGCTCATCTGAAAATTCCTCTTTCGAATTATATTTTAAAAGTAATTGAAAAACCTCGCTTGAGCCAGGCAAACTTGATCTCATCCGTTCCGGCTTCCTGGTACCACACCGGGACGTCCCATTTGAAACTGAATGGAAGACATTTTGAAAAAGAGGACATAATCATTGGATAAACCCATATTTCGGATTCCGATACTTGAGCTTTTCCAGGGCGTTTTTATTTTGTTTGAATCGTTCTTGGGTCACTTTGATGGTACTGTCGTTGAAGCGGCTGACAGTCAAGAGCGGGTAGCCGAGCTGAAAAAAGTAAAGTTGTGAAAAAAAGAGATCACCTTAATTTGAGCTCTCTAGGGAAACCTATTTTGAAATAAATATTTATAATACGAATATATTTTTGCGTTCTTTAAAAAAAGACACAAGTGAACTAGCTTCATGATTGAATAATGAATTTTTTCGGTGCACCAGAAAAAAATCTAAAAATCTGAAAGGTTTCAATCCAATTTTTGACTGTTCAAAGCTACGTTGAGGAAATTTAAGAAGCAGTTTTGAAGAGGTCCCTTAAGAGTACTCAACAGTCGCTACAGAAAACCCTTGTATTTGATTCAAACTACTCGGGCCTCGGTAAAGTAGGGGTCTCGGTAACGTAAATCGGACGCGCTCTGGACGTTATTGAGAAGTTCTAGGGACCCCTTTGAGAGCGCTGACGCCGCTAAAGTGGCCACTAGAAATGCCCCCGGTTTGAATTTTAAGCGTCTGAGTGGCTTTTTAACGAGGTAAAAATTTTTTTGTTCTAGATCCTTTCTATTGTAATAAACTTAATTATTAGTATTTAAAAAAATTAAATTTTAAAAAAATTGGAAGAGTTGCACACAACACGGCAAAAAAACCGATCAAAGCAATTTCTTAAGCTCAAGCAGTCCCTATAGGGTATCTCTATTTTTCGTCCAGATTTCCAAATTAAAAAGAAAAACTTAATCAGATAATCCTCTATCGACAATTTTTATTCAAATAACGTTAATTAATCAAGTTTTTCGCATGGAAAAAGGCTCTTCTCATAGAGTTTATGACCTGTAGGTGTTAGTAAAGTGGTCCCTAGAGGGAAACTTTCAAGGACCCCTAAAGTTGCCCCCTACGGGGACCCATCTGGAGTTGCTAGGTTCCCAACCTGGCTAGTCCACTGCTCGGCGAAT
This sequence comes from Caenorhabditis auriculariae, assembly GCA_904845305.1. Taxonomy (NCBI): domain Eukaryota; kingdom Metazoa; phylum Nematoda; class Chromadorea; order Rhabditida; family Rhabditidae; genus Caenorhabditis; species Caenorhabditis auriculariae. The sequence goes on from CAJGYM010000054.1 coordinate 139,310, forward strand.
TTCACAACGTCCAGCTTCTCCCCATTGGGTCCAATAACGGAATCTGGCGTTTTTTCGTTCAGAGCCGTGAACAAGTCGACGGCCTTGGCGTTGCTGTACTTGTGGACATTCAGATAGTGCTGAAAATCTATGTTAAATCGTTTTTTTCTTCTGAAAACTTGCTTGAAGTCCCTCCTGGAAGTTTTTCTCGCCGATGACCTTCCTCAGCATCCGAAGCACGGAGCCACCCTGAATATATCTTTTTAGATAATTCGAGAATGAAAAATCCAACCTTATCATAGGAAATCTTATCAAAAGCTTCGTCGACTTCCATCGCCTTGTCGATTTTAAAGGAAAGCGGATGAGTCGAGGCCTTCGAATCGTACGCCAAGGCGCCAGCCAGGGAGTTGATCACGAAGAACTCGTCCTAATTTTAGAAATATTGAAACTGGAATGTTAGGAATCTTCCAAACCATTCTGAAGTTTCCACTGCTGATGACGTCAGTTCCGCTGTACTCGACGAGGGTCGCGAAACCTTCATTGAGCCACAAATCGTCCCACCATTTCATCGTGACCAGATTTCCGAACCACTACAGTTTATTTTTCAGAAGCAGTTTGGGTAGTAGATGACCGACCTGATGGGCGAGTTCATGAGCAATCACGAGGGCTACACGTTGCTTGGCTCCAGGATTGTATATGTTCTCGTCATAAAGAAGGGAGTTTTCTCTGGAAATAAACATGAAAGTTTATTCACCAGTCACTGGGTAGCTTGATCTCGGGTTTAAAAAAACTTATCAATCAAAATTTTTCTCCCATTTTCTACTTCTATTGAACACTTCTGACCTACACGACTCAGGCATTCGCAAAAAACTTCAATTTTACCTGCTTAAGCCCATTTACGCTGCGTAAACGCTCGCCCATATAGCCTCAAGGCAGTCTAGAATAGACCCGAACCCATTTTGATAAAATTCCCAAGGCATGTCCATTTTTACTTCTCTTCCAACTGTACAATTTCTTCATGCCAAACCACTTCTCTCACCTGTAGGTAATTAATCCCCAGTTTTCCATGGCTCCCGCCGCGAAATCGGGAATGGCGACCATGTCCTGTTTCTCGAGAGGGAACTCGACTCCGTAGTACTCTTCGTAGTACTCGGTGCACTTGACGCCGGCGTTCAGGGCGTACTGTAGCTGGTGTTTCGCTTCGGGACGCGCATAAATCCGGAACTGAAGCCCATTGAGAAGTTGGGAGGGTTGGGTAGGTCGGGACTGACCCTGACTCCATTTTTCGTCTTTTTCTCGACGTAATCGAATTCGGAGACGAAAAGAGCGAGCAAGTAGGACGACATCTTCGGCGTCGTCTTGAACTTGGTCGAGATGAAGTTTTCATCAACACTGAAGAAAAACAAGATACTAGTTATTTCGAAGCAACTTTTCAAGGTTCCAAGGGAACATCATAGATAAAAGGAACAATAATTAATTGAGAAACAGTTTTTTTTCTAGTAATTGTTTCTGACAAACCAGGCTTTTGCATGTCGAAATTTAGTCTGTTCAGATTTCGAATTTCAATTGGAATGACGTCATTCCAAAAAGCTCTGTGAATGGCTCGTTCTCTGATTGGTTCATCATGCCATTAGGGGCGGAGCTTGAACGACGACTTGAAATTCAAAATCTGAAAGCACTCAGCAAACTGTTGTGATCATTTTAGATTACCAGCAAATTGAAAAATTCTCGAAAAAGTTCCACAAAATGAAAACTCCGGAATGATTTGAAAAAATGGTTTCCGAGCATTTTTAAACTCACGTAGACTCGCTTTCCTCGATTCCGTTGGAAATGGCTTTGGTGCCAGTTGGATGAATTACAGTAACTGTCCAGTTGGCCTAAAAAAAATTTTTGAGATTTGGATTTGGAAAAAATTTACTGGATACACAAAAAAGGACATTGAAAAAAGAATAAGAGGGAATCTGCTTGAAGGCTTAAAAAAATTTTTATATTCTTATTAGACTTTTTCTCATTTTTTTCCATTTTTGGTTTATTATTGGAAACCCACCTTGAAATCGGGTTCATCAAAGCATGGGACCATTTTTCCTGGCTTCAGTGGGCTCCATCTGAGTAGCGATGGCGTATCTTTTAAAAAAATTCATAAATTTAATTTTTCAAATGGATTTCAAAAAAACTTCATTTTTCCCGTCAGATTCAGTGTACTCCGTGCAGTAAATACCATTGAGGTCGTCTCGGAATTTGCCAAAAAAAGAAAAGCTCAAAAATAAAGTTTTTTTATTTTTTTAAATTAACGATTTTTCCTCTCACCTTGACCTCAGCTTCTTGATTTTCTGGCAAAGCTTCGCCCAGGTTGATGTAGACCTTCTCAAACTTTTCCGTTTGTTCGATCGATTCAATCGGGATATTTACCCCATTCTGAATTTTTTACATCCTTCAAATACTTTCTGAAAAGCCTACAGAAGTAACTGAACACTTGGCAGTTGTGTAGTTCAACTGGACAGAACTCAAGGAAATTTTCCGAACACGTTGTTTCACATTCATCCTGATTTTCACTTGACCGTCGAAGCTCATTTTCCGGTCTTCAGGAGTACCCGGATAGCCAGGAACGTATGTTTTGATTGTCAGATCGTAGTGAACTGCAAAAATATGTATAAGAAGGCTTTCAATCGACCCTCTGACCTGGCTCGACACTCCGAGGAAGCCGCAAATCTTCCGCCGATACGTCCGACGTCGAATCCACTGGCTCCACAGTTCCATCTCCATCTTCATTGGGATAGTTCAACCTTCAAACAAATCGAAAATCGAAATTTGAAAAAAAGGGAAAAAGGAGTCTAAATTCAAAAAAGTTACAAAACGTTTGAAAATTTTGAACTGGAGTTTGAAACGCAACGGGGCGACTCTTAATAAGCGCCTAGTATATGCAAAAGCCAACTCTGCTTAAACAACCCAATTAAGAATGAAAATAACAAAAAAATCGAAAAAAGTTGGGCAAAGTGACGAAAATGAGGTGTTTTGGATTTTTTGGAATACGAGGCAGAAAGTACGCTCTACGGCTAACAACAAAACTTTTAATTTTTTTTTTGATTTTTAATTTTACCTTAAAGTTTTCTTGGCCAATTCTTTATAGTGTTCCGATTAGGAAACGTAACGTCGTGTAATAAAAAATTTGCGCTAAACGATCATGCATGTAACACGTTAATTTCCTGCTTTTATTGGATTCTTCTCATTTTTATTTGAATTTTTCAGGGTTCATCAGACTCACCCAGATTTCCCGGTCAGTGTCACTCGCGTAACATTGTAGGTGACGAGGCCAGTGATGATCACAGCAAATAAAACCGCCAAAATCGCCACGGCAATGGATTTTTTCGTGCAAAACGGCTGCGGCTTTTCAGGTGGCGTACCCATCTTTAAATATTAATGATTTTTTTCTAAATAAAAAAATTTGGAGGTGTTTGATCGACAATTTAGTTTTTCTATTTCCTATATAGTTTGGTAGGCGTGGGCGAGACGGAGAACAGTGGCTGAGAGGTAAACAAAATAAAGATGAAAAATATAACATAATGGAGATAATTAATAAAAATTAGAGGAGGGGTCTCTGAGGATCTGCATTTCTTGAAATAGAAATTTTTGGAAGAAAAAAATTGGACCTGTTTGAAAATATAAACTTTGTGAATAAAGGTGAAACGACTTGACAGAATAAAAAAGTGTAAAACCTTTATTTTTGATTAAAATGAACAAGGAACCTTTTTCCGAGTTCCGAAATCCTTTAAAATTGATCCCAGATGAGAAAATCTTCCAAAAGTTGTAACCATCTGTTGTCGCTTTATTTCTTTTTTTGTTTAAATTTTTTTCCCTTGTTTCTTGAAAATATTTCTTCTTTTTCTGTTTAATAAAAAAACAATGTTTTATTGATAAATAGACATAAAATGCCGTCAAAAATAGAATCTATTTTTTTGCAACAAAAAAAGCGTTTGAAAAACGAACCAAAATCATTATGCTAGAGCTTAAATGATCATGTTACACGAAATAATTGACCAAATCGGTAAATGAACCTGCAGTTTCAATGGCTAGATCAAAGCTCACAGGCGCTGTACCAAGTCGATTCTTTTTGAATAAACGTGTGTCTACTGGAGTAAAACGGAACAGCTTCATTCAAAAAAGGATCTTCTAAAGGTTCCCAGAAGATCTTTTTTATTTCACTTTTGCGTCTTTTCCCCAACTTTTGGTGAAAAGGATGCTGGAAAGCAACTGAAAAGATTCCAGAGGGTTCAAAAAAGGTCCTCTGAGGCAATGAAAAAGGTGCTCAAAAGCTATTTTCCCATCATTTTGGGAGCTTCGAATCTTTACAAATCTTTTTGAGATACATTCAAGTAATTTTGCCGTTTCACTTGTGTATAGTCAATTTTCCGTGGCTTGAAAGGCAATGGGTAGATTGGCAAGGGTGACGCGTTGCGTGTGCGACGCGGCTTTTGGAGAGGAACTCCAGGTCAAAGGTAATCGTAAAAATGTAGAAAAAAGAAAGTTCTTGTTATTTAATTCGTTAACTTAATCTTTTAAAACCAATAAAAAATCAAAATGTATTGAAAAACTGTCAAAAAAGCGGCTCGCTTTTGAACTCTAGTTCCCCGCCAAAAGCCGCGTCGCACACGCAACGCGCCACTCTTGCCAATCAACAAATCTCGCCTTTCAAATCGAGAAGAATTGATTATATTGATATTGACTTTGAAGTAAATGAGAAAAACCTGATAAATAGTGCCATACTCGGAATGTACGGAAGCCATGGGACGCGGTCGGACGCTCAGACTGTTCATCACTCACTATCACTCATATCTTATGTAAACACCCTCTTCGTATAGTGTTATTTTTGCCGTTCCGGTCCCTTTTTGTACAATTTTTTTTTCCTCAGAAGCTTTTTTCGAGTATCGGTTTCCTATATGTTCTTCCCAAATGATTCTAAAGCATGTTTTTCGACTCAAAGCTCACAAAAATAAACGTGAGAATGATAGAAAAAGCCAAGAAAGCAAGATTCAATAATCAAAAAAAAGTGTTCAAAAAGCGACAGAGAAATAAAAATTGATGTTTTCTTCACTTTTTTTGGGTTTAGACAGAACTGGCGGGCCAAAAAACAAACGAATCCTCTGTTACGATCGTCTTAACAACTAAAGACCCCCAAAAAAACACTCGTCTCGTGTACTCATAACAAAAAATCGAACTGAAAACATAATTTAAGAACACATATTTAGTTTTTTTTTCTTTTTTTGAACGTGATTGTGGTTTTTTTCAACTTGAACCGCAGAAAAAAACCTAAGAAAACTTCAAGTTGTGCTACAGGAAAGTTAAATCCCGATGAATGAAGAACAAAGCGTTAAAAAAACAGTTTTTTTATTTTTTTATTCTCGACTTACTAAAATTCAACCGAATTCAAAAAAAAACCTACCATTCGAAAACCCATTCAAATTTTCGCAGGGCAAAATACGGTGAAAAAAGTTTTTGATGCCAAAAAAAAAGAAGGTCGTAAATATCAACGAGATGGCGAGGATTATCGTCGAATGCATTCAATAAATAAACCCGAAACCACAATTTTGTATTCAAAACGCGATTTTTGTCCTTTTGAAAGTTCATGGGATGGTGAAAGGGCTGGGGAAGGGTTTTCAAAGAACTCTAGATTTTGGAAATCGGGGTATAACTTCATGAAGCCTCGTTTATGAAACTTCTGGGGAATCGTGATAAAATCAAGTTTTAATCAGTAGAAATGCCTAGTGAGAAACTCTTCAAAATTAAAAGACACTGACTCAAACTTGGCAAAAAAAGTAAGTCATGAATATTTTTTAGAACTCAAAAGCCCATGGCCGCACGTGGAATGGCTCAGAATTAGAAAAATTTCGAACTTGGAAAGCTCTAACAATTTCCGATGTCCTCGAGCGCAAGCCGTTTTGGGTCGGACGCACTTTGTAGCAACTTCCAGGTGTCAAGCCATCCCACATGTGTACAAGCGCATAAATATTTCAGATCTATGTTTAAACCTCCGGAAAATCTTGACCAATGAGCAAAAAGATAAGACAGCTTTGCAGAAGCTGTCAGAAAATGAAGCAAAAAATGTCTGGAAAGAGTCCTGAGAAGTCCTAAAGCCTTGGGGAATCAACTTTACCCATATCCAGGGTAAGAAACTTGAGAAAATAACGGAAAGAGTAGCGTAGAAGGTTTTCAATTGTTTTAAAATATGCCTTTTTTACTTTAATAATGTGAGAAAGTTGTGGAAAAAGGGGTGAACTGTTAACTAGAAAGAAGAAGAAGAATAAAAACATAGTTTTTAAATAGAAATAAACAGTTTTGATTAAAATAAAGCTGGGAAACTACTTGAGGGGAAAAAATAAGCATCATAAGTCAGATTTCTATCATATTTTCATCTCCAAAAATCAAAAAAAAAATCTCGTGAAACCGATTGATAGGAAGATAGGTGGTCGATAGTCCATAAAAAGATCATAGGTCAAACTTTCACCATTTTTTTGACCTCCAAACAATTTTCTGATAAGAAAAAAATATAAAAAAATAATAAACAGATTGAAAATAGATGGACAGGAGCCCATGGAGCCCTGGTGATGAACAGAAAATTTGAGTGAGTGTATGTATTTGTGCGAAGATTCGGCGAGCCCCCCGAAAGCGGATTAGCCGCCGCGACCACAGGACCAGGGGGTCAGTCTCCCGAAATCAAATCGCCTTTTTTCCCAACCGTTTCGGCCTGTTTTTCCTTTGGTCTCATGGTTAATTCGACTCGAAATAGAATCCAAAAAGTGCTCGGATTGAACGGTTTAGGGTCTCAAAGTGCGGTGGAACTTTGCTCAGGGTTGAGAGAAGAAGATTTAAAAAAAAACGTAATAACTGAAATTTGGAAAAGTATTCAATTTGCACAATCTTTTAGGGTATTAAAAATGACCAATCCAGGTAATTTGAAAAAAAAAATTGAGTTTTATACTCATTCAGAACGACTCCGAAATATCAGTTCGCTCTACTGGGAAAACTTCTAGGGACCACTTTAGGGTTTTGACGTTTAAGTGATCACTATAGTAGTCGAATTAGTGGCTGCAGTTCAGTGGCCTCTCTAGAAATCTACTTGTTACTAATAGAATACTAAAAACCACTGAATAGGCCACTAAAACGCAAAAAGGGGCTTCTATAGAGGTAGTTTTAGTAGCCATTTTAGCGTCCTCTCCAAGTAGTCCTTGAGCAACCTCTTAAGGGGCAACAGAGTTTTTTTTTCCCTTCAATAAGCTCTTTTCTTTCATGTATTACGTGAACAGTGAGAGAAAAGAGGGCGCAGAAAGGCTAGATCCGAAAATGGTAGGGACCATTCCTAACCATTTTTATGAATGATCAGATTTTTTAGGGTTTTATAGGATGTTTAAAAACTCAATCATAGGATTGAACTAACAAATAAGCATAAATTATTTAAATTTCAAGTTTAATCGAAGAAGCAGATGTTGCAAGCTCAAAGATTTTTCTTCGGACAACAGTTGAAAATTATCATTTTCTAACTGAAATTTAAGAAAATGAGTAACTAACAAACCTCACGTATGAAATTGAATAATTTCTGAAGAAGCCACGAAATTTCGGCTTTCAAACTCATCGAGAAGAAATATTACAAAGAAAACGTTTTCGATTGATCAATGAAATTGTCTGGGAATGGGAACGATAAATTGATTGTTTCATTTCTTTTCCTTTGAGAGATAAATCTCCTTATTCCTGTAACTTGTCCTTTTCTTAAGTTTTCAAGCTTTTTGGTCTCATTTGATATTGTAGAGCAGACTGAACTTTTTACAAATTTTGAAAAGTGTAAACAATAAGTTTTTGAGTATATCAAGGTTAGAATAAGAAAGAAAAGGAATAAAAAAAACCAAAAATTCACAGAAATTCAATGAAAAAAACTGTACAAGAACACGGCGTTCATTTTTTCGAATTCGAACATTTCATCGTTTTTTTTCGGCGTCTTTTTATTTCCTTCTATTGTGGCCTGATGTATTGAACGAAAACGGGTCATCTGTGGCGATTCTTTTTTGAGACAATCATCAAAATGAAAAAGGAAAACTCGATTCTTGATGACTTATTTCAAGAAATAGGGGCTAGGTGGGAAGTTACTGCAACAGTTTTGCATGTCAATAAACAATTTAGAACTTTTTAGTTTTATTTTTCTCTTGGAAATGAGTTTTTTGAATGGCTTTTTGTAGCTTTAAAAAAAAGGTAATGGGATATTTTATTTAACATGTTTTGTCACGAACGCTTTAAAGAAACTTTTCTTGCCCAAATTTCTCTCACAGATTCCTTTGAGAGCTTATTTTGTCTTTTACACCAAAGAAATATGCTCAAAATCCAGAAAAAGAGACCCTGGATGCATCCGATGTTTCAGGAAAAACAAACGTTTTTCGGGTTGCTTTTTTAAATCTTTTTTTGACCTCTCTCTGCCGCAAAAAACACCGAAAAAACGATAACAGCCAAAAAAACATGAAAATATCGGAAAACGATTTGAAGAAATCCTTGAAGCCAGAAAAGAATTGAAGCTGGAAACGGGCGGCGTCTGCAAAATGCGGAACCAAGGTGGAAATTTATGAATGCGATACTTGGCGTGACCGAAGACGGATCGTCGTCGTCGCGAATCAGAAAACAAGTGTCTTTTCAGACACCTTCCCGGCCTGCAGACGTCGCCGCCCCGAGGAGTCCTATGCGTGCCGCGCTCCCTTGGCTCTCATAGGTCCTGTGGTGTAGTGGTTATCACGTCTGCTTCACACGCAGAAGGTCGCCGGTTCGATCCCGGCCAGGACCTATTTCTTTTTGCTTTTTTTTAATTTATCGTTCTTGATCGTCTTTTGCTCTGTTTTCGCTATGAAAATTTTTATCTCGAAGCAAATAACTGAGACATCAAACGCATAGGCACGTCGATTACAATTAAAAAGAGAAACTCGATAAAAAATGTGAAGGCCGTCGAAACCATACAAAAATGTGATAAGGCTGAGAGAAGCTGGGAAATGAGATCAATTTTTCTACTTTTGGAAACGATTTTTTTGAAAAATGAAGAAAGAAAGGAGAAAAAGTTAAACACGAATCGATAGAAGGCAGGTTTCCGCCACAGTTGTCCCTCAATGTGGGGCGAGAACACTTCGGGCACGCGGGATTGGCGGATTACGGTAGAAGCTGGGTTACTGTAGAAGCTGAGAGGAGAAGCCGAGCTGTTAGGTGTAGAAGGTACGGAGAAAAAGTCGAGGAAATCCCAGTTTTTCAAAAAAATTTCTAAACTTGAAATTTTCCTTTAATTTCCCCAGTGTGAACACTTTTCAACCCAAAGCAACTATAGAAAGCGATTTTCAAAAATAGCAAAAAATACAAAAAAAAAAGAAAAGAAAAAAAGGCATCTTAACAATCGAATAAAAAAAATCCCGGAGCACGAAATCATCTCGAAACAATCAAATGTTCGTTTTTCTCTGATTCAGCATTATAAGGCACGATAATTGCTGCGGACAACTGTGGAAACAGATCCCATAACGGCGAAGAAGGCAGAAAAAGGAGGACAGTTTTGAGAGAAGGGGTTTTGGCGTTTTTTGAAGGTTCAGGGACCTTTTTTGGAGAGTTTTCATGGTTTACATACTCAGGCAAAGTCGGAATGGTGGGTAATGGCCGCTACAAGGGAGAGACTCGAAAAAGGCTGCAGAAAGATTCCTTTATCGAGCCTTCCATTTTTTGGGGTTTTCAAGAAATGCTGGGAGAAGGTAGAGGCAGCAAAAATGGTGCAAAAAGGCCGAGAAAACCGCACAAAAATGGAGCCTTTTTCCAGCCTTTCCGACTTTGTCTATGTACCTTTTTGAGATCGCCTGAAACCTCAAAAACAAAAATTTGAAATAATGGAACTTCTTATGGAGCTCCTCTTTAGAAATCTAAAGATATATAGAAAACTTAGTACTCTCGCAAAGAAAAAAAAATTCAAAGTGGAAACGATAGAAAATCAAAATCTGCGCGGAATTGAGCTTTTCCAGCAAGAAGGTGGTACTTTTTACCTTTTCTTCCTGTAATTTTTTTATTTTTGATTTTTTTAATGAATTCTCGAAAAAGATCCCTGAAACTAGAGAAACGCCAAAAACCCCTTCATCTAGTAAAAAAAGGAGAGAAAACGATCAAAAAGAATCAAAAAGTTGACTTTTCCATGCGTCGTTGTTCGGCCATCTGTAAGTATTTCCCATTAATCAAATCTCTTTTCAAAAAAACAAATAATAAAATATTTATAAACTGAAAAGTGCCATAAAAAAAGAAGAAACGAACAACACCAAAGCATACACTTTTTCTTTCTAAAAAAACTCATAATATTATTGGTATGAAAAGCTCGATATTCATGTACAATTTGAAGAAGAAAAAATATCACATTAAGGGCAAAAAAGGGAAAAGAATAACTGAGAAAACTCGTTCGCGACAAATTTCAAGGCAAACATTCTTGGTCTCAAAAAGAATCTTTTTTCACGATTATTATGACGTTATAAGCACGGATATTAGAAGTAGGAATAAAGCTTCTCTCCCGAAAGAAATACATAGACCTACGACTTGAATTGAGGGAAAAAAGAGTACAACCACCAATCGGAATAGCCACCAAATCACAACAATCAGAAACGATATTCATTGGAGGTTCTGAACCGAAAAAATAACAACGAAAAATTGAGAAAAATCAGTTCAGAACCTACAAAACTACATCACAACAGTTCATTACAGAAGCAAAACCGAGGCTTCTAAAGGAGAAGATTCTAGAAATCTTTAAAAAAATCATACCGAAAAATCTAGAAATTTTTGCAATTCTTCTACTGAAATCAACCTCAATTTTCGAAATTTTTCTATTTATCTCATGAAAAAAAGACAAGATTTTTCCGTGAAATGAACCATCAGATGTGAAAAGGTCATATGCTTTTTTTAGGCAAAAAAATCATGATTTACTTCTCATTTTATAGTTAAAATATCTGCGAAACGTTTTTTTCCGACGCAAAAAGTAATTTGCACGTGGCCTAAGACGTTCAAGCTTGCAGAAGGCGGCAAAAAAAGGAAGAAATTTCGCCCGAAAAAAGCTATTCGCAGACAGGCCACGCCCCCAACTAGCCGTGAATCGGCTTTGATCTAGAATTTTGAGTATTCATGCAAAAGATCTTCTTCACGTCAAAGAATAATTAAAAATGAAGAAAAAGGGCTTTTTTCAGGCGAAAGTGTTGAAAAAAAGGGTGAAGGAAGACGCACGGAAGCGTTACGAGTTGAGGCCGAGGGCGTTCATCAGCTTGTTCTTGAGGCCGGTCTGCGACTGGCTGCTGGTCATGGCGGATCGAGGGGCCGTCACCGAGGCGCCCATCATCGACGCCGTCATTTCGTCGACGTTGGCCGTCCTTCCGAACGGCTCTTGCTGCAAAAAATAACGACACGATACGGCAATTGGCGCAGAGATCCATCCTATTTCTTCAGCGAGGGAAAAGGCTAGATTATTCTAGAGTTGGTGGGTTTCCCGAAATCCAAGTTTTTTAAATTTTATTAGTCTGTGTGCCACGACTTGAAATTTCACCGAACGACATTCCGCTGTTCCGCTGAGTGCGCTCGCGAAGCGTCTTTCGAATCTAGGTAAAGCTTTCAATTGATTGTTATTGCTGTAGAAGCACATGAAAATAAAAGTAACTTAATTATAGAAAAAATTTAAAAGCGCGACCAAGGTTCGCAAAGGCGCGCAGCGGCACAGCGGAATGTCGTTCCGTGAAATTCCAAGTCGCGGTACACAGGCTATAACTGAAGAAGCCCTACTCAACTTCGAAAAGTTCAAAAAACGCCGGTTCAGGCTATTTCTTTACAAATTTCTTTTTTGATTTTTGGTTTACAGAATCTTCACCCTTATCAGGAGGCCGATTTTCATGAATTCCTAAAAAAAAATCAAAAAACCTGATATTGTTTGAGGTTCAAAAAAAATCATAAATCTTCAAAATTCACTCGATTTTGGTAATTCTAGCACATATGAAGAAGAAACTTCCGATTTTTAATAATTTTTCTAACCCAAAACCACGAGGAAACCCACCAACTTCCCTATGAAAAAATCCTTTTGATCTTTTCAGAAAACTATCCTCCTTTCTACCAAACCTAGAAACAAGAAATAAATTAAATACCGAATTAAAGACGTAATTCTACCGAAAGTCAATTTGAAATAAGTAAAGGAACTGAAACAGCACAACGATATAATGACGGGAGTTGCGGCCAATCACACCAAAATCTCACCAACAAAAAAGAGAAAGCTCAATTCAAATGATGCAGGCAGCCATTTCGGGGAAGTTTAAAAATTAATTTTATCGATTGAAAATAATTCAAATTTTTCCATTTTCTACACAATCTAACCAATTTTTTTCTAGTACAATACGAACACGCGTTCACATATTTTTTTGAGAAAAAAAATCGGAAACAAGGATTTTGTGCGCTAACGACCACTCAAGTGTGCCTCTGCTGCGGTGCTGTCTATTTTTGTTGCCTAGGGCGCGGAAAAATGGGCGGGGCTTCAATGTTGAGAATGTGAATCATCAGAAGCTTCTCCCATTTAAATCGGTGTGAATGATGGGAAAAAAATTCCGGTTTTTTTAATAAATAAAAAAAGGAAGACTTGAAATTGAGAAGTTTTTGCCATATGAAAGTTTTACTAAAAAAATCTTTTTCTGAAAAAAATCTATTTTTTTGACTCAAAAAAAGTTGTCTCATGGGACAAAAAAAGACGTTCCAAATCTAAAAAAAATATTCTTTTTGTTTAAATTTTTCAGAATATCATTTTTTTAAAATTTCCTTTATAGAGTTCCCAAGTAACAAATAGCAATTATCTCAAAAAAAGTTTCAAAATCTTACATATTTTGACCGCATTTTGAATGACTCTGTGTTCGCCTAGGCATTCGAAATTCAGAAGCCGACACGCATCGGGACCGCGACGCGACGAGCCATTCCAAATGCCGACAATGATTCCCATCATTCACCCCGGCATCTACGCACGACCACCTAACCCACACTGTCAGAATGCGCGATACGGAGCCGCATGGCGGACTCGTGACGTCACGCCGCTGGAGAGCCGCGACGCGACCGCGACGTCGGCCAGACCGGCGATGACGTCACCGCGAGGCTCGAGGTCGAGAGGCGGCGCCCGACTTGAGGCGACTTTCGCCAGCAGCTGGGCCAACCGGTCGGTTTGCGCTTTTTCGATGGCCTGAGGTCACGATTCAGCCTACATGGGAGGATTATGTGTGAACGCGTGTTCGGATCGTCACAAAAAGGAGATCTTGCAAGAAGCTTCAAAACACACCGGGAACTTTTTTTCTGGAAGTTTTTCAAGGTAAACGCACCTGTTTTTTGGCTCTCAGGGCGACGTCTTCAAGCGTTTCGGCGGCTTCGTACTTTCCTTGGCGACGGTAGAGGGCGCCGAGGTTCTTCAGCGTCGTCGTGACGGTCGGACTGGAAAACAACCGGCTAGAATCGATTATTTTCATTGGAATGATCTTTGAAAAAGTGTCAGTGAGTTCCCGACGAACCTATCAACTTTGGCGGCCTTGGCCCAGCCGTTCTGATCGGTGGGCAGAGGCTGAGGCTCGCCGCCGCGGCCTTTGGTCTCCTCCCGCTCCTCGGCGATCTGCCAGATCGGCTTGTTGTCCCCGCTGATCTGTCCGAACTCCCGTTCGTGGGCCCTCGTCAGGATCTGCTTGTACAGCTCTTCTGCTTCCTGAAACAGCAATAGAAAGTTTCGGACAAAGAAAACTTGATTCAGATTTTCATCCATTGAGGATTTTCTCTTCATCTTTTTTGGAAAAATTCATCAAACTCCTTTATTCAAAGTCATCCAGGAATGCTTGCTTGGAACTTTTCCTGACTATGATCATCTTTTTTACGGTTCTTATATTAAAAAGATGATGAAAAAAAAAAAACACTAGCAAAAGAAAGTGAGAACAGAAGCGATATCAAAAGCAGTTGTGATGTATGGAAAACTATGAAAACTTGAAAAAAATTCTAGTCTCATTTTCATTTTTTTATAGTATTTTTTTAATTGGATTATTATAAAGGCTGAAAAAAACCTATTCTGGAAGCAACTCTCCTATTTTTTTCTCCTAATTTTTTTGATCTTTTTATTCATTTTTTTAGCCTTCAGCTCTACTTACTCTCTTATTACTAATCCTATAAAAATGGCCAGAACCAAACATTTCTCATGAAAATTTTTCAAATTCTTCTTCTTTAATTTTTTTCGTTAATTTTTTTAGATGACGCGGTAACTGAAAAAGATGCCGGAACGAGAAAAATTTTTTTGAAAATCTACAAGTTCTTCTTTTATTTTTTCATTTTCAAGCTGTTCGAATATCTGAAAAAGTTTCCTCAACCAACCATTATTTCTCAAAATTTTCCATTCCTTCTTTCTTTCAATTTTTTAAACTCAAATTCCTGAAAATGTTGCCAAAACCGAAAAATTTTTATTAAAACGTTCAGGTTCTTTTTTTTCCAAATCCCTGATAAACCGTCAAAACCGACCTTGTACTTGCCCTGCTTCAAATACGCCGACGAGAGGTTGTTCTTGGTTTTGGCGACATTCGGATCATCTGGTCCCAACTTGCTCTCGTAGATCTCCAGGGCCCTTTTGTAGTACTTCTCGACTTCTTCGTATTTCCCTTGATTTTGGCAGAGTAAAGCAAGATTATTCAGCTGCTTCGCGACGTCGGGATGGTCGTTTCCGAGGACCTTGAAAATGATCAATTTTACCCTGATTTTTCTGTAAGTTCGCCAACTTTTTCACGAATTTCGAGGGCTCTTTTGCAAAGGGGCTCGGCGTCTTTGAACTTTCCTCGTTTACCGAACAAAACTGCCAAGTTGTTCAATGTAGCGGCGACCTGAAAATGCTTCTTTTTTTTGCGAGAAAATACTTTGACCTCCAGTTTCAAAAACAGGTTAAATGAAAACACACGGTTTTCTTTCAATTTGTCTGTCAAACGTGTTTTTTCAGTCGTTGTCTCGGAAAATCAGCAGTTTTGGTTTAAAAAGTCGGCGTTTTTTTTCGTATTTCATTTCAAACCTTATGCTCAAAAGCATGAGAGATTGAAGACTATTCTAAATTTTTGTGGTTTAATTTTGATCATTCCTAGAAAGTTCAGAGAGAAAATTTTAAAAAAAGGATTTTATGCTTTCTTTTCAGACAAACTATCTCATTTTTTTAAGAATTCCATTCATTTTCTAATTTTAATATAATGAAAAATTACATATCGAGGAAAATACAATACCCAGAATAGGCTACTCATAATTCGGAAAGTTTCAATTTAAAAAAATGAAATGCAAATTTAAAGTCCGCAAGGGCAAAATTCCTTTCTCTTTCAAAAAATTGACGTTTTTGTAAAATTTATCGAGAAATACTCAATTTTTTTCCCAATTTTTTTCTATTGATTTCTATTTTTTTCGAAACAGTTTATTATTTTTTTCAACGTCCCGAATGTTTTCTCAAAATTCATCTAATCCTTTCAGCTTTTTTCGATTTGTTTCAAAAACTAACAGCAGGATGACTTTCGCCCAAGCATTTCTCTCGGATGGTCAAGGCTTCGTTGAGAAGATTCGCCGCTTCTTTGTACTTGTTCTGGTCTCTGAAACGAAATATAATAGAGTTTCAGAAAATATCAATTAAAAAAATTTGGTCAAATTTCTATTATTCTTTTTTTCTGATATTAATGGCTTTTTATGTGAACTTTTTTCTAAACTTCCACGTCTCTATTATCTTTTTTTATGTGAAAGGTATTTGAAAAGCAAATTTTTTTGACAATTACAAAGTTTTTCATCAAGACGCTCGTTGAGTAGCAACGACAATTTTTTTCGACTAAAATTTTTAAAAAAAGTAAGAGTAAAGTCCTCAAGTTACTGGAAAAAAAACTGAACTTAAAAAGAGATACATAAATATTTTTCTATATAACGAAAAAAAGGTTTTTCAACGTTCTATAAGCAAATAACTTCAAAGTCTGGGACTTAAAAAAATTATTGAAAGCGAAATTTCAAAACTTTCATATGAAAAAAAATTCCAGAGGCTCAAACTTTGAGTCCCTACACAAATTCGGACAATTTTTCTAGTTTTTTTCTCCTTGAAACTACACTTTTCAGCGTTTCGAAGTTTAAAAAAAACCTGTAAACGAGGGCGAGGATATTGAGCATCGTGGCGACGTCCGGATGGTCATGTCCGGAAGTTTTCTCCAGATCTTCCAAAGCCTGCTTGCATAGAGGAACCGCCACTTCGTATCTCCCTTGGGAGGCGTATTGGATCACCTGAAAATCACGTTCCTGTTTCAACGTATATATTTTTTTCAAGTGTTTTAACAAAAAATAGTGCGTTTCTTGAATTTTAAGAGTTCAATTTTAAGTGATTTTCGACGTATAGGGTGAGAAAAAAGTCACGTTACGCCGAGAAACTCACTCACATGGAGAGCATCCAAAAAGGTCTCGGTCAAAAAAACTTCAGATACTAGAAAAAAATGAACAAATTTAATGGGAAAAATTATTCTGGAGCTTCGAAAAAAAGAGGAAAAAAAGAAAACTAAAATTCCTAATTTAAATATTAACAAAGCAATAATTTTTCTCAATTTTTCGGATGGGAAGCCTCAAAAAAACTAACTCAAAAAGCTTATAAAAAAACAAAAAAATTCCGTTTTTAAAGGTTTTAACTCTCAAAATATCAAATTTAACTTGAGGAAACTCAAAATAAAAAAATAAAACTACTTTGGAAAAAAATTGGATTTTTAAAAATTTCATATTACTTTCGAAGATCAGTTATTTTTTTATAAACTTTATTTTTCTTCGAACAAATTTGAATTTATATCTATAATAAATGTACGAGAAGACCGAGATTTCGAACATTCAACTTTTTTTCAAATCACGTCGAGTTTTTTTATCCAAAAAAATATCACTATTTTTCGCCGTTTTTTTCATTTTGATCGAATTTTATCCTTCAAATAATAAATGTTTTGATGAAAAATTTTGGACAGATGTTTCTCACCAATAAATCTTCGAAAAAACTGACCAAATTGTGAAGAGTCCGAAGTCGGGCGGGAATTTCGTAGCCGACGTTGGCCGAGGCGGCCATCGAATGAGCCGGCGTCGGCTGGGCGAATTGGCCTCAAATTATCGACTTAATTGAGAAAAAACAGATTTATTCGTATAACAAGACTGTGATCATTGGAAAACTCAACATTTTGCCATAATAATGATATAAAAAAATAGCAAATTCTATGAAAATTTAAGCCGAAATTCACCTTGTAAAAAAAATCTGAAATTTTTCAAGAGGAGCTTCAAGTACAAAAAAAAAACCTTGTCCAATGTAAAAAAAGAAAGTATTATTGAAAAAAATACTATTCGACTTTTTTTCTAACCTAATTCTCACCAGAAAACTTGAAAAAAATTATTTTTTTCTAACCTAATTTTTTTATCAATTAAACTTTATCTGAAAAATTTTTTTATCTAACTCAATTTCATATCTAAAAAAAGTCCTTTCTTGTCTAAAATGTCCATATGAATAAAAAAATAAAACGAACTGTTCTGAAGATCTTCCTCGTCTTCCGGTCCGAATCAAGGTCTTGAAGCGTCTCATTGGTCGACGGCTGATTTGTGATGTCCACCGAAGATTTCGCGTCGTTTGGCTTCAAATTTACACACTTTTATCATCATGAAATTAAAAAAAACTTAAAAACAAAAAATCATTTTAGAGCACTCATTTGGATCGAGAGAACGTGAACCAACAACTGTAGGACAAAAAATATAAACTTTATAGTAGTTTCGAAACAGAAGAATCAATTATTTTTTAATAATACCACCAAATGTCATTTCATTCGCAAATTATCACACAATAAACACTTCTTGAACTGAATCCTCAAAAAACTAAAGACTCCTGAAAATTTAAAAAAAAAATACAGCCTAAGGCTTAAAAAGGTTTCGAAACTGAAAAACCATATATTCACATACCTCAAAATGCCAGTCTATTTTCAACTTATTACTCACATGAAACATTTCTGAACTAAATTTCCAAAACGCATGTTTCCTGAACTTCAAAACCAACCAAATCGTCGTCAAATTGCTTGATTGAAGCCATGTATTTCAGGTGCTTGTTTTCCTCTTCCAATTGTGCGACCATCTGGAAAAAAACCTCCAGTTTCTTGAGAAATTCTTGGAAGATTCAGGGTCAAAGATTTTACTATATGGACCACTTCACCTACCCTAAAGCTTGCAAAAGTGGGCCCTATAGGGCAGCATGCGAAAAAATCCATAAGTTAACGTTTTCCGAATGAAAAATCAACAGAGAAATATTCGATCAATTATTATTTTTTTTTTCAAATTGGAACAAAAAAATTAAAAACCCCTACAGGGGTCACTTAAGCTTCAGAGGCCTTAGGGTAAGATCCTTAACTCCTAAAGAAATCGTTTAAATTTTACCCCAGGGAGCAATTTTTATTTCCACTAACCCCTATAGGGAGGCATTAGGGTTAGATCATAAATCCCTGAAGGGACATCTAACTGTAACCTCTATAGGGGTCACTTTAGGGGCTTTAGGGTTAGTTCCTAAATCCCTAAAGGGAACATTTAAATGTTACTCCTCTAGGGAGCACTTTTCTGTCCTTCTAGAGACTGAGATAACCCCTGAGCCCTCTAGGGACCACTCTGGCCTTCCTAAGTACATCAGCACGTTTCTATGTTTCAATCGACTTTCAAAAAATCAAAATATTGAGAGAAAAAAAATCAGTTTTCGAGCCCTTTAAGAACATCTAAAATTAATTAATTTCTCAATTTAATTAATCAAATGATGAGTTTTCTATGCTTTCAAAGTGTTCTAACGAAATAACACCTTTTTTTCGACTTAACCTGCAAATTCGGGAATCACGATGTTACCTGTTCACTCTGTTGAAGTTTGGCCTGTGTGGAGCTCAACTCGTCGCGCAGCCAGGCGTTCTCCTGACACAGCCGACGTCTCTGCGCGTGGTAACGTTGGTTTTGGGCGTCCATCGACTGCGTCAGTTGGAAAACCATCAGCATCAGCTGCAAAATGAAATTTGGCTCGTTTTAGTCGGTCAAGGTTTAGAAAAAGATCAATCGACTGAAAAAAAGAGTTTAAAGAAATTGATTGAGATACCATGGAAAATAAATTTTAGTTTGTTTCAATCAACTTGATCGAGCTTTTTGATATAGCCTGTGTACCACGTCTTAAAATTTCACGGAACGACATTCCGGTGTGCCGCTGCGCGCCTTTGCGAGCCTTGGTCGCGCTTTAATTTTTTTTTCTTTTATTGAGGTACTCTACTTTCATGTGCTCCCACAGCAATAAGTGACCCAGATTCGAAAGACGCTTCGCGAACGCACGCAGCGGAACAGCGGAATGTCGTTCGGTGAAATTCAAGTCATGGCACACAGACTATATATAAACTAATTTTTATCAAAATGAGTTGAGAATCCGAATTTAGTTTATTCTAGATCTATTACAGCTAAATCAAAGTTTAGAACATGATCAAACTACATATAAATTGATTTTTTTTTATGATCGGCTTGGAATCCGGGTTCAGCTTCATTTTTTAGTCATCTTCTTTGAAACGGTAAATCAACTGATAAATTGAGATTAAATGAAAATCAGAAGTTAAAATGTTCTAGTCAGCTTAATCAAGGTTTAAAAAAACTGAATTGTACTAGGACCCACTGAAAAAAATATTCTGAATCGGTAAAAAAAAAACTTTTTAAATAAATAAGAAAAATAGGGGTATTCCTCCCAAACAAGCTAAGATCTGAAGTTAAAAGATAGTCACATGAAAAAAAACTTTTTCAGTACTCAACTAAAATTCAGCCAATCGACAAAAAATCCACTATAAATAAAGTAAAAACTAGAAAAAAATTGTCTTGCTCCACTGAAAAATCTAAAAATGCTTAATTTTGTTAAAGAAACTGTGAACTTTCCAATTTTTATCGATCAGCTCATAGGTCAAAAAAACCTATTTTTCATTGTCCTTCTTCTGTTTTTGGGGTAGAATATATAAAAATAAACTCTTCCCTATTGTTTCCGTTATGACAATTTTCTCAATAGAAAGAAAATAAAAATGAAAACGAACCGAAGTTTCATCGACACCGACTTGAACGTCGTTCAAATTGTCGTTGATCTGGAGGAGTTTCTCTTTCGGCAATGGAGCTTCATCTTCTTTCACTCCTGAAAAGAATTCCTCACTTAAGTTTGAATAATATTTCTTATTAATTTGAAAAAAAAACAACCGGAAATTCTCCAATTTCTCCCTCATTTTCAATATTTTCACACCGACTAACCTTTGACGCTGGCCTCGAGAGTCGCACTAATCGCAGAATGTTCTTCCCTGAGGGCTTCCAGGCCTTGCTGGACGGTCCTCAGGCCCGTCGTCACGTCGTCCTGCGACATGTTGGACATTTTCGCCAGAGACTCGATCTTTCGCCTGAAAAAATAATCAATCTCATCGGGAATTCAAAAAAAAAAAAGCTTGTTTTCATTTTCTATTTGAGTGGAACTTAAGAATAAAAATCCAAAGTTGTCGAATTATGAAGGAACATGTCGAAGCAGTTCAATGAATATCAAAAACCTTCCCTTTTAAATAAAATAAGACAATAAAAAAATATTTTTTTTCGTTGGCTAATTAAGTAGATTCCATCAATAGAAACTCAAGAAACTCACATTCCAAAAGAGAAATTTTGAAGTTGTACAATATTCTTATGAACATTTAATCTTTTTCTAAAAAAATTTAACAGTGTTTAGTTAAAACTTTCAATTTTTTTAAAAAGCTTACAGATAAAACTTGAAAAAAGTGAAACAAAAAAACACGCAGATGAGTCAGAGAACAGATCGCGTGTAGGAAAACTAGCAAATAAAACAAGCTCTTTCGCAATTTGGACTTCAAGCCTAGAAAGAAATCAATAAGAAAATTTTTCCGACACACAAATTTGATGTACACATTCAAAAATTTTAATTGAAACTTCTATTTCAACTAGGAATCGAATCAGCTATGAAAATTTAGCAAATCAATAACGAAATTGATAAAAATGAAGCTGGAGCAGTTATTTGAATAAATACTTATTTTTCTTTTTTGAACTCCAAAAGGGACAAAAAAACAAAAACGTGAAAAAAAGAAGAAATGGTCGTAAAGTTCAATGTATTTTCCGTTGAAGCTCTCGCAGCCAAAGCGTAGACAGTACTCCTTTATTGGACAAAAAAAAATCAAGAACTTTTAAATTTTTTTTTCACAGCTTCATTCAAAAGAAACGGCTCGTTTCAGCTAGCTCAAAAGGTTGTGAAAAGCAAGAACTACCAGTCAGAAGCTGAACAAAATGAACAAAAGGTTAGTTCATGCCGTTTTAGGCGGTTTTGGAGTCGTTGGGCGACGAGGATGAATGAATGCGTTGGAAAAAGAAGGCGAAAGAGCACGGGAAAAGCGGAGGGCGCCGGAGAAAAGTGTCCGTGGAGCGCGCTATTGATTCAGCGGCCGGCCGTGATGACGGTGGGAGAGAGGACAAGTCTCGTTTTTGCGGCAAGACCAGGCCGTCGTCGGCTCGCATTTCCCGCACAGGCAAACACGATGTTTCGTCAATTACTTTCAGGTAAAAGTTGCTGGGACTCGAGTGGTAGGATCGGAGTGAGTTGGCGAGGATTTGAAGGGAGGAAACGTCAACGAAACAGAAAAAAGCCAAAAAATAGCTGATAAAAGTTTTGGGGCTTTTTCTAGTACGCGGGCTTATTTTTATTTTTTCCATTCACGTCAATGTTGTGTGCCTTTTTTCGATTTTTAATGTCAATTTCTCCTTATGACTGAAATAAATCTTTTATATAGTAAAAATGATTTGTCAACTCTTCTGAAGTAATAAAAAAAATTATTTTTAAACTATTACTTTAAAAAAACAAGTTAAAGTCTGTCGAGAAAGAAAAAAATTCTAGAGCTTCATGAAAAATATTTTTCTGAATTGAAAGGCTTCAAGTTTGAAAAATAGAGCATTTTTTTTTAAAAAAACGATTTTTTTAAACCTCCTTAACACCCAGAAAAAGTTTCTCGGATTTTTTTTTAAAGTGCTACTTAAAATTACGGAAAATGCCATAATTTATGGTATATTAAAGTATATACTTCTAAAGATATGGAGAAACTTTTGTGGCAAGTGACCGGAGCAAATGACATGAAATGGGAAGGATCGATCCGCATCTGCGGGAAGCTCGCAGGTGCTTTGCACACCTGCAGGCAGCTGAGTTCGAGGGAAAAATCCTTTGAAGTTGTTCTCACAGAAATTTGTAGTTTCACAGTATTTTCCTAGTACACAGGAAACCTGGTCTTTTTTGCAAATTACACAAAAATAAAGTTGAAAAAATGAGTTGGGAGCTTGAAATCTTGAAAAATTTCTAGGATTCAAAGAAATGACCGTGCAAGATGAAGCTGAAACTCAATTTTGAATTTTTCTTAATTCTGAATTTATATTTTGTTTTGAAAAATCTGAAAGTTTCAAAAAAAGTTAAAACAGCTTAAGCTTGTACTGAGTAAGGCCAAAAAAAACTTCAATAAAATCTTTTTTTTTTCAAATTTTGAAAAACTGGATACGAAGTTCGATATTTTCCTAGAATTTTCCATATTCTCAAAAAAGTTTCTGACATTTTTCAAACTTCAGTTCAATCACCGCAAATTTTATTAATGCAAGAGTGTTGTAGAAAACAACTTAAAACAGCTCATAAAGAATCATTTCGCTGGAGCAAACTTGTGCTGTTCGAAAAAGCTACGATAAAATCAATTTTTACGAATAAATTATCAATTTACCTTGAAGAGAAGAGACTAGTCGACCATTCCGCGATTAGAAATGGCAAAAGAGAAGCCTCACCTGACTACGAAACGGAATGGGTGGGACTTCAAAGTATTAAAATGGAGCGAGATTTTCGCGTTCCCATGGAGATTCGTTAATTAAGAGGCTTGGTGAGAATTAGTTTGTAGGATACGTTTCAAGGATCAAAGACCTTTTGCTACTCAAAAGGAATGTTAAAAGAAAGGTTTTAATAAAAATAAGAATTTAGTTGCGAGATCGCCAGCGACATCGCTTTCACCTCGGCAGTTATTCTTGACCTATCTTTAGAAAGTTCTGCTCCCTCTTAGTTCCCATTTTTGCTGTCTACAGGTCTTTATATGAATATAATTCAATTTTTAAGAAGAAGAATGGAAACGAACTGGCGATACGCCTGCATGGTCGAGCCGGCGAGACTCATGATCGTGTCCAATGCGACCGGCGTTTGTCGGCCTTCGGAGTCGCCCCCCGCCGACACTCGCTTCCACGATACTTCTGAAAATTTTTCAAATAATCTAGAAATTTCCCATTTCTATAAAAAACGAAATTTGAAGAAAATGAAGCTCAAGAAGTCTTCTACAACTTGAAAGATACAACTTTTCGCGCATTCTCTTAAATACTTTCAGATGATTTTTTTGGAGAAGTAAATTTAGACTTGCTCGATAAACAAATTTTTGGAGAAAGAGCTTTTCAAAGGGTAAAAACTGTCTACTCAACCGGTAAAAGACGACTTTATAAAACACTGGAGCGTCAGACTGCAAAAATTTGAGAATTCAATGTTTGAGAATAAAAATGAAATTAGCCTCCTTTTAAGGAGAACGAGAAGTAAACAAAAGAATATAGAAGTGCATAAAATTATTCAAAACAATTTTGAACTTTCTTAGAACTTTAAAAAAAAATTTTAAAAGTCTTCTGAATGGGTTTATAGATGAAGCATTACCAAAAAGCCATTATTGAAAAGTTAATCGTTAGGTTTTGCTCTGGAGTTAACATGTCGATAATTTTTTCAGATTCAAGAGCGATGTTTTCATTTAACTTTTTTTCGAAAAGGTTTGAGCTTTTTCAGCTTAATTTTGATAGAATTTCATGATTCGCGCGTAGTTTGAACAAAAAAATAACTTCACGCATAAAATCTGAAAAGTTGGAAAAAAAAGAAATTTGCGAAGCCCCATTTGAAAAATAGCAGTTTATGAAAAAAAAAAAGGATTGATCCCCATGCTGTTTTTTTTTATAATTTCAAGCAAAAGTTTTTTTAATTGAAAGAAAAACTGAAAAATTTTTGCTCGCGGAAAGAACTGACATCACTAAGAATAACTGACGAGATAAACGCGAGCTCGGTGGCGGTACATTGACTAACTCGCAAAAATGTCGCTTTTTTCTAGGCGCGACCCCGCATTTCTCTCGGCGCGACCTCGCATTTTTCTCGGCGCCATCTCGCATTTATCTTGCATTTCGGAAATTTTCAAATTGCGAGAGAAATGCGAGCTCGCGCCTAGAAAAATGCGAGCTCGCGCCCAGACTAATGCGAGACCGGCGCGAGAAAAAAAGCGAGATGTTTGCGAGCTCGTCAATGTACCGCCAGTGTCTCGCGTTTATCTCGGCAGTTATTCTTAGTGATAGCGAGAAAAAAAAAATCCAAAACTCGTGTTTTTTTTCTTCTGGGAATTTGTGATTTGTATTCAACAAACTAAATTTAATCTCTTATTTTTCATAGGAAGTAAATCCGAGTGATAACAACAGAAAAACTAAAAAACAACCAAATAGAATGGAGAGAAAAAAACGAGAAAAAGTAATGATTGAAAAAAACGAGTTGAGAGATGAGAAGAAAGCCGATTTCCGGCCCCGAAGGCTATAAAAACCAACGAAAAGGCCGTAAAAAGGCAAAAATGGACGAAAAATGGGCAGCGAAATCGTCATCGAGTTCAATTTTCCATTGAGATGGTGGGTCAGGAAGAAAAATTTTTGTTTTTTAGATTAATGAATTTCAAAAAAATTCATGAAGCTCTACCGAATAATAGGAAAAATATTTGAAGACCTTGGGAAGTGATCACTTTAGAGATTTGAGCTTTCACATAGTGTTTTTTGAAGAAATCAGCTCAGTTTTTTTTTGTATAGAATTTCACAAGAAAAGTTTATTTCGAATATTTGAAGATGAATAAGAACGAAAAAAAGGAGAGTTAAACTATAATAATATTCAAGTTAAATTTCAGAAATTAAAGAGACCGTAAAAAGAAAGAGAAAATATTTATATGCTTCTGAAGTCGGATATAAGTCAAGTCTCCACACAAGATTAAAGTCAAAAGCTACCAAGAGAGGATTATTTTGAACATCATGAAGTAGAAACTGAAGGAAAATGAAGAAATCACACTATAGTTAGAGGCCACGAAGTCCCGCCCCTTTTCGTGAGAAAAATTTTGCATTTTTTGATAGTTTTTATTTTGAGTATCCTACAAACGCAATATTCCAGTATAAGATTAACATTAAAACTGAAGGAAAGCTATCAAGAAAGGATTATTTTGAACATCAAAAGGAAAAGCAAAAAAAAAATATACAAGTCAAGTTGAAATTCAGAAAACGTTGAAAAAAAATATTCGAAAAATCCGCTTTTTATGCCTCATAAGTAATTTGTTATAAATCAAGTGTCCGCTCAGGATGAAAACTAAAAATAGGCTTTAAAAAAGTTCAAATTTATTAAAATAGGGTTATTTGGAGCATCAAAAGGAGAAATCAAGAAGCAAAAGAAGAGCACGAACTATAGAGCAAGTTAGGCTAGACCTTCAAAAAAAACAAAAAAAAAAAAAAAAGACATGAAATTTCGCTTTTTTTCTATGCCTCATCAATATTCTGATATAAATAAAGGAACAGAATAAAAAAAGAAAGACAGGTTTAGAAAGAGTCAAAAGCCTATGGGAGCTGATAGTGGATTATTTTGAACATCAGGGAAAGAAATGGGAATGAAAAAGAAGAGCTAGAACTATAGAACAAGTTGGGCTAGTCCAATAAACAATTTGAAAGAAAGAAGATAAAGGAATTGCTTTTTCTATGCCTCATCAGTAGTCTGACAAGAATCATGTGTTTCCACAGGATTAAAACTAAAGTAAGGAAGGAGTCAAAAGAGAGGAGTGAAAAGCTTCCTTACAAGAACGGATTATTTTGAACATCATGAGGAGAAATCAGAACGAAAGAGAAGAACTCGAACTATAGTACAAGCCAAGTTGAACCTCGGGGAAACGTCGAAAAGAAAGAGGGGAAGGAAGAGAAAAGATGAGGGGCTGGGATTACAGAGAGCTGCTCCCGAAGAGGAGAATGAGCCGCGGCGGCGGCCTCGGGACATGGCTCCAAATTCATTTAGTTGCCCTCTTCGCCTCCCTCGTGTAGCCTTCCTTTCGGGCTGATTGTCCGCCATTCATCCTCATTTCCCAATTAAGGCCTTTCCTCGCCCCTTTTTCCGTTCTAGACCACTTTAGCGACCCTTTTTCGAGCTCTTTTTTGGGACTTTTGGAGATCGAAAATCAGAAAATTGACTTTTTTTCAGTTGTTTTCATGTATTTTAAGTTACCAATAGTCGCTAAAAAAAAACTTGGGACTTGGGACATCTTGGGACACAACTGTAAAACTTGAAATGTTCATGGAACTTTTTATAGGGAAGAATATTATTGAAAAAAACGAATATTTATAATTCTCATTTAATGGATTTTTTTGCATAGTTCGATCCCATCCTGCAATTTTTTTCAATAAAATTATTCAAAAAAATCTTAAAAAAAGAAAAAAATGTATGCCTGAAAATAAATCTATCGGAGAGCTTTTACGTTAAATAAATAACTACTAAAAAAATTTTTTTCAATTTGACGAATTTTTTTAAAATTTTTAGCACGATTTTTTTAAAAATGAAAGAATTTTTCCTAAGATTTTTGAAAAATTGTGCTCGAAGTTCAAGTAACGAAAAAGTACTAATATTTAAACTGGAATTTTTCTAAAAAAATAAAGAATACAAAAAAAGCTCTTTCTCAAAAAAATACTTTTTTTCTCGGCTCTATTACCAGAATGTTTTCAAGTTATTCAGACATTAATTTAAATTCTCCGCAAACCCTATCCCTAACTTCAAGAAAAAAAGCTCAAAAAAACAAGAAAGAATCGAGAAATGTGCAGAAAACGAAGAAAATAATCGAAACGCTGAGGCCGAAAAAGGGAAAACAGAAAAAAAAAATGATGAAAAGCGCTGACGACATGGAAAAAAAGCGTTAAATCTTGCTTTTCTATTCTTTGGTGACCGGTCTCCGGAGTTCTTCGCGGCTATTTCTTTTGTTTGAAGTTTGCGCCAAGGAGAATATGTTTTTAGACTAGGATTTTGAATTAGAGATGTTTTAAATGGAATTGAAAAAAGAAAAAAATCAAGTTGTAGTTGAGAGGATTGGATTTTATACGCATGTGAAGCCGATTCTGGAGTTTATTTGAATATTTTTGAGATTTTTACTTTTTCTCATACCACTGTAGGGTTTTGAAGTTTTAGTGGCCACTATAGGGTGGTTTCAAAATCCACTTCAGTGTCCTCTCAAAGTGGTCCTTGAGGAACCCCTATAGTGGCCACTAAAATGTTCCAAATATCATCTGGACTTGAGAAGCTTCAAAAGGGACAAAGAATGGCTCATTGCGCCTTTGATCCGACCTAAAACTACTTTCGCGGAGCGCCATATTGTAAGAAAAGTTAAATTTTTTTTTTGTCAAAAAACAGCCCATCCGCCATGTTTTGAACCTTTCAAACAAGAAAAAAATAAAAAAATTCAAACTTCAAAAAAATAATAAATTCCGGAACTTATTAGCCCAGAAAAAAAACTCTAAATAGCTTATTATTATTTCCCGACCAAAACTGAAGCTTTCCAAACTGGGTAAACAATTATTTCTGGTCCAGAAGCTTGGTTTTTCCTCAGAATTGGTTTCTCAAGCGAAAAAACACAAGAATCTTGTTAGAGGCGTCGCGACAAAATTGGAACAATCTGATCCAAAGGCGCTCGTTAGAGAAGAAAAAAGGCACGTTTCGCAATCTTTGAGCCAAACTTTGGTGTTTGAAGGAAGAAAATCTTCCATTTTTTGGACTTTATTTGAGGCAATCTGAGAAGAATTTCGCCTACTTTAAAGGAAAAAACGTGAAAATCGAACCGAATTATGAGGACAGTGTTTGAAAAAAAAAATCCGAAAATGATGTCGAAATTTTTGAAAAAAGGTTATTTTTTTCAACAATTTTTTTCTAAAAAAATTTTAACACTCTCAAAATAAAAAAATTTAGGCTTCTAAATCAACAGATAAATAACAAAAAAATGTATTATTCAAGTCTGAAAAGTGCATTAATTACACCTTTTTCAGAGTTCCACCTACTTTATTTCAAAAATAGACCTGCTTTCTAGTAATTTTTCACGATTAAATAAAAAATATTTATTTGAAAAAAACTCACTTTTCTTCCCCATTAGAATCATCGTAGTTTAGGAATCGATTTTGGAAGGATAGCTTTCCCTCAAAAAATGGAAATAGGAAAATTTTGATGGGAAGAAAAGGAAGGAGAAACTCTCATGAAACAAAATTTTTATGGGAAAGAAAAAAACGAACGTTTTTTTAATTCTCTAATAACTTCTATTTTATTACTTATTTTTTCTCAAAAACAAAATTTTCAATTTGAAAAAAAAGTCAGAAAAAAATAGACTAGATAATAATCTATGCAAATTATATTCGTATGTACAAAAAATCGAATTTATTTCAAGCATAATCTAAAAAATTCCCTTTATTTTTGAGCGTTTTTTTAAAAGTATAAGCTGTTCAAAGTTCCTTTTTTTCAGGACCAAAAAAATAACTCTGAAAACGGTTTTCCCTACCAAAATCTTTATTAAACTTGTCTATGACACTTTTAAAAAAATCCAGAGAAAATTTTTTTATACAGATTTTTGATTGATAATAAGATGCTCAACCCTTCGATGAATAAGTTGAATTATTCTCAGCGTAAATGAAAAGAATTGAAAGGAAAAGGACATAAATGAGGACAAAGAATTAAGCAAGGCAGTGTGGGACTGAAACCGAAGACGACAGTCCTCAGAAGACGTAATTCGACACGGCTAATAGCGTTTTCCTCAGCCTCGGCCGTCGCTCAGAAAGTGTTCGCGTTTTACTAAAAACGTTCAGAAAAATATGATTTTTCTTGGATAGACTCGAAAAAAATACTCTTTGAACAGAGAAAAACTTTAAAAAAATAGGCATTTAACGCATGAAAACGTGTTTCGAAAACTGAAAATTGCGTTTTGAAAGAGCAAAAAAATACTTTCAAAATTTGAAAAACGAAAGAAAAACGCCAATTTTCACCTGAAAACGTTTTTAGAAATCGAAAATGGTCACTGATATTCCAAAAAATCAAAAACTTCCAAAAAAAAAAAACAAAAAAGCTCAGAAGATGGTAGTTATTGCATGAGCACGTGCTGAAAATCAGGGAATTTTTTTGAAAAATTTTTAAATTTGGAAAATGCAAAGAAATTTTTTTGCTTGAAAACGTGTTCCAAAATCGAAAAATTCGAAAAATAAAGAAAAAAGACTTTGTAAAAAATTGGTCTGAAAGTTCTTCTAGATCAAAAAATGCATGACGCAATTTCCGCAAAATACAAAATTATCTCTGACTCTCCAAAATTAAGTTGTCTTTTTTTTTCTCTGACATCTATTTTGGATTTCGCGGAATCACTTTAAACATGGTATTATGAGAAGAAAAAAAGTTAAAAAAATCCCAAAATAGACTGATTTTTTTGCGTGAACACGTTCTTTCAGACTGATAAACGCATTTGGAAGGATAAAACGTCAAAAAAACACGTTAGAAAAAAAAAATAAGTAGAATAACTCAAAGAAAAGCCGATTTTCGCATGAGCACGTGCCTTTGGAAAGCACGAAACGCAATCAAAACGGAAAAAGTCAATCTCTTGTTGGAATAAAAGTTGAGGGATGGGTCTGGACGTTGGCCGAATGGCCGAACTCTCGAGGGACCACCGAAGACGGCGGTCATATCCTGAAACAGATTGGAAACAAGGGCGACGAGTCTGACTGACGACACGTCGAGGGGCCGACATCCGATACGTCCGATTCGGCTCAGACTGATCCTCGGCTTCTGACAACTGGAGGTGTAAAAAATGGACATTTTCAAGTCCCGCCAATCATCGTTATCTCGTGTTTAGTTTCGGTGATAAAAAATACAGAATCAAGCAAACAAAATTGCATGGATTATCCATGGAGAAGAAAAAGCACGAGACCAAGGGAGGCCAGATGCATAATGAGTGCGATTAGACGCCGCGGGGCTGATTTATCGCTGCCAAATGGGCTTCCAACCACAAAACCCGCTGACTCATGCTCTCTGATACTTCAGTTTCGGCCTCTTTCTCTTTAATATTTTTTTCAAAGAGAAAAAAAGCAGTCAGGTTTCTGGAAACCAAGGGGTTTATTGACGAAAATAATAATTATTTTTAGGGCTGAAAAATTTTTAATTGATTAGACCAAGCCAAAAAAATTATTATCTCCTTGATTAAATTTACACAAATTCTTATAAAAAAAGGGATAGAAAAGACTTTTTAATGTTTTTCGGAAAAAAACTGCCGATTTCAGAGAACCAAAAATGATTTGGAGCCAAAAAAATGAAAAAAATGAAAAAAATAACGTGAAACAAAAGCTTTTTTTCGATAAAACCATGCGAAAATGATTTTTTTCTGGGATCCAATTTATTTTGGGTTCTCATGAAAAAGGGGAGAAAAAAACCAAAGTTTTTTTCTTCTCGCAGAAAAAAATGAACCGATTTCCCGAAAACCGGAGTTTTATTGATAAAACAAATAACGATTGATTTCATAATTTTTTTCGATAGGACAGAGCCGAAAATAAAAAAATTTTTCGCAATTATATTTATCCTTGTCCAAAATTGGGTAAAATGACTTTCAACTTGGATTGAAAATATCATTTTTTTAAATTCCATTTTTTTCGACTGATCCGACTATTGACTTTTCAAGGAGCTTCTTCGCCTTATTACCCACGACTTGGAACAGTCTGGCCTGTCTGCGTCTCTTTCTTCTCACCGGCAAGATAAAAAAATGACACAGAATAGAGAAAAGAGTGCACAGACAAATCAGAATGAGACGCATTAAATAAATCATTAACCTTTAAAAAAAACATTAACCTCATAAAAGACAAAATTGAAGAAAAATTTGTCCCAATATGGATCAGAGCCGGAAAAAAGGAAAGAGTAGAGGAAAAGGCTCAAGGGAGGATTGCTTTTCAGCACGTAACCATTCGTCATGTCCCTCCAGACTCGTCGAGTTGCTTCTTTCTGGTCAGTTTCGAGGAAAAATCGTGGACAAATGTAAATGAGAAGCTTCGAAAGTCGTCTTCTTGTGGAAAAATTTGAAAATTACGGATTTTTAGCTATGCTTTGCGTAGACCTTGGTAACGGACGCCTTGGAGCATTTCTAGTGGTCACTTTAGTAACATAAGCCCTCTTAAGTGATCCCTAGAAACGTCCAGTTTTCGTTATCGAGGTCCGATTTTGATTAAAATGTAAGGAAAGATCAAAAAATGGACAATAATAATTTTTTTCTTTGCGAACTTGAGGTGAAATAGAAGCACAGGAAACAGGAAACTATTTTATCTTCTTGACAGACTTGCCTGAGAAAGAATAAGGCGAATATAATATTTTTAAAAATTTCAGTTATCGATGTAAAAAATAGCTCTGGTTAGGTTCATAACCCTCTTTTATCCACTTTTCATCAAATTGTGGCCCAAAATAATGCTTGAAACCTGAAAGACAATTTAGAAAAAGAACAGATCGATTTGAAGAAATAAGAAAACATGAACATGATCCAAGAGCGTTTTAATACCCAAAAGATCGATAAAAGATATCCTCCAAACTTGTTCCTGATGAAGTCCAACCAACAGACTTCTGTCGAAAAATAATCGGAGTTCCACAAGTTTTTAAAAAATCAGAATCTTTGCTTCTCGAAAAAAATAATCTGAAAAATTCCATTAACACGAAGCAAAAAACGAGCAAGATTCAGAAAACAAGAAAAAAGTCGCCCAACGTGACAGCGAGATAAAAGTCTAGTATATTTTATTGCCCATTCTTGTTGAATGTTATTTTTTATCAAAATCTCCGAAAGCAAAAACACGAAAATTAAATATTGGAAAGACCTGAAGAGATCGATTTTTGCTCACTTATTACACTTTTTGATCGGATACTTCACTCGAGTTTTTAGAGAATTCTGAAAAAATGTTATCTACTCGGGCAAAACTGAAAAGCTCCCCAAAAGCTTTTCTCAAAAAAAGACCTTGAAAGGGTCCCCAGCAGATCTTTTTTACATCATTTCAATTCTTTTTTGCATCTTTTTCATATCCTCTGACAAAAAGGATGCTGGAAAGCAACTAAAAAGATCCGAGAGGATTCAAAAAGGATCCTCTGAGGCTATGAAAAAGGTGCTCAAAAGCTTTTTTACATCATTTTAGGAGCTTTTAGAAGAAGCTTTTTATCTCCCTCTCAGGATCTTTTAAGGATCCTCAAAGGAACTTTTCAGTTTTACCCATGTAGGACGATTTTTATACGAAATAGTATAAAAACGAATTTCGAAACTATTCTCTCTGAAAAATGAATAATCATCTCTAGTTCAGTTCAATAAATGTAGCTTGATCACGACGTGAGACACGAAAAAAAATCGAAACTTCTTCGTCTCGATTTTCTTTTCCATTTTCGTGTCAAGACCCTTTCTTCAGGTGGGTCCAACCGTGAACAGGCTTTAAGCTTGAGTTTTTGAAACCAAATTAAACTCTGAACCACACAAATTAAGACGAAAAAGCTTTGAAAACGACCGAAAAAGTGCGCGAAACAAATTTTTAAAGAGGAAAAGCTGAAGCCCGAGGAGCTGCTGGAATTCCTGAACGGCTGCAGCATGCATTAAAAATAAGGAGCCTAATAACTTATGGAAACTCGAAAGAGTTCCCTAGAGTCCTTATAAAATGAAAAGAGGGATCAAAACGCAAATGAGAGAGGCAGAGAAAAAAACGCGAAATAAAGTTACCGTATACTAAAAAAGTAATCTTCGTGGGTGGTCTGGTCTTTTGCGCGCGCCGCGGTCGCGTCAAAAAATTGGAATCCCAAAATTTTATTGGGTTTTCGTCTACTTTCCGTCATTTTCTTTCATTTCAAGTCTCCAACCTGTTTCAGAAATTTTTTGAGGCTCTTTTTTTTTCAAAAAAGGCGTCGATTGGAGATGATCACGGTGGTCCCCCTTTTTGTAGCTTCAAATTTTAAAAAAATTGTTTTTTTGGAGAGAAAAGTTTTTTTGTGTATTTGAAAAAAAATTGAAATTATATTTCTGAACATTATATAAAGATATTTACTTTACAGGGCAATCAAAAAAATAGCATTTTTCCCGTCTTTGATCATCTCCAGTTTTAAGCTTAATCAGCAACCTTTTTCTGTGAAATTTTTCCTGTATCAAAAATTGCTAGAGGTTTTTTTTCAACTGATTAGATGAAAAGAAATCATTGAATATGTTTCCAGAAGAGAATTTTTGGAGTTTGATCATCTACAGATTATTCCTTTTTTCGATTTTTTAAAATTATCTCCGATTTTTCTCACCTTTCATGAGACTATTAATTTTGTTCAGGTAGGATGTACTATTCGAACAACGGTCAGCCGGTTTCCCATCCGAAGATCCGTCGCGGAGGATCTCTTTCGCAGCGGAAAGACTCTCGGACCACCCAGGAGCGGTTTGGCCAAAATCCTCATGCTCCGGTCGCCGAGCTCACTGAAGTCTTTTCAAATTTGGTTGGGATTGTTTTTAGAGCTTTATTGAACGTTCAAACTTGCTTCTTTTTAAAAAAAAAGTTTTTGTGCAGGAATATAAGTTTTCGTCTAGTAGAAGTTGATCTGAAAAATAAACATCTGAACCTCGATTTTTTGCCTTTCGAAATCTATGAAGAAGAACTTTGAACTGCTTTTTTCCACAGGAAGCTTTAGATTGTGAATATTGGATTTTTCCTATCAATTAATTTGATTCTTGGAAAAAAAATAGCCAACAGACAGCCGGCTGAATTTTATCTGAAGCGAAGATCAGAAAAAAATTTTTAACTTTTAATTGTAATTTTTTTCTTAAGATCGAAGTCCGTTTTTTTGATGCTTTTTCCAATCAGAAGACGTACCTTTAAAATTACATAGATTGCAAGAAGGTTTTTTTATTTGAATTATACCAAATTTCTCACAGGAATATGTGACTTTTGTGTTAGTTTCCTATTTTTCAAGTCTGAATAATTTCGCAAAAAAAACTCCTGAATCGCCAGTTATGTTCAAAGTTCAAATTAAAAACTTTAGATCTCTAAAACTTGAATCGAATCACGATTTTTACGACTAAAATAGCTTTTATTATTGGGCCATTGACAGCCGGCTGTCAAGTTTGCGTGTATTTTTCAGCTCAAATATTGAGTTCTTTGAGAAACATTTAAAAAATGATCACATGTTTTTTTCCGGAGTTTAGCCACCACTTTTTTTATATTTATAAAATTATTGAGATTTTCAAGGTATATATGTCGCAAGGAATTTTCCTTCGCCATGAATTTCGGACTTGTTCCGAGAAAGGAGTATGTTTTTAGTATCCTCTAAAATAGCAAATAGAACATGATTTATACTTATTTTTGATCCAGAGAATTCAGATTTTTTTTTCTAGAAAAACTCAGGTTTAAGCTGTGATTACCATTTTTAATTCGACAAATTATCAATCATTATGTAGCATCGGATAAACGCAGAGATTTTTTAAATGAAAAGATGGTTGAAATTGAAATTTTTATATTTTTTTTCAATCTGTAACTTGTTCAGGGACTCCAACACGATAGTGGCAACCATTCCGTTGCCAGTTTCTCGGACACGCAATTCAGTAACGGAGAAGATTTCGGGTACCCAGTCACTAACACGAGGAAAAATAGAAGGAACTTCATTCCTTCTTTTTCCGATGATTCGGTTGCAAGGTAAAATTGAGTGGTAGATCATCAATATTATTTTTCCACGGGTAGAGTTGGTTTAAAAAAAGAGCATTTTTTTAAAGAAGTCAAAGGAGAGAAAGAAAACAGGCTTTAATAAAGAAACTTTAGAGAGTAATTATTGATTCAAAAGTTTTTTTAAAGTGTTCAATAGACCATGAATTCAACTACTAAAGCAAGAAAAAAAGTTTCTCCGTGAAAATTTTAAAAAAATATAAACTTTTATGGTTTTTAAAGAACTTCGCAATCCAAATGGTAATAAGAAAAGGAGAAGTATTGCATTGGAACTAAATTTTCGTTCTGAGAAGAATCTTCCCTTTGAATTAATGATAAATTTGAATTTTTGAACTAACCGTTCAAAGTAATTTTCGCGAAATGAAATTATCTCTGACTTTCCAAATTACAGTTATCTTTCTCACTCTGACAGCTATTTGGAATTCGCGGAATCACTTTGAACCATAAAAAAATGAAAAAAAAAGAAATGGATTGAACAAAGGATTCAGGGATAATGAAAACGAGGTTTTTTCCTAGTGGGAAAACAAGGAAACTAAATTATTCGATTTTATCTAAATTTTGAATGAAAGATTCAAAAAAGGAAGTTTTTCAGCATGAGCCCAAGCCAGTACAATCTTTTCTCCCCAGTGGAAGGATCCGTCGGCTTCCAGGAACATTTCGAACATGAATTGGCCTATTTCAACAACGGACAACAGTACAGTGAATTTCCGATGGAGCAGAATTACTCGACAGGTTATTACTGAACCGAAAAAACAGAAGCTTAAGTATTCAAACTTGAGAAAAATTCTCGATTTCAGAATGAATTCCTGAAGATTAAAACAGCAAAAATATTAGCTAACTAAAAAAGCGGCGCAATGGTCAATAAATCTAAAAAAAAAAGTAGAAGAAGGAAATCCCCTAACATGCTACGTATAGTAGAACTGGACTTGAATTTAAAAATTATCAAAAATTATTCCAGTAGAGAAAAAGTACTGCTATAAAGTTTTTAATTTGGTTAAGTGTACAGAGGGATTACCGACAAGGATCGATTGAACATCTAAAAAAGCTACAAAAGGGAATAAAAAAACGTAAGCGTTGTTTTGCTGAACAGACTTACGGACCCATGTTTCCAGGATCAATAATAATATAAATTCATAGTTCTTCTAAAAAAACTCAAGATGGATTAACGATAAACAGACTAGTTTTGAAATCGGAATCTTAAAAAAATTTTTTTCACAAGCGTTATTTTTCTGTTTTTTTCACGAACCTCAAATTTCACGAAAAAATATTTCTATGTTTTTTTAGATCTTTTGAAAATTCAAAGCAACACACTGTTGTTAATTTAAATCATTTTAAAGTTTGTTAGATTTAGCATTTTTTGAATTTATATTTTAAATTGAAGCTACGCAAACTTTATCATCCGCCTTAAATAAGTTTTTGTTGAAAAAAAAACGTTAAAAATCAGTACGACAATAGTCTCAATCAAATAAAAAAAGAACTTTTCTAAAAAAATTCAGTAACTTTTCAGAGGTCTCGCAGTTGCGCGGAACATTTTCTCGAGGCCGCGGTGGAAAATCCAAAAACAATAACCATGCGAGGAATGGAAGCCTCAGAACGTCCTCATCGGCTAGCTTTTCGTCCCCGACGCCTTCTCGCTGCTCGTCTTCTGCGGCTCACAATCTCCTTGGGATTCCGGAGATGCAACAACACCTCGTGTCTCTGATCCAATCGCAAAAGTACAATGAACTGCAGCAGTTTGTGCAGCTGCTCTCCAGCGAGCCAATGTGCAACTTCCTACTTGAGCAGAGTCAAGCTCCCTTGCAAAGTAAGAACTTTGGGTAAGAAGAAGTATTGAAACGGATAAAAAAAATATAAAAAAAATAAACTTATGTTAATGACCGAGAAGACGTCAAGAGTGCACCTTGGCGCAGTTTAATCTTGCTCTGTCTAATTACGAGACACATTTTTTCAAGATTTTTTTTTTTCGTTTTTACAGTTTTTTGTTCGAAATGGGCTATAAGTTTCGAAAAAGTAGCTTCAAATGTCATTTTGTATCTTGGTTTTCTTGTTGAAAAAGATATTTAAAAATAGAATCACCTTTTTTCAGAAATAACTTTTAAGCATTTTCAGGTTACCCTTTTAATATTATTTTTATTATAATGTGGAAAAGAGCCAGGCGTTTTCTGAATCGAAAAAAAAAATGAATTTCAGAAGATTTTACTGAGTTCTGAGTGCCTTCCGTTTGAGAAGCGGTTATTGTTCAAAAGTTTCTTTTTTCTAACCCTCTGTAAATTAATTTCAATCCTTCCTCTCATTTTTAAAAATTATGATGTGTTTCCAAGTTTTCATGTTGCGCCTTTCCAGATTATTTGCCGTCGCCCAAGCCTGAAAAGAGGAATCATGTGTTCTACGAGCCGGAAATCGTCCACAAGTCGGTCAGCCAATGCTCCATGCGATCCAACAAATCGCGAGTTTATTCCAACAAAGTTTTCGTCGGCGGAATTCATCCCAACATGAGCAAATGTTCCCATTTCATCATTCCCTTTTTATTCATTGTTTACAGCTATAATTGAAAGCTTCTTCTCCTACTTTGGAAACGTTTTCTTCGATTGGCCCACGAGAACCGTGCTGAACAGCTTGGGTTTTTGAATAATTCCGAAGAGAAATTGAATAATTTGATCAGATCGTCTTGACCACAAAGCGACGCCTTATCTTTTCTTGGTTTATCCGGAAGAAGACTCGGTTCGATCTCTTATCAGCCACTGCAGTGTCAACGAACGCGAAGAATACTTCGTCAAAGTCCAGGGTTTCGAGCAGTATCAGGTCGAAAATGCCCATATTTTACCAAATAAGGAAAATGTTTTTAAGATTCAAGTCCGTCCTTGGCTCATGCAGAACGCCGTCTATTTCGCCAATGATCTTTCACTCGACGACAAAATTATCGAAATCCATCGAACCGTTTTCGTCGGAGGCTTGCCAAGGATCGTCACTGCTCGTAATTAAAAAACGATTTTAAAAACAAAAAATATGAATTCAGGTTCGATCGCTGAGCTTTTTTCCGAGTTCGGGAAGGTTCTTCTGGTGAATATCGACGTGGACCAGGATTATGGTTATCCGAAGGTAAAACAAACTTTGGAGGGGAAAACTTAGAGCTTTTGGAAAAAAATTTCCCTAGGCCGAAATTTGGCTTTCAAGGACAATTCGTCAACGTTTTTGGTCGTTGTTAAAATAAAAATAGTAACCTTTTTTTTTCGATTTTCCCTTTCGATTCAAGAATTGCACATAAAAATAAAGGAAGTGTTTGAAAGTTTTGAACGGCTCTTTTGCGGCTTTCTCCCTGGAGCGCAACTAGTTTTCTATCTTTTTTTACATTCTTGTTTTTTTTTTCCGTAGATTTTATCCTTGAGGTGTGTTCAAAGTGATTTCCGCGAAATGCATAATTATCTCTGACTCGCCTTATTTTATTTATCTTTCTCACTCTCTGACGGCTATTTCGAATTCCGCGGTATTGCGGAATTAAGTGCAGCAAAAAAGCAAATACATGAAAATTATAATGATAAAAAATCAGGGAGCCGCTCGTGTGACATTTGAGAAGGATTTTTCCGTGCGTGAAGCTCTGAATGCTCGTTTTTTGAAGCTGGTGGACATTGATTCCAACAAAACGGTAGATTTTCCGAAAAATATTAATATCCTTGACGGATGAGCTTTGAAGAACGTGGAGATCAAGCCGTATGTGATGGAAGACGTGGCCTGCGACGAATGCGGGGGTCTCTGGTTCAATCCCGTCGCCAAAGTGATTCAAGGACTTCTCGACGTGAAAAAGTGCCGCGATTTGGAGAACGGCCTGTTACAGAAAGAAAACCGAGAAGGAAGATGTTGATAAAACGGCTGAAGGAAACGGTTAGGGCTTATAGAAAATTTGAAATTAGCCTTTTTTTCTTGATTTTTAGAGAGGAGTTCGTGAACCTTGAGAAGAAGTAAAACTTATGAGAAATCGTGTTTTCAGGCTTTATATATTTTAAAAAGGCGAGTCTAGACCAATATTTGAAAGAATTTTGAATATGAAAAAAAAGAAAAACAAAAGAAAAAATTGTTTCCATTATGAAAAGAAATGCCTAAAAGTTTGCATTATTTTCTTTAAAATCTCCCGAATTTATAAATTATACATGTTGGTTTCTAACTTGTTGAAATTTGCATATTTCATGCGAAAATAATAAAAATAAAATTTTATTTTTTTATCCCGCTGCGAATAATATTTTGGTTTTGAACTCTCTTGAAAAATTTTTTTCTGACTACTCGCTCATAATTTTTTTGCTAATATTTTTTTCATATTTTTTTATTTTTCCTTCTAAACAGTCCTCTTTTTGTATCAAAAAAATAAAAGTCGCAATATTTTTTTAATCTTTGGATTTTCAAAAAAATATCCATGTTGATTTCAAAAATAGTTGAAATTTGCACTGTTCATGGCAAAATATCAAGAATACAGTTAATTTTTCTATACTGCGAAAAATTTTTGAGTTTTAAATCTTGAAAACATCTTTTAATTAAAGTTTTCACAAAAATTATGACATATTTTTCAGAGATGAAACACTCGAGCAGCTGGCCGCTTTCCAGCAACTCGCAGCACAATTTCGAGTTTTTGCCCGAACGTCCTGTTTCTGAAACTCTTGGCTATTACAACATCTGGAGCTCCGACTACTTCCGTCCCAACTCGGCCCCTCTTCCTAATACTCTCGAGTAAAACTAGATGTCAGAATAAATAAAAAATACATTTTTCGCAGGCCTGATAACGTTCCGAACGTGGCGATTCCAACGATTTCGAGCTCGTTGGACGACGTAAACGCTCTGCTGGAAATGAAGACGTTGGCCGAAATCGTCGTGGAACTCGCCAAGGAGTTGAACATCGGCTTCGGAGAAATCTACGATCATTTTCTCGCTTCGCCAGCTCCCGTTGATCAGACGCGCTCTTCTTTCAAGATTTATAACTCGGTTTGTTTCTTGGGAGAATTGGAAGCCGAATAATTCTCTTGTCTCAAAACCGCGACAAGCTAACGCGCAATGAGCTATAATTATTCACAGAAAAGAAAAAATATTCATATCTGTATTTTGAAATAAGGAGCCTCTTTATAGACTATCTGAATAAAGCTGTTTCATCTAGTATTTGATAATTTCTTGTTTGAGTAAGTTTATCTAACTTTTAAAGTCTTTTTTTTTAACCAGGACAAAGAAAATGATCTTTTGGCTAAGAAGAAAATCTTGGCGGATCTTTTTTTTCAAATTTGATAGAAGATTTCTACGGCTAGGTACCGGATTTTTTTTTATGAATATCCAAAAAATTCGTTTTTCTTTCTATTTCTGTACTAAGGACATTTGTCTAGGCGCGTTTAACGTTCTTTTTTAACAACATAGGGTGAAAACTTTGAAAACCATATCTTCAGCAAGTCCGCAACTCGCTGGAGCAGTTCTACAAGGCGCAGAGCGGCGGCGCCGGACCGAATATCAAAAATCGAAGCTCTTATTGTCCAGATCCCATCTGTCGCCAGTATTTCTGTCCGGTTTGTGAATTTATGATTAACTCACGATTAAAATAATGAAAGAAGGAAAAGGATGAGTAATTATGACCGATTGGGTCAGTTTTTACTTCCAGGAAGAAAATAAGAATTCTTGAAGGGAAATTTAGTTGGGACCATTTTCACTTCCTTTCCAGTTTTATTAAATTTTTCAAGTTTTTCTTCAAAAAAATATTAATGAAAATCGAGAAGATGTTAGAACTCGTTTTCATTTTAGCATTAAAAAGGCCCATTCCGTTGAAAAAAAATTTAAAATATTTTGAAAAACAATCTTAAAAATAAATTTATTCAAGTGATCAGTTTGCTCTGAACT
The DNA here is from genome assembly GCA_904845305.1 of Caenorhabditis auriculariae. NCBI lineage: Eukaryota > Metazoa > Nematoda > Chromadorea > Rhabditida > Rhabditidae > Caenorhabditis > Caenorhabditis auriculariae. Next base: position 180,041 of record CAJGYM010000054.1, read on the forward strand.
TTGTTACAAGTGGTGGTTGAAGCCAATAAGTTATTCAAGCATTCTTTTTTTAGTCTTGCAACCACGCCCGCCATTTCGATCAGGATCGTCCGATTTTTGGCCCCGAACATCTCGTTGTTTCCAGCTTGAAGAATGTTCGCCTATCACTGTATTAAAAATCAAAAATCTCCATTTTCAGGACCAGAAACGCAGTCGCAAGGACAAGCCAATGTACCTGGTTCAGCAGATTTGAACAAATCCCGTTGTCGAAAGTTCCTACTTTGAACTTATTTTATCTCATTGCTTATTTGTTATTTTCCACGTTTTCGTACTTTATTGGGAGTCTTCCTTCGCATTTTAACCATCTGTAATATACCAATGGTAAAGGTCTGATCATTGAAAATAACAAAGAAAGTTCTTTCGATTTTTTAATTTTACTGAATATTTTCAATTATCAAGCCATTTACCTCTTTTTATCCATGTAAATTCTCCACAGTTCGATTTTTCATATCTAATCTGATTGCTCATTTTCATTCTAATACAGCTAACTTTACCTCACAGTAAGTTTTCTGCTTTTTTAGAGCTCATTCCAAGTTTTCTATACGGAGACGAGACCTTAAGGACATTCAGACGCTTAGGAAAAGTATTTTCCTGATCTTCCAACATAATGAATTGAAAATTTTGGAATTTCCCGCTTTTCTGCTCTGGTCTAGCCCGTTTCAAAGTCAATACAAGACTCTAATTTACACTTGTTTCATTATTTTGTAACTCTTCTGAAGCGTCTCCTTATCTTCTCATAATTTTGATTATTTCTCCTTCCATTGTTACCATCTGAACGGATAGGTTCAAGTTTTGTTCATCGTTTTTTTTTCTGTGATGTTTGAAAATTGGGCTGTGAAAGCATCAAATTTCAAAAAAATCAAATTTTTTTCAAATCGCGTTCACTTTTTTCTATAGAGCGCCATTTTGAAAACTTTCAGAAATAATTGGTATCAAGTCTGAATTTTCAATCTTGCCTTCAACAGCCCAGTTTTCGTACATGCCTCTTGGACCTTGGTAACGCGAACAGGACGCCAATCGGACGTGTCAGGGCATTTCTAGTGACCACTTTAGTAGCCTCAGCACTCTTAAGTGATCCCTAGAATCGCCCAGAAACGTCCAGAGCACGTGTGTTTCGCGTTACCAATGTCCGAGCTTTTTCTTTTATCGTATCACCCTGATTGCCACCATTATCCATGGAGCACCATTTGCCCGCCCGGTTTTACTGCATTTTTGTCATCGGTTCCTCGGTTGGATAGAAATAACGCACTTATACATACAATTGCTTGCTTATATATGTGCCATTTTTCCCCATTCGCTTTGTCACACGACTTCCACCATCACCGATTGAACTCTTACGCAATGTCGCACGTCTTTCCCATGAATCCTTGTTCATCTTTTTATTCAACATCATCGGATCAAGCTGTACCATCTCGTTTTTCTTCTGGTTTCTACGTTCATTTTTTCATTTTTACCCACGTTTTGCTGCCCAGCAGGGACTCTTGTATTGTGTTTCGGTGAAGGAATCTGAGTTCCATTTGTTCCAAAATTTGAGCCGAGAAAAGAGCTACGGCTTCATTTTTCTCGGCTTGAAGTTCTCAAAAATCAAAAAAACTCGAATTCTTCACCGATTTCACACAAATTCTCCATTGTGTTAACAATTTCAAACAGTTTTTTCTTTCTCAAAGAAAAACAATAAAATCAATGTTTGAAAAAAAAAAAGTAAAATATATCAACATTTATGTACAGATAACTGACGAAAAATATAGAGTTCGTTCGAAATATACAGATAACATACTCCATGAGCAAATAGTTTTCCATTTCTCCGTATAGTTTTTTTGTGGAATATTTCTCTCTTCTCTGCGTCTCCTCGATTGACGTTGTCTATGCGACGATCCATTTGTTGTTGAACTTCATGACGCATGCGTTGTACCCGCAAAGCGTGGGACAGCATCTGAATATTTTTTTCGGATTTGATTATATTTTTTTCGCGGGAAAGGTTATTTCACTGTGGACTTTAAAATTTTCGGAAATTCGCTTAGAAATTATCTAAACTTCTTGGAAATGACGACTGCCAAAAATTCTCTAGTTTTTTTAAGCTTTTTGAGAGCGATTTCAACGAATTTTTGAGCATTTTTTTTTAAAAAGTAGTTACTTTTTGTAGATTAACAAGACTTTCATCTAGTAAAAAAACAAATTTTCAGGAATTTCCAAAATTTAGAGTGAAATAACTTTCCATATGAAAAAAATTCTGAAGTGGCCACTTCAATTTGACTTTTTAAATGACCACTAGGCTGCTCTCTTAAAAGGGAGGTCTAAAAGTGGAGAGTAGGTCCTGAAGAACCTCTGAGCAAATTTTGATAGTATAGCTAGGGACCGCAGACGAATTTTCAAAAAATTTTTTTCAGCATTGAGCTTTGTATGGTTCGATAGCTGTTTCGATTCAAAACTCAGAACCGTTTAGTTTTTCAAAAAAGATTGGGTGGTATGAAAAAACCACCAGCGAAAGTTCGAACGGCGACTTTTCCGATTTTTTCATATCGCTAGGGAACTTTCCGACGGCCACCTTTCCGACGAAACTTTTTCCGACTTTTTTTTCTCGATAAAATTTTCGTTTTAAATCTTCCTATATAAAGTAGGTAGTTGGTTAATGATTAAAACACAAAGAAACAGGAATAAAAAAATGTGAATAGATGTTTTATAAACCGAAAAAAATAAGGGAAAAAAAAGTCGGAAAGGTGGCCGTCGGAAAGTTACCTAGCGATATGAAAAAATCGGAAAAGTCGCCGTTTGAATTTTCGCAGGTGTTTTTTTCATACCACCAAAGATTGAGGATGAAAAAAAGTTATGACGGAAAAAGGTGGCGCGCCGCGCACCATTTTTTTAGTACTGAAATTTTTGGTATTATCCATTTTTTTGACATTTTTTTCGATTTTTTTCTTCTAGAACAAATTTTTGATACTGGTCTATTATGATGTAACAAATCATACTAGAGTGCTAAAATGATGCTAATCAGCTAGTTTGTCGAAAAAAAGTCGGTATTTTTCCAGAAAAACAAAAAAAACTGCCGCTTGCGGGCATCGAACTCGCTACCTCAAAATGTAAAATCGGAGCGCACGCGTTGCGCCAAAGCTGTTAGGTCCAACGCGGGGAGCTTCCATCCGCCATACCCTTGAGCCGTTTGAATAGCACAGATTGTCTATTTCAAAAAGAAAAAAACTTGAAGTAATTTAGCTATTTTTTTATCAGAATATGTTTGCAAATCTTTACTCAAACGGTTCGTGGAAATTCACTTCGAAAAAAACTGTTTTTTTAGTGCTTTTTTTGCCTCGTTTAACGATCGCTGCATTAAAACGGCCCCGTAAATTTTTTTGGCAAAGACGAATTTTTTTATTTTTATTCTTTTTAATTGAAAGATTTTTTTACTAATAAATGTATATAATCGTTTAAAAAAACCTGCGTTCGACCGCTTTCTGTGTGATAAACGCCGCTAATTTTATCCTCTAGTTTCAAGAGCATTTTTTTGCGTATTAAACAACTTTTTTTCAAGCACATATTCTGTGGAGAAATATTTAAGTAAGCCCGTGATCTAAATTTTTGAAAAAGAAAAAAACTCGATTATATTCGCATATTAACGATATTTTTGAATTACGACTTTCGGCACTCCCTAAAAATTTTTTTGGCAAAGACGAATTTTTTTATTTTTATTGTTTTAAAATTACCGTTACTTGAATCAAAAATCATTATTTAAAAAAAGAAAGAGTGCGTTCGACCTGAAAAACACATGAAAAAAAGCAAAAAAACGACAAAATTTTTTTAGTTCCATTCACGTTTTTTTGTACGACATTCCGCGCGAACGCATCAAAAAAAGCGTGAAATATTTTTTTAAACGAAAGAGGAAGCTTTTTTCTGTACAAGTGTGTCAAATTTTATTTGCCAGTTCCACATATTTTACAACTACATCAAAATGAAAGTTGAAAACCAAAAAAAAGCCACTTTTTCTATCGCGAAAAGGGGCGTGGCTTTGCGGTCCCTAAGTATAGCTGATTCACGGGTAGCTTGAGCCATCGAAAAACGGTCCTGACACGATGAAAATGAGATAGCGCCTGGATCGTGGAAAGCGCAGACAGGCCACGCCCATCCATGTCCCAAGCTAGCCGTGAATCGACTATTATCAACGCCAAATTTTTTTTAAAGCGGTCACTTTCCCAGAAAAACGGCAAACTTCCTGGTGTTGATCCCACTGCGGCATTCGCTGTCGGAGTTGCACCAGCTGGTGATTCGGTGAGACTGGCATTTGATGTCAAGTTGGTACGAGTCGGGACACGAATCTCCAGAGGCGGAATGGGCCATCGAGGAGAAGGCTACAGAAAGGGGATTGAAGGGAGGAAGTTGGGAAGGGTCGGACCGATGCTTCGACGGGGATGGACGACGGGGAGGCCGACGTGGACGCACATGTTGTAGTTGCACCCGGTGGGGCAGCACATCGAAGGCGTCGTCGAGCTCCCGCGGCAGTCCGCGTCCGAGTTGCACCTTCAGTGAATAAGGATGGATTTTTCGATAGATACAATCTTTTTTTAGGATACAAGACCTCACAAACGTCACTCGTTCATAGTAAAACGGCCTCAAAAAGAATGTTTCTTTCAAAATTCCTAAGAAGGTGTCAAACGTTTCTCTGAATCTCTTCAAGCTTCCCGTCTTCTTATTTTTTTTCTCCTTAAAGGTCCTTTTTTTAGAAAAAGAGTCAAGAAAAGTGCAAAAAAAGATTTTTCTCAAAAAGTTTCTTTTTTTAGGTCCTTATGAGCATTTCCCGTTCAGAAAGACCTGTAATTTTTGAAATTTGAGATCTTGAAAATACAGTTTAAAGATTGCCAGATTCAATTATTTTTGCAAAATTAACTAATTTTTACTTCTTAAGAATACGAAACCCAGCTAGAATTTTTTTGATTGGAAAAAAATTATGATTTTTGGAAGAAGAAAAATGAAGAAACTCAAATTTACACGATTAATAAAACCAGTAAAAAAATTAAATTAAAAAAACTTAATTTTTCTTTTTCTTTACCAAACATTCAAAAAGCTGTACTGAACGATCAATGAGACCTCAATAATTCAAAAATCATCACAAAAATATAAATTTTATTTATTGTTCACAATTTTTCTGGCCGATCTTGAGCTTCTGACCTTTCTAGTGAGACTTTTGGGCCGATTATAAAATCAAATAAGTCTGACTTCATTTTTCCCTATTTTCCTCTTCTCATAGAAAAGTCCATCAGATTTGATCGAAGCAGAAAAATCGCCAAAAGTGCTTTAAAATGGCCACGGGATCCGGACAGTCCGGTGTTGTTTTTTGTCGAGGCTACTTTTTTGGCGGCTCATTTTTCCGTCTCAATTTTCGCGACTTGATTTTCAGATACACACTTTTTGAGCTCCTAAGCCGAAATTTTAGTTTTTAGATGGGAAAAAACTGTAACCAAGAGGTTGCCTTTGGCGTTAAAATTCAAAAAAATATCCGAAAAAAAATCTGAAAAAAATGGGAGGGTCTTGAAATTTTTGAGATGTCATAGATTGGCTTAATCATCTTGGTTTTCGCTTTCAGTTAAGATAGTTCTTAATAAAATAAAACGAACCAATTAACACTTCTCAGCTTGCGGCAGTTGATGTTGAGTTGAGTGGCTGAGGGGCAACTAAAAAAATTGTAATTTTTTTGGAAAATCCCATTTTTTTAAAAAAATTTTCAATTAAAAGCACCTTTTGAAAATGATCTGAAAACAGAGAAGTGTTCAAATTTAAAGTGCCTAGTACTTTTAAAAATGATTATAAAGTTAAAAAAATTCAAAGTTTAGAGCCTTGATTTTTTTCAAAAACGACCTAAAATGAACAAGTATTCTCCATTGGAGGACCTAGCTTTTTTAAAGTTCCACAAAAATTAAATATTCTTATCAAAGCACCTTCTCTTTTGGTTATGAATCTAGGTCTGAATTAGATCATTCGGCTTTTTCAACAACCAAAAATAAACTTTTTAAAAAAATTAAAAAAATTTGAAGATTTTTGAACGGAAGAGTCCCTTTGACTCCTAAAAAAATGATACAAAGTTTTATGGAAGCACCTGGCTCTTTCTGGACTCGTGCAACACGACCCGAGGCCAGTTCCGATGGTGCAGACTGTGCCAGATTCGCACGTCGAAGAACTCATGCACGAGTGGAAGTAGTTGCGACAGAGGGGCAACGCGGCGCCGAACGCTGAAATTCGTCTCGAAACGATGTGCTTGGCTTCACTTTTTGCAAAAGAAGGTAACATTTTATTATTTTTTCTTCATGGTGTCTGATATGTGGCGCCTACTCTATCATTGCTAGCTGGGAAGTGACGAAAAAAAAAATTAGAGAAAAAAAAAATCTAAAGCACTCGTTTTCCTGCACTGCCTCACTTATAGTTAGGGACCGCAGGCCAATTTCCAAAGTCAGTGATATAAAGTTGAAACCTATATGAAAAGAAAGCTGATGGCAATCGAGAGCTAACTGCGAAAACAGAAAAGAAAAATATGAAAAATGAAAAAAGTTATAAGCAAAAAAGTGGCGAAATCGGGGGAACCACTTTTGTGTAGAAACTTTCGTCAGGGTCGCAGGAAAAGGGGCGTGTTTATAGATGCCGCGCGCTCCTTGCTGTGCGTTAATTCACGCAGGAGACGTTTCGAAAACATATTTATTTGAGTTTTTTTAGAAGTTTTTAAATGAAATATTAGAGTTTTTCATATTGAATATTGCTCTTTTTTTCAATATCAGCCTACTCTTCAAGCACTCACGCTGCTGAAAAGCGAGTTTTGAAAAAGGTTTCAATGCATTGCGTAAAAAAAGAAAATAACCGACAAAATAGACCTTTGCGAAGGACGAACAGCATTAAACCAAATTGAAAATGTAACAGTCTACTAAGAAATTTACTGAAAAATATGTAAATAATCACCAAGTCCTTTTTCAGAGAGTTTTTTTTTTAAAAAAAAAGGGCGAAAGCGTTTTTACTTTTGATTTTCTACTTCTTTTATTTTTCTCCGAAGTTTGTGCGTCTACATGGAGTGTACGTAAACAATCTTTTTAGAATTCTTTACTTGACATTCTGAAAAAAAATTAAAGTATTTTTCTTTTTATGTAGGATTGTTAAGCATAGCCGTTTGTATGTTTTCCCCAATTTTTTTCCCAAATCGGTACAAGAAAACTGTTTTTAAAATATAAAAAAAGAACCAAAATGCAACGAAAAATGACGAAGTTTTTTTGAACAGCGAAGTGGGCGTGGCTCTGCGGTCCCTACTTATAGTGTCCAGACCATTGGTATATAATTTTTTGAGCGGGATTGAATCCAGAGAAAACATTTCTGGCTTGAAACAAAAAATAATTTTATCCACTATTTTTGAACAGTAAAAAGCTTTTTTTCCAAGGTCAAAAATAATCTGAAATTCTGATGAAGAAATTTTTGGTGAGCAATTTTTACTGATCAAAAATATTGAGTCAGTTTGGCCCTTTTTTTGTAAGTTTGAAGATTTTTTTGGAAACAAGCGTATAAAAAACGTTCATTTCAATAATTAAGAATAAAACTAATCAAAAACGGCCACTGACTTCTCCTATTCAATCTTCAACTAAAATCTGAATTTAAAAACCCGAAAAGCTTTTTCCTTCGCTATTGAAGCTTCCGAGCCCTTTGAAGCTTCGAATTAGCTCTACGCTGTGTTCAAAAAAAGCTTCTCGTAAGCTACGCGATTCCAGTGCACTTCAACTCGACCAAAAATCTGTCTATGTTGTCCTAGAGGCGGCCGCGCACATTGCAAAATTAGGAGAAAAAACGGACCGAAAAATCAACAAAATACTGGAATCTAGTGTAAAAAAACAGCGAAAAAAACGTGATTTTTTTCAAAAAAAAAGTGACATTTCAAAAAAATGATTTTTTTGACAGTTCCGTAGCCTCCCAATGAATTTATTGAACTGGACTTTTTCTTTATTTTTTTATTTCTTGTCCAAAAAATACTCAGACCTTCTGGGAAACTATCGAAAAAAAGGGGTAAATTTCTGAACTTTCGGGAAAAATAGTGACATTCTGATGCAGAGAAAATCCAAAAAGCTGTGAAAATTTTGAATTTTTTGAAGAGTCAAAGAAAATGTATAGCTTCATTAAAAATTACCATTTTTATCTGTAACTAGTTTTAATCTAATTTCCAGCGGTAAAGACAAAAATTCAGGGAAAAACCCACAAGCCACTGATGAGGAGCCACCTGCCAAGGAATTGAAAGCGAACGAGTTGAAAGTTGGTCTGAAAAAAAAGTTAATGAATAAATTTTAATGAAATTATCATTTCTTCTACATTGTAGTTTCGCTGAAAATTTCCTCAATTTAGCAACGCCAGAGTGGTAACTTGAGGGGTTAGGGAAAAGAGGCTCCCAAAGGACTTCTTGAAGAGGACACTAAAGTGACCACTAAAACCACCTCTATAGAGACAACTATTTGTGTATTAGTCGCAACTTCAGTAGTTACAGTCATCTAATAGTACCACTTAGAACTCTTTAGCGGCCACTAATTTGACTACTATAGTAGCCACTAAAACGTCAAAACCCTATAGAGGCCCCTAAAAGTTTTGCTCTCTAGGGGGCTAGACCATTTTCGTATTTCTAGGGAACACCAGGATACTTCCCTAGAGTGACCACTAGCTCAAACCCTTAGACTAGCCACTTCTGAAAGCTTTATTGCCTTCCATAGAGCGAGGTAAGGTGTCCTTGCCCCTCTAGTGGCCACTTCGGCGTTCCTAAGAAGTTTCTCTTAAATAAACTCCCCTCCGTGATGTTAAAAATCATTTTTATCTTGTCAAAAATGACTTTTTTTTTGAAGTGCTGTATAGCTGATTCACGGCTGGCTTGAGTCATCGAGAAAAGGGTCCTGCCACGAAAAGAGACGAGACAGTGCCCTGGTTGGTAGAGAGTGCAGACAGGCCACGCCTTTTTGCGTCCCAAGCTAGCCGTGAATCGTCTATACTTTCCCATTTTTTTTTAAATTTTTGCAGTTTAACCTCTCTTACTAATCTAGTTGGGTTCTGTACCTGCCCAGGTATGATCTACAACTCAAATTATAAACCTGAAAGTCGGAACGTTGAAGTTATTGAAGGTTCCGACTGGTGCGTAGGCGTTGAAAGTGTTGAAGGCGTTGAACGTCGGTTTCCGGATGATGTGGCCGCATTCCGGCTTGGCTATCCCTGAAAAGGAAACATCAGTTGGTATAAGACTTCAGGAAGGCTCCAACCGAGCTTCTCGAAATAATCGCAGAGGCTCATTTGTTGAGAAGCGACGCTGACAACGAGCGTCGTGCAGAACAACGCGCCGAACACCATTTTCCCGTCTTTTCCTTGGCTTCCTGGAAAGATTTTCAATCAATGACCAGCCATTTCGAAAAGATCAATATAAAAAAAGAGAAAAAATCAATGATTGAATAAAAAAACAAAACGCATAAATTGAAAAGTTCAGGAACGCGAGAGAGGTCACTAGAGGGGTTAGGGAAACCCTATAGGGGACGAAATAGTCCTCTCTGAAGGACTGAAATTTAAGTGGCCCCTATAAGGCCTATAGCAAATTTCCCCCACAAGGGTCTTCTTTGCTTTATAACCGTCATTTGGAACTTCGTTTATTAAGATTTTTGAACGGATCAAAGAAAAATAAGAAAGGAAATTTGTAACGATATCAATTAAAAATAGGAAGTTCCAATCGAACAAGATTTACTGAACAAAATTCACAGAAAGTAAAAAATAAAAAATATTTACATTAAATATTTAAAGCTGTTCTACTCTTTGAGACTTCCAAAATCAAAAATTTCTAACCGATCGAACAAAAAAAAAACGAAAATTTGAAAAAAGTGGTATGAAAAAATAGTACGCCCTCCTTATAAGCAAATAAAAGAAAAACATAGTGAAAATATCTTTCTTCAAGGTTCTTATACGTATAAAGAGCTGTTCTACAAAAATTATTATCTGAAAATCGAAAAAAAATTTAGATTATACGGCTAAAAAACTTATAAAAAAATATTAGGAAGTCTTCAATCAAAGATTAAATTAAACAAAAATCAGAGAAAAAAAAGACTTTTTTCGAGGTTCTAACGCATGAGCTGTTCTACGGAATAAGAGTCCAAAAATCTGAAAAAGTGTCGAAAAAAATGGGAGAAGCTCGAATTACTTGACGCGCCACAACGGCAGGAAGTGATCAAATTTCCTCGGTATTTGTTTTCTGAGAAATTAGAGGCGAATGATGGAATTAATACTGAAAATGAAAGGAAGTGATAGTTGAAAATATATGAATATAGGGAACACAAGGAAATTTTTGTTTTCAAAATACATTCAGTTTTTTAAAATTTAAGAAAAAAAGCCCGTTTTTTAGGATGAAAAAAAGAGTTGATTGGAAAGGTCGTTCGAAGTATATCAACTAAATTCATATATTTGAAAAAAATTGCTTAATTACTGAGTAAGTATCAGTAATAGTGATTAAAAAAACTGCAGAAACTTAAAAAAAATACTTCCAGACGAAATACCTGTCAAAACTCTAAAAAAACCCCGAATTTTTCGAGAAAATGGCTCTGATAAAAATTTCAAGTCCAAGATTATGGAGATGAGATTAAGAAAAAAAGCTTACCTTGATCTAAAAATCATCAATTTTAAAGATCTAGCAGCTTGGTTATAACTGATTGTTGAAAAAAAGATGGAAAAATTTCGAAAGAAATGAGGGTGAAAAATTATTATAAGTGAAGAATTTTTTTATTAATTTTTTTATATTATTATAATTTGTTCAAAAAGAATGCAAAAAAAGAGAAAGAAGAACAGAAAAAAATCGAGAATGATTGACCAAAAGGAATTTAATTTCAAAGTTGAAGTCAAGAAATCGGAGTAGAAACGAATTACTGAATTGCTAATGAGTGAAATAAGGGAAAACTGAACTAACTTTGAAATTTTTAAATCAAGGTTATTCAACTAATTTGAGCTTCTTTTTACTTCCAAATCCTCGAAAAACTAAAAAAAAACTATTTTTTTAAGCATATTTAGATAAATTCAGAAACGGGATGATCGTTTACCTAAGAAAAAAAGATTTTTTTCCGAAAACATATTTTGATTTGATTTTTTTAACTTTTGAATCTAAAAATTTTTCTGATCGGAGAAATTGATCCTTTTTGACCAAAAATGAAATAAAAAATGAAAATTCCATGCATCGCATTAATATTCAATTTTATTCTGTTTATTTTGAAGCCTGTCTGAAAATAGGCAAATTCAAACACTGGTTTTTTAGAGTTATTCAAAGCCAACGTGTATAGTCAATTATTGCTGACTTAAAAGGCAAGATGGGTAAATTGGTCAGGGTGACGCGTTGCGTGCGCGACGCGGTTTCTGGCGGGAAAATAAAATTTGAATTCGAAGCACGATTTTGATGATTTTTCAGCAAATTTCAAATTTTTACGCAACGCGTCCCTATTGTCAATCTACTTATCTCACATTTCGAGTCGAGAAGGATTAACTATAAAAAAAGGGCGAGAAAAAAAAGTATTATGCTTAAAATATATTCCCTTTTCTCTGAAATTTGATAATAGATAAAAACGCGTTTTTCTATTCAAACGTGAAAATTCTTTCGATGAAAAAAAAAAGTTAAAACATAGCTTGCCCTAGTATGATTCATTTGTAAACAAAAAGGTAATCAACTCAAAATTAAGGTATTCGTTTCTCTGTACACTTGGAAAAAGGCCAAAATTTCGCTGACCAAATACAACAAAAAATGTCCGTCGGATAGTTTTTTGTTGTTTCGCGACACTTTTCGTCGGTTTCAAGACAAATTTGAGCCTTTTCTGCAAAAAAATGTGGCTTCATTTAAAAAAAAACTGAGTATGGTAATCCGAAGTTGTAGGTAACTATAACACTTTACATCTTTTCCAAATATATAAAAAGAGCTATTTTTAAATTTTAGTGATGTTTGTAAACTCCTGTAAACTAAAAAAACACAACAAAAAATCATGCGGCCTGAAAAAAATATTTCAAAATAATCCCAAAAAACGTGAGGAAGACGAAAATAAGAAAATTTTCTTTTGAAGGAATTGTTGTAAAGTCTGGAGTTAACTTTCAAATTACCTTAAAAATAAAAAAATAAATATCATGGTTAGCAAAGACTTGAGCAAAGGATACAATATTATATATATATATATATATATATATATATATATATATATATATATATATATATATATATTATATATATATATATATATATATACCCCTAAAGTGGCCACTAAAGTTTTTTTAGGGTTCTAGTAGTAGCACTTAGACCTCTATACTGGCCACTAACTTTAAACCCCTTGAGTGGCTACTAATTTGACTACTTTAGTGGCCACTAAAACGTCAAAACCCTATAGTGGCCACTAAAAACTTTTCCAGTCAAGTAAAACTTTCTTCTGAAACCTAAAAACCAGACAAGACAAAGCTTCAAAATGAAGGAAAATCGGAAAAAAATATTTTCGAACCCAAGAGAAACCATCTCTAAGCTTGTATAAGCTACAATAGTTAAGAGGATGGCTCCTTTTTTAAAGGATTAAAGTTGAATTTTAGTTAATAAATAATCAAATGAAAGCGAAAAGAAATTGGGCAGGAAAAGGTTCAGGGATATGCGGAAGTTCCGGTGTTGATCGGGCGGACCCAGGAGAAACACAAACGCAAACAGCGCCAAAAACACACCCTCCGATTTCTCGGTGGGGGCCAATCGTCGATTTCAGGTTATCAAAAACGGGCAATTCATCTCGCGCAAACAAATGAGCCACCTCAGACGGAGGCGCTTCTTTGCCCCCCGATTGGACTGGTCCTTTGACGGATCCGTCGTCCGTGTTATTACCTATGATATGACCGCTTGGGAATTTTTTGAGCCAAAAAATTGTTCGGTTCAAAAAATATAGTCCATTCAGCGTTAGCTTTGAGAGAGATACATAGAAACGTCGGGGTGGTTTCCTTTAGGGGTCTTTGAAGGTTGTCCTTCTCTAAGGACCACCTTAGCTCTATAAGGGGCACTACACCTGAGGTTTCAGTTAGTGACCACTCTAGGGAGGCATGCTAGTGGTCCCTTGAAGCCCCCGCTCTATGGATCCCCTTATCTCTCCTTATAAGGGCACTGAGTCTTGCAAAAGTAACAACTCTAGTGGTCCCTAAACGTCTTTTTATCTTTCGAACTATGGAAAAAAAAATGAAAGACCACTATATGGACCACCATGCTTTAGGGGTCAAAGGGTCAGACCGTAAATCACTATAGGGATCGCCAAAATTATTCCCATATAAGAGCTGTATTTTTGCCTAACCCCTCTAGAGACCACTGTAAAGTAACTCGCAATTTTGCAGTTTTTCCAGCCCTCCGAATAATTTTTCTCTAGTCAACAGTTGCTGATATCTATTTTAGAAATTTAACAATTCACAAATTTTTTCTTCAATAACTGAAACTGAACTGACAAAAATAATGAATATCATCAGAAATTGAAGAAAACGGAGGCCTAATTTTCCAATCGCGGCTATTTTTCGAACTTCCGTATTCCCGCCAAAAAGCACTCTTTGTATGATAAAATGATAGCTTCAAAATTCTGAATTTTAAATTTTGATCCAGTTTAAAACAAGATCTACAGTCTATTTCGCGCTAGCTCATTCTACAAAAAAGACCATGATTTTTTGCAAATTTTCTCTTCGAGACCTTTGTTTCTTTTGCAGTAGAAAAAGTGCAAAAAACTGTGTTTACGGCAGCTTTGCGTCTCGGAACACGTTTTCGTGAATAAAGTTGATCAAGAAGACGTCATTTCAAAACAAAAAAGAGCTAACAAACACAAATCGTAACAGCGGCGGGGCGCTAAAGAGAATGGAGGGAGAAGAACGGTTCAATTGGCAAAGAACGGCGATTTGGAGCATCCACGGAGCCGCGCGGATTGAGCACAAACATTGCGGAAGGAAACTGTTTCTGGCGATTTTCGGTCGTCGCATCAAGAATCATCGTTTTCCCATGGGTACAGTTTGTTCAGATTTCAATTTCCAGCAGCATCTCCGTCCGGAAAAACGCTCAGTGGGAGGCCCGATCTCTGATTGGTTTGATCTACGCGTAAGGGGCGGAGTTTGAGCGATGAGTAGACATTCAAAATCTGAACAGACTATATAGTGAGTTGGCCGACTTAAAAGGCGCTAATGACTGTTCAGAATTCAAATATGAAGTCGTCGCTCAAGCTCCGCCCCTAACCTTGCGATAAACCAATCAGAGAGCGAGCCATCCACAGAGCGTTTTTGAATGACGTCATTGTGGCTTGAAACTTTTCAAGTGTCTACGTCTCTCTGTTCCCTCGCCGATGAGGTCAGAGATACAGGAAAATAGCACGGCAACATGAGAGAGTCGCTGAGAAAAACAGCAGTCGCAAAAACATAGTAAACACGGAATTCCTAACGGGGTGAGGTGAGCGAGGCGTCAAATTTTCTGAATTTACAATAAAAAAGTAAGTGCGCGCTTCGGATAAAAGGACTGTGACGTCACAGCTACCTATCGTTGCAAATCAAACTGAGTATTCAACGGCATGAAGAATACATTTGACTGCGTACTTGAGATTTCAAATTTCGCGCCAAAATTTTTTTAACCAAGGTCACGAAAATTATAATATTTTACCGATCGCATTTTGTAAACGTTTGCAGTTCCGCCTGTCCATAAATAAAAATTGGAAGAATTTGCAACGAATAAACTTTCAATGAAACATTGAATCAATATAACTAGAATTAAAAACAAAAATAAACAAGTTTTTCAAAAAAAAAGGATTTTTCAAGATGATGCAATGGAATTATGTCTGAAAAATTGTAAACCTTGTCATCAAAGAAAAAGGCAAAAATATGGAAAAGGCTTTTTCGATTAAAGTCAAGAAGCTTTAAATAAAACTCATATAAGTGAAATTTTAACCAGGGAAAAATTTTTAGATAGAAAAGCTTCAAAGTGTGCAAAATACGCAAATTAGGCCGAGAAAGCTTCGTTTCGGGCTTTTGAAGTGTCCTAACTCGGAAACGAGATCTATTGCGAGAAATTTTTTTTGACTGTTCTGGAATCAGGGGGTCCTAAAGTACACTTCAGCAAAGTTTCAGCAAAAGTTCAACTGAGGGCTAAAATACGTTCCCAAGTAAGATACAAATAGAAAAAAATAAGTTCAAAAAACCTCGGATTGTTTCTGATCAAAATATTCGAACTATCAAAGTCTTTTCCAGATGTTAAAAACCTGACAAAGAGAACAAGCGGACGTGAAGCAGCGAAAAGGCTTTTGTAGGCGTTGGCAAGGCGGACGACGTGGGCGGCGCCTCGAACAATAACTCGACAAACGAACGCCCAGAGGGGAACTGGTCGCCTTGGCTCGTTCCTCTAGGTTCTTGGCCAACGTCCGTCGATGCTCCTTGCCAACTCGGTTCAAGTCGGGTGCAATCATAGAGTATGAAGGATCATGAATGGGCTAAGATAGCAAAAGCTTCTTGGTTGTACTTTCTTCATCATTTTTTTCAGAATACAAAGAAATATTCCTTCCGTCTTGCTGTATTCTTCTACTGCTACTCATTTTCTGATTTTTGAAAGAAAAATCGAGGGATAAAAATTCCTGCAAGCATCTTTACCCCACAAAAAAATGGTGCTAAAATTGACTGCTCAAAACTGTGGCAAAGAAGAATTATGGCCATTGGAACCGTAACTTGCGGTTCATGAAGGTTAAGACGATCGGTTTCCCCAAATAAGGTATCATGCGCGAAACAATATATTGATAGCCACTATCTTTATCAGAGTGAACTTTTTTTCCTTTTTTTTTTTTTAAATTTTTAGGCCTAAGTTTTCAGCAAAAAAAGCTTTACCTACTGCAGAAAAATCTTAGTTTTCATCGATAATTGCTTAATAATTACAGCTTACACCTTGAAACAAATAAATTTTAAAGCATTTTTCATAACTTACATGAAAGCTCCGTTTTTTTCAGAACGTGGCGAAAAAATCGAAATCAACTCGACTTCATAGAGTTTTGAGCCGAGAATCGGTTCGTCGCGGATTTTCAAGTTTGAAAATTTTCCAAGATCACTGATCGACAGCCGATCTTATCACAGAGAAAGTTTTAAAGGCCCAATTGCATTTTTTATAGTGAAATTTTCCCAATCGACTAGAACCTTGTGGCTCAAAATTGCTCTTTTTCCGGGTGACCATGATCAAAACTTTCTTTAGTTCAAAATGAACACTTTAATTGAAGTTTGGACCTCGATCTTGATGAATTATTGAAGTTTGGATCTCGATCTTGATTTAAGCTTCCGTACCGAAAACTGATCGAAAATCGTGTTTAAGCATATGAAACAGTTTTCCTATGGCACTTTGGAACTCTTTTTTCAGACAAGACTTTGGTCAGGGCTTTGTGGTTTGGTTAAAACCGTCAAAAAACTCATCAGTTTCAATAAATTCATCGCCTTCTTTTTCGCCTGATTGAGGCAAGATGACTAATTTTCCTGAAAAAAATTAGAGAAGATATGTGGAAAACCATTACCTAAACAGACCTATAGCCTGTGTACCAAGACTTGGAATTTCACGGAACGACATTCCGCTGTGCCGCTGCGCGCCTTTGCGAACCTTAGTCGCGTTTTTAATCTTTTTTTTTTTAATGAGGTTTTCTACTTTCATGTGCTCCCACAGCAATAACAATCGATTGAAAGCTTGACCTAGATTCGAAAGACGCTTCGCGACCGCACGCAGCGGAACAGCGGAATGTCGTTCCGTGAAATTTCAAGTCGTGGAACATAGACTATACAACCGATTTGATCATAAAAAGCTCGAATAATATTTTTATCGTGAGTTTTTTTCTAATCAAACAGGAATCAAGGCTGAGCTTTGAAACTTGATTCGAAAGATTTTAAAAAATTATCAAAAATTTTTTTTATCGTGAATTTTCTCTACAAACAGTCTTCTAGCCAGAACCTCGTGGCTGAGTCCAAAGGATCACTAAAAAACTGATCAGATGGGATACTAGAAACGTTAAGTGAACATCGCTCCTTTTTTCGGGTGATCCGGAAACTCCATTATTTACCTCGCGCCGACGGCGGCCAATTGGACAGGTATATGTGAAGAGCACGTGTCTGTTAGACTGGCAACGTGTGTGGAGCAACGTGGGGACAGCTCTCAACAGAAACGAATACTCAAACGGACATTTCCATCTTCAAAAGCGCCTCTGTTTGCCACCTTAGAACGCCGTGCCAACTTTCTCGAGCTGGTCTCATTGAGGGGGTCGAACTCTGGACCACGGAAATTGTGCGCCAACGCAACAATTTGACAAAGTGCGTGTGCGAACACACTACTGTAGGCTTTTGATCATTTGCCGTGATAGATTAAGGAAAAACGAAGGAGAAAATCTTGGCAAAATTAAGTCTGAACATCAAAATTTAACGGGAATAATTTGGATGCAACGGTACATAATCCAACTCAACACTTCATAGTTTTAAAAAAGACTTTATGCAAAGAATTTTTTTCTTTCAAAATTAACAAAATTTCAAGTTTTTTTAACCATTTTTTTGCCATTTTAGAATAATATACTCGTAGCTTCTTTTGCTTTTTAAAGTTTTTTTTTAAAAATAAACTCTTTGAACCAACATCTTTTCTACATTCTTTTTAGATTTGAATCAATCTACACAAGGCCGAAAATTATCCAAAATTCATGAAAATGAAAATAAACATACTGCAATGCTCACGATTTTCCATGCCCTCGAAACCGAATGAGGGGGCGCTTCTCATCTAAACATTTCAAGTCTATCAAATGTGAAAGTAGATCTCCCGTCACCTGTTCTCCACACTTCAAAATCGCTACTCATCAAGAAATAAACGAAAAAAATACAATTTTAAAATCCTCGCTTTTTCGCGTAAGATCTGGTGCTTGTGACGTAAACACTTTCTCACCAGAAACTCGGCATCACGGGAAATAATTGAAAAAAGATTTTTTTTTTCTTTTCCCATTGAAGTGCGTGCTGACTCGTTCTTTTTTTTATTCATTGAGTCAATTATTTAAAACCAACTTTTTTTTACAGTATTTCCCCCATCCGAATATCATCGACGAGACGAAGAACAAAAGCAGGCATAATTGATGTTAGCTAACTCGCCTGTCTGTTCTTTGTTATCACGGAGTTTGCAGGTTTTTCGAAGGGAAAAGGGCCTTTTCTCGTTGATTTTCATGAGTCTGACGCTGATAAAGAACAAAGAATGGATGGATCGAAGGTTCGTATTCTTTTAAAAATGATAAAAGACTCAAAACTTACAAAAAATGTACACAAAAAATCAAATTTTTATTTTTCGCATCGGTAAGTTGAACCACTTATGATTATTGGCAACTGACACTTCTGTTTTCCTCACATGCCCTGAAAGTGTATCAAAAAAGGCGCCATCTCGATTAAGCCAACTTTGGGATGTCTGGAACCTCCTGAGCAGAAACGCTCTCTCGGCTGGCAACTGGCCAATGGCCTGGGAGGTCCCCCCAAAAACACATTTCTCTCTCTTTTCGTCGTCCCGCTTTTCCTCCGAACGCCCTCCGGCCTAATGCCAAAAAAGGGAGAGGAAAAAAAGCGAGCGAGGAAAAGGAACGGCTCTGGAGCTTGAGTTATAACTCGTTCTCTTCTTGACTTTTGCCGAAAATTTTGCTTGGTTTCGGTTGGAGGGATGGATGTACTTATGGACTTCCAAGTAGAAACTTTCAAGAACCTACCGGAATTTGTCGAATTTCGATGAAAAAGTCGTATTTTTTCCTAGAAGCATTATTTTCAAGGGTAATGACCGCTATACAGCAAGGTTTGCACTCCAAAAAAGGCAAAGTTTTTCAAAGTTCACAAAAATTTTAAGCGAAAGGTCAAAATAGAAGAAGCACTTTTCTCTCCAATAAAACCTCAAATCTTTCTTCTCGTTGATTAGTTACTTTGTTACGAGAAAGTTGACAGAATCTTGAAAATTCGATTTCGCCCGAGTTCTCAAGGAAAATGTCCGTTTTTCTGATTTTCATTTTTTTTTTTTGAACAGAAATTTGGTGTCAATTTGAATCTCCTAAAGCGTTTTTCAAAGTTCTAATTATTTTTTTCAATGAAAAAAATTGTTATAAACATGTAATTTTAAAAAAAACTTGAGAAAAACCCAGAGTTTCCAAAAAAACCTTATCAAATAATCTATGTAGTTTTGATCTCCCCGGTACATTGGGTTGTCCATATTTGAAAGGTCATGGTCGCACTTGGAATGGCTCGACGGGTAACGGCTCTCAAACGGTTGCGTCCGACCGGAAACTGGTTTACGCGCATTCCTATTAAGAAGGATCAGAGCAATCTGATAAATATGATAAAATCTGATAAAGCTTTCTCTCAACTTCGAAGCTCTGAGCCCTTCTAGGTGCGACCGCACATTCATGAAAGTAGGTCTGAAAAAATTCCATTAGAAAGTTTAAGCTCTCTTTAATATTGATTCAGTCTGTTAAAAAGAAATGTTGAGGCGTTAAAAAAAGTGCAGACGAACTTTATGAAGTTATCATAGCCTTTTTGAGCAGTATTGGATCAAGTAAGGCATTTTTTTCTAGATCATATTAAAGTTATTTAAGCTTAAGAAAATTTTAGATTCGGTTACAAAATCTTTCGAGTCGGTCAAGACTTCCAACTTTCCAAAAAAAAAAATTTTTTGAACATAGTAAATTTTATAAATTTTGATCAACTTGAAATCCTCCCGTCCTTTTTCAGAATTAATATTGATATAGGCTATTTAAAAATGAATGTCCAAGGTTTTTTTAAAAAAATAATATAACAATTCTAAAAAAATAGTTTGAATTAATGAGCCGTTTTCAACGTATTTTTTTGGACCAATTAGGACTTCTAAGCTTTCCGAAAAGACTATTCTCAATATAATTCGACGAAATCGAAATCAAGACGTGTCTTTTCATCCGAAATGCATCGTCGTCGGCTCATTTTCGCCGCTTCCTTTTTGTTGTTTTGCCCCGGGCTCTCGCCCCCAAAAAAATGTTGACCCTGCCCATGATTGAGTGGTGGTGGTGGCGTTGGGTGAGCCAGCAGGCTGGCTGAGAATGAAAAAAGAAGAAGTAGAAGAGAAATGAGAGAGAAAAGCTCACGTGTGTGCGGGAGCTGCCCACAGCACCACAGCATAGTCATAGCGTCCAGCTCTTTTTTTTTTTTTCATTTCTTCGCCTTCTTTTCGTTTCTGCTCTCCCTTTTTGGTGAGCGAGAGAGGGAGTTTGAGCGCGTGAGCCGACGTATCGAGCCGGCCACACCTCTTTTTTCTACTTTGTATATAGTTGGCCTTCTGTTTGTCTTTTTTTCTTTTAGAAGTGAATTAAGTGATTTTGAATAAAATTGACTTTTTTTTTTGATCAAAATGGACTTTTAAAGGCTGCGCTGCTCACTGCTCATTTTTCAAACCCTATCGAGTGAAAACACTATTGGAAATCTTGAAAGCTTCAAATAAAAGAAAACTCCATAAAATAGCTTCAAGTTCCCTGAAGTGAACACTACACTGAAAACTGTTATTTCCTGATTTTTTTCCGGTTGAGAAGATAATTTATAACTTTTGACAAAGAAATCGTCTCAAGTCAACATTTTTCTATCCATTTTCTATATATTTAGCCTTCTAATTGCCCTCGCCCTTGCTTTTTTTTCACCTTGTTTAGGAGAAAATAACTAGTTTTGATCAAAAATTGACTCCGAAAGGCTCCACTGTAATTTTTGAACACCCATCGAGTAAAATTAGATTCATTATTTTGTTCGAAAGCATCAAAAGTTATCGAGCCCTTTGAAAAATGCTAAGTTCCCTAAAGGGAACACTGCACGGCAGATTTTTCTGTTCTAACTTCGAAAAGATGTGGAAAACTTTCTGTTATGATTTTGTTCGGTTTTGAGGCGAATTGAGGGATTTTTTCACAAAGAAATTCATTTTTCACTTCTTTTCAATAACAATAACTTGAACAAAAAAGATTTTTCACCTTTAAATTCGAAAATTCCTGCAATTCTCTTCTATACACCTCTTTTTGATTTTGAAAGTTGACCCTAAACTGCAAAAATACCCAGTTTTCGAGATCAGACCCTCGAAAAAAATGGATTTCTTTGAGCTTGAAGGAACGATCATCTCTCGGAAATAAAAAAAAACCTTCCCAGTTTGAAACTTTTATAATCTTCTAGTGCACCAACGCGCTTTTGGTCAAGCTCCTTTTGGTAAAAAAAATTTGGATGGGATTTTTTTTAGCTTCCTTTGAAATCCGGAAAGCTTGTTTGTAGAACTGTAAGATTCCTGAATTTATAATTAGGCATTTTTCTATGATTCAAGAGATAATCTAACAGCTCCGGTATAAAAATAAATTAAAAAAGGGTTTTGAATTAAAAAAAATGGTTTTCATTGGTAGTCCTGATTCTAGTTTTCACATGCTCCAAAAATGTCCTATTCCAGGTATTTTTTTCTTGTGAACATATTTTTTTGAATCTTTCTTTGCACTTTGAAGAGCGAAATTGATCAGAAAAGGGCAGATCTCAAACTTGAACTTTTACTTTATACCCAAACTTCAGTTTTTCTAAACTTTTCATTCAACCTTATTATCGATTTCATCGCTTATATCGATTTTTCCTTCTGAAAATTATCTATTTTTTTAACGTTTCTGAGTTTCCCCGGGTCTTTCGCTTGTCTATGAAAAACGTAATAAACAATGTTTTGTCCCCCGCGCGTTTTTAGTATATATGCGAAACCCGCCAAGCAACGTTGATATATTTTTTCTCTTTTTTTTTGTCGCTATCATAATTGCCAGGTGCTTTTGCGTATATGTATTGTTACGCTCTATGATATCTTATTTGTATCAGTTTTTCCCCAGTGCCGCGAGGTATTTCCCGACAAATTAGCCCGCTAAAAAGGAAAATGTAGTAAGAAAAATAGTGTACGGAAAATGAATTTATCTGCTTTTCTGAAGTCATCTAAACTGAATTGAGCTTTAAAATTCATGGAATTTATATAAAAACAGTTTGGAACTGGATAGTAAAAGAAATTGCCAATTTTAGCAGAATTTATCATCATGTTGTAAGAACATGTTTTAAAAACTGCCAAAAAAAGAAGAAGCTGAAAAAAGGTTCTCGAGTCGATTTTAAGCCTAATTTTCTTTCAAAACTTCAGAAAACTCGAAAAAGATGCGCATCATAAAGTTCAATTTTGCAATATAACTTTTTAAACTGCGGTTAATTTTTTTTTTAAGGCACAAGAAGCTCGGAAAATAAACAAAAATGAGACTTTTAGACTAAAGAAGGCTTTTGAGTCGATGCGCAGTGGAATTGGGATAGTTGAACACGTTGAGTGTTTATTTTGGCCTAATTTTCAACAGAAACAATTCGTAGCGAAAATATTCTAAATAGTTCACTGAGAAGTTCATGAAAGGGTTTATGAGGCAGTTTTTTTTGATTGAAATAGTTTTTGAGTTGATGCGCAGCGAAATTAGCAATAATTTTAAGATTTCTACTTTAAACAGAATGAGTTGATTACCAACGTAATTTTGAAAATTTGACACGAGCATCAGAGTTTTTTAGGACTGAAAATTAAATTTTCGTTTTCTACAGTTGATGCGCAGTGAATTTCATCCCATTCCTGAAAATCCATTTTGAAATTTTCACCTTTTTAATCAAGTGATTTTTTTAAAAAAATTGGTGATCTTTTGAAATTTGAACTGCTTTCAATCATTTGAAACCTCAATTCGGCCATACTTCCCACTCCTGAAAGGAGATTTTTCATCATATTCTTCATATTTACAAAAAGAATCCCGTAGCGTTACACCCGACGCAGATGTCCGCATGGCTCCCAGGCATAAAGAGGGCCGCCCGAAGCGAAAAAAAGAAAAAAGAAAGAGAAAAGCAGCATAGAAATGAGAAGGCATTCTCGCGACAGCTGTTTCTCTTCGATGGTCCCGATCTCTCAGCCGACGTAATCCGACTTTGACCATCAAAATTTGCCGTCCTGGAAGTTGGACATGTGGCCGCAACTCGAATATAATTGAAATATAAGAGGTTTAACTGGAAGACTTGAAAGAGTTCCGCTTTTACCTTTGACAAAAAATGAAGGGGTTACTGTAGCTTTTGTTTTTTTTTCGTTCTGAGACCCTTTTCGTGGGGATTCATTATTTTTTCGAGTTTATTTCTTGAGTAGAATTTTCTCTTTTAAGACAGCTTTTACTTTTTTATAAGCTCACTCTAGTGCGCTCTAACGAACAAAAAAACTTTTTTTGATTATCTTTGAAAGGAAAGTTGAGATTTGTGCCCTTTAGGGGCCACTTTACAGATTTCAAAAAAAGTTATTCCTCACTATTTTCCCTGTCAATCGTTAATGTATAGGAAAACTTAAAATTAATGTGCTCGAATTCGATTTTTACTCCCACAAATGTCTTTTTTCACATCTTTAAAAAGTTTTTATCATTTTTTTCAATCATTTTCACGTCCACTAACATTTTTTCCATTGAGCTAGCTCTTCAATTTTCATTTTTTTTTTCATTTTTCCCCCAATTTTTATTTTTATGGCTCAGTTTCAGATCATTCCTCCCCACTTTTACGTCTTTTCCAAATCGGTTTCTTTTCTTTTCTTTCTTCTTTTTTTTCAGATCAGACCTTTTTTCTCACTCTCGAGTTCTTTTGTACACCCTTTTCCGTTGTCTTTTTTTTCGGCTGGGAGTTTTCCCATTTTTTTCTCATGGGTAGTTTTCTTTACTTTTTTTCTGCTTTTTGAATATTTTTTGGAAATGTTGATTTTCACAAAAGAGCTTTTTCCGAAGTTTGATTTCAAGAAATCGTGATTTAATGTTCCTCAAAGTTTGAATTGAGTTTATTCTCTTGGAATAAGCATATTTTTACACTCGAAAAAGTTTCTAAGCTCCTATTTTTCAATAAGTTACTGATAAACTATGATAGGGACTTTGAAATCTGTCAAAACTGAATCATAGCTTTAACAATTGAATTTCACGAATGAAAAATTCAGAAAAAAAAATCCTGGATGTGAGTTTTTTGTCAATTTTAAGTCTTTTTTTAACCTTTTTATCGGGTCCAGACGAATTCAATCTTTTCGTGGACCGTTTTGAAATTTTCCAAGTCCTGAATAGCTCCTTCTTACTAGCTTAAACGAGCCATAGACTTTTCAATAACCGGGCTTCGGTGGCTTTGGTTTTTAAAGGAGCATAGACATATCTTATATGGGTCTCGAGGCGAAGCGCCATTTTTAGCCTTTTTAAGGCTTTCCAGTTCCTACACGTTCCTGAAATGATCTCTGGAAAGACTATACAACATCACGGCGAGACCTTTCGCTCTTGGAAATGCCAAAAAGGAAGGAAAAAAGAGCCGCGACGACGTTTGTTGGGAGATGAAAACGCTTGGGGGCTGAAACTCGACACCGGGACCACTTGGCATTCATTTCGCGCACGTGTCCTTCGTTTTTCGCGTCCCACGGACGGCGCATGACGACCGTCCGCCGTTGTACGTCGCTTTTGTTTTTGTTGCACCTTTTCGAGAAAAAGAGGACTTGGAATAGAAGGATAGACAGAGGGGTTTGTACTGGAGATGGGCAAGGACATATCTTGGACTGTTTAGGAGAAGGGCTTGGCTACCGAAAATTTCCAAAAATGAGAAGGTTCTACTTCAAAAGTCTCATCTCCAACCAAAAAATTACTTTTTTTTCACGAGATGCACCTTTTGGAGGCTAAGTTACTTTATTCCGAAGATCCTTAGAAGGAAGCAATGGTCTGTAGCTGGCGAGAAAAGTAGATTAGAAACGTTTTCGTACCTGGAAACTGATTTGAAAGAGAATGGATCAGTGGGCGAAGTTCAAATGTTCGGATTCACGCGACGCGACCGCTACGCATGCGAGGGTTCTGGAAACGAGTAAAAGTAGCCATGTGACTACACTTTGAGTCAGAGATTCCGAAAGAATCAACGGTTTGAAGATGGAGAAGGTTCTCATTCAAAAAGTCTCATTTACAACCAAAACCTCAAAATTTTCTCGGTCACATTGTCAGAAGAGCCATTTTTTCTTGATTTTTCATCATTTTGTTCCTGGGCAGACCCGGGGTGCCCCGTTGGTAGCTCTGCTGGGATCTATTGGAAATTTCATGCCTGTGGTTGATTCAAAAAAAATTTCTATGGTTCTTAAAAGAGCATGAAAAAGATTTCCTCTCAATTTCAAGAGCTCAAAATGATGCTAAAAATCTTCATTAGTTTTCTTTTTTTTCCAAACGAACTCCAGCTTTCTTTCTGTACTTTGCTCTCCCAAAAGAACAATCGGAACGCTGGTTTGTGGTGTCAAAAACGAAGACCTCCGCTTCCAATTAGAAACCGAAGGAATCCGAGCCAATTTCCAAAAAGATCCGCTTTCAAACCGACCGAGAGCCCAGGAAAAATGGCCCTTTTTTCTTGTTGTTTTGGTCTTTTTTATTTTGTCTTGGACGCCAGCTGATGCCATGCCGTTGGCACGACAAAACAACGAAAAATTCGGGGATATCCGGGCAGAAAAGAGCGAATTTGATAAAGCGACGTCGGATCTGGAAGCTAAAAAGCAAAGTCGAAAAACGTTAGACATCGGGTCGGGGATTTGCGGGTTTTTCGACTTTTTTGAAAATATTTATGTCTTTTTTTTACTCAACTAAGTTGTCCTTTATTGCTTAGAACTTTTGGGCGGATTTAATTTTTTAGGAGATTGATTTTTCTCGAAAATCTTGACTTGTAATTTGAGCCTCATGTTCAAACTCATCATGTGCGGAAAATATCTGACATTTTTTCAAAAATCACTCCATCATGTGGGATGTTCAAAAAGAAAGATCCTCTTTTTTTAAAATCTTATTTTCTTTGATTTTCAATTTTTCAGGCTTCAGGAAGGTTTTTTGAAAGAAACAATTAATGAATCGTGAGATTTTCGTCATGAGTGAAAAGTGATCGTAAAAAATTAACCTTGCTATTTTAGTCTTTATAAATTGAATCTCAACTTGAATTTTTCTTTTTCGAAGACCTCCCTCAATTTTGAAGAATTTCCATGATTTTTTCGTCCCAGTTACTCATTCCTATGACATTTTGGACGATTTGCGGTCAGCTCCAAAAATTCCTCCGATTGTATCCAACCTGAGTTTCAGCAGATTTATAATTGTATTCTTTATTGTTAGGAAAATCAAAAGATCAGTCAGAAAAAGTAAGATTAAAGAACTTTGAACACTAATTAAGCTCTTAATTAACAGGCCAGGACAACTTTCTCATGATCTTGTTAGGATCCATGATTGAGAATCTCAACTTGGTTTTAACAGAGGAAAGTTTTAATTTTCAGATGAAATTGGGAAAGTTGAAGCAAATCCACTGAAGCTTGATCAGCACCAGTTTTATTTAATCCAAAACCTTCTTCTCCAACTCAAAACTTAGCTTCAGCCTCCCTTTTCCATGTGCCAGAAGTCCGTCGAAGCTTAAAGTTGTTGCTGAACTTTGGCTAAGCCTTAGGAATGGTTGAACTACGTTGATCATCTCCAACTTCATATCTTCTATTCTAGAAAGAAGGTCTTTTTCTTTACTCTGTGGTTGGGGATTTACTTCAATTACGGCCAGAACATCCTTGGATGTTTCACAAAAAAATATGAAAGTCTCAACTTGGACAACTTCTTGAAAACAAAGGCTCAGAGCCCAAAAACAGCTCATTTTTACAGATTTTAAGGGTTTTTCTCTGACTTTGAGATCTTTTTCTCCTGAAACTAGAAAGTTGGGAAGAGGGAGATTTTCCGGATCATCATTTGGTGCATCAAGAAGTGTTCTGGCCAATTTTTAGAAATTTCCCAAAGTTAAAGTGATATGAACCTCCTTGTTAGTGACTTCTAACTAGAAAATGATGAAGTTATGAGTCAGCAAAAATGAAACCCGCCAAAAGGATTCGAACCTTGGTCACAAAATTGACAGTGCACAAGACCACTACCCACTACACCAAGCCGCCAGTTTCTAGCCGAGGGCTCCGAGCGCGGCTATATACGCGCTGGATAAATTTCGACGAGCTTTTCCTCGGTTGCCTGAAGGCTTTAGCACAATTTTGTTTTTGATTCCGAGAACTCTTAGTCTCAATTCTCAACTCGATGTGCAGCGGAGACCATACCCTAGTAAAAGAAAATGAAAGAATAAATCAACCCTAGGCTCCAGAATCAAAAACTCATGTTAAGGCGAAGCGTTTTGGCGCGCGGGAAGGAAACGATTAGCGGAGGAGCCAAAGTGGACACGGCCATTTTTCGCAGCTTTTTCTCTCTCTTTCTATCTCTTTTTTTCGTTTTTCTTCGGTTCTGCTGGTTGTTTTGACCGACGAAAAAGAGAGTGTGTGAGCGGCTGTCAACTCTGGGAGCCGCCGCATGTGATGCCGAACGGCCAATTGGCTCGTTTCCCGAGGAGCTGGAGGAGGTGCAGCAGGAGCAGGGTCCGAAACGCACAAAAACGAAAAAAGACGAAGGAATGCCGAGAAAACAGAAAGAGAGAGCGGAAACGGACGTGGGGAAGGCCCCGAGAATGAGGCCATCGGCCATTCTCACGGGCTCTTCTGGATTTTTTGAGCATCTGGAGACTTTTTTGTGGGTTTTGAGAGGTGGGAAAAATTTTTGAGGTTTCAAGGTAACGGGGAATACCGAGAAATATAGCGAGAATTTTGAAAATTAAGGATTTTTCTGCTTCTGAAGGAGGATTGGTTTAAGATGGGAACCTTTTTTATATATTTTGAAGAGGTGGGAAAAATTTTGGAGGCTCCACGGTAGCGGAGAGCACAGGGAAATATTTCAAAAGTTCGAAAAATGAGGATTTTTTTCTTTAGAAGGAGAATTTTTGAGGTTTGAGATAGGCACCTTTTTTTGACTTTATTGTGTTATCACTTTGAAAAACAAGAAAAGGGGAAAAAATTCCGACTTTTTGAGCTGTATTAAAAAAAGGAGCCTCAACTTATCTCGAGCTCAAAGCTTAGCAGCTTCAAAGGAAATTTCTCAATTAGTTAATTTTTTTCAAGCTTCATCCGTTCGACCTGTGATAAACTTACACAGAACTTTGAATAATTTTTTTGGTTTATGATTCAGAGTATATAATCGTAATTTTGAGATCAAAATCGTCCAAAACTCAGATTAAAGTTACCCGAAAGTAGATTTATTTTGCTTTCAAACTACTCTTTACTTTTTCTGTAGTATCAAAAGAAAATGGTGAAAAAGTTTTCGTAACACTTTCCTCTGTCAGACCGCAACGCATTCCCCTCGCGTAGCGGTCGCAACCTCAAAAATGAGCTTTTTTCCTCTTTTTCGTCTTCGTTTCGTTAGTTCAGTTTACACCTTCAAAAACTGACGAGCTTTACGTGAATTGTAAATGGAGAAGCGGCCGAAATCTCACAGCACACAAACGTTTTTTCTTTTCTGCCTCAAGAGCCCCTGCAACACTTGTCGCCGTCATAACCGATTGTTCTGTCCTTTTTCTCCGAGATTTTCGCTCATGAGCCGCTCTGAGAACCGAATCGATCAAATTGTATAGTCGGGTATCGTTGAGATTCTTGAAGAAGCACAGCCGAATCTCAAAAAGGTCTCGAAGCAAAGAGTTGTTTTCTGGCTTACCAATTTGCTTATGGGTCATTTCGAGGACCGAATCGGTTACATTATACAGTCCCTTCCTCACAGATTATTAAAGGAGCAGAGACAAATTTTAAAAAGGTCTCGAAGCGAACAGCTCTATTTTAGTTAATTTTCAATTTGAAGCAGTATAACTGCTTTTGGCGAACCAGAAGTCCAAACGTGTAGTTGATCACGTTAAAAGCATGGTCTTACTGTCCTTCGCCTTGTTCTTCTGCGCCTAGTTCATTCAGTTGCGCCTTGATGAGCTTAGAATAGCTGTTCTTGCGCTGGAGCCCGAAGTGCTCTAGGTGGAAGCCTCGAAATGAGAACGACCCCTTCGAATGAAGATTTTACTATCGCTTAAGTTTTACGAGTTCTTATGAAAATTTAGCATTTTTAGTCGAAATTGACCCTCTTATAAGCACCACGGTCAAACGACTACTGTAGTGATCTTTTTGGCGGAATTTCTCAGAAGCTTTTCAAATTAAAACTTTAGAATCTTTATCCTCTTTTAAAAGAAGGTTTCGGCATAATTTTGTAGTTTCACATTGAAATTTCCATTGTAGACCGCGCCGCAAAGGTGGAATGGATTTTGACGCGTCGCGGTCCATCTTTCGGCCCCATCTTCAAAATCTCTAGTTTTTTAAGAAGGAAAATCAGCTCCTTCTTTTTCAAAGAATAGTACTGGGCTTTTTTTCAGCAAAAATTGATTTTGGTTTCAGCTTTTTTTAAATTTTGAGGCTTCGGCTCAAATTGATCATCTTCGAATGTTTACATCAATTATTTTTCAAAAAAATCTGAAATTTCGACAAGAATTACCTTGAGTTTCGGATTTGAACAGGCTTTTTTACATGACCGCGACGCAGCCTTTGACGCGTTGCGGTTTCATTTTTCATTTTCAAAACCGTCTCAAAAAATGCCTAAGGTCTTTCGAAATTGAAGAAACGCTTTCACCTATACATCCGATGAAGAATTTTCAGTAAAAATTTGAGTAGAATGACCTGGTTTTTTGGATCGAACTAGACTTTTTTCATGGCCGCGACGCAGCCTTTAACGCGTCGCGGTCCATTTTTCCTCTTTAAAACCGTCTCAAAGATGCCCAAGGTCTTTCGAAATTGAAGGAACGGCTCACCTATCCTTCCGACCCACCTGATGGCCCCTTCACTCGTCCATTTTTTCTCCTCCTCATTTTTTTCTTGTTGGTTATTGCCAACAACGCATGTGCATGTGTTGTGTGCCGCTTTTGTTCTTGGGTTTCAAAGGCGCTTTTCTTTATTTCTCTTTCTCTCTCTATATGTGTATATGTTTTTTTCTCTTTTTTTGGTCGGGACAACCGCCACCGAGCCTTGGCCATATTACTGCTTCTGCTCGTATAGTTTAGGAGACTGAAGGAAAAGTCGGCATTTGACTGGACGAAACTGTAGTTGAACAATAGAGTTTAGAAGATCTAGAACTTTCACAAGAAAATTTCAGCTTGTTTCAAAAAAAAAAACGGAGAGAAGATATTAGCTAATTCTCTACTAAAGTTAGATGCGCAGGTTTTTCAGTCAATTCTACCAATTTTATAAAAAAAGTGGTCCACTTTTGAAATTCCTGAAAGTCCCGCTCGAAAATCGGGCTTGATATCAAGAACAGAATTTCGCGAACGCTTCCCAATCTTCCAGCGCAAACAGTTCTCGGTCGGTTGCATTCAAAAATTCGCTGGATCTCGAGCAATTCCAAGTGCGGCCGAGTTAGATGCTCAGTTTTTCCAGTCAACTCTACCAATTTTTACAGAAAGTGAACCAATTTTGAGATTCCTGAAAGTCTCCTCACTTCGTTAAACGTGAAATCTCATGGTCGCACTTGGAATGGCTCGAAAAGTTGCGCTTGGTATCACAGTGGGCTCGAAGATTTCGCTGATGCTTTCCAATATCTACGAGCGCAAACCGTTTTAGGTCGGTCGCACTTAAAAAAATTGAGCTCTTCCAGGCCAAAATAGATGCTCACTTTGTTCATTCAATTCTAGCAATTTTTCACAAAGTGGATCAATTTTAATTTTCTAAAAGCCTCTTTGTAACTTGAAACTTCGTGTTCGCACTTGGAATGGCTCAACGTTTTTGAAATCTCGTCAAAAATAGAGCTAAACGAAGGTTATGAGAGGAGATCTTTTTTGTAAATTTTCGAAGCTAGAAGTTAAGAAAAAAAGTTCATTTTCCAATATTTTTCCTTCTGTTCTGTATTTTGTTTTCTTGTTACTTTACGATTCCAGGATGTTTGGCTTGACAACAAAAAAAGCGAATTTCAGAAAATCTCGGCGTCGCATAATCCCATTTCATCCACAATTTGGCTTGACTCCGTTCCAATTTTTTTTTGGCCATTCCGGAGGAGTTTGAACAGAAACGGATGTAGAAAAAAGGCAGAATGCGAATTTTTTAATTTTTATGAGAAGGAAATCACATAACTGTTTCGAGGGAATAATATTTGAAAAGAAAAAATTATTAAGGATGTTTATTCTCTCGTTGAAAAAGCTGAAAAAATCTCTTTTTCAATTTTCAGCTCATAAGGATGTCTTTTTATTAAGTCTTTCGATATAATTCTTCTCCTCAAATAAATCGTTAGTCACTTTAAAATGACACTTTGCAGACCTCGTGATTCCGCAGGCCATAAACAAAAAAATGAAAAGAAAAAGGGAAAAATGCCGTGGTTTGCAACTGATAAAAATGCTCCGGTCACTGTGTTTCAGGACGTCTTATCGCCTTTCGCTTTTGCTGAACCGCCCGTTTTCACTTTGTCTTTTCATGTCTTTTTTGTTGTCCGACAAGTCGGTATCCATTTGCACCCTTCTCTAGAATCCCAGTTTTCAGAAATTTGGAAGCCTTTTTCGTGAATTTTTATAGCAGAGAGAGAGTTTTTTGGTTTTGCAAATATGTTTTCCTTGAAACTGTTAAGTGACCACAGTAGTTTTTTGTGTTTCATTTTCGCGTTGGAGGAGACATTCCTCAAAAAAAAAAAAACCACATAGCTAGTAGATCAAGGATTCTGCAATTATTTAAAGATTGAATAATATCACTGATTTTTTTGATTTTTTTAGAAGTTTAGATGGAGCTGGAAGTCAGATCCAAGCCTATGTGGCTTCTAGCCAAATTAGATTCTTTTTTGGACCCTTTTCTTCTTCTTGAAACTGAAAAAGAACGAAAAATTAAAGAAATCTTGAAGAAGGTGCATTTATTGATTTTTCAGTGATATGACTAATCGAAACTTCCAGTTAATTTTTTTATCCATTTTTTCTTGGACCACTTGAATACGATCTTTTTTGACCAATCAAACACTGGGAAACTTTTTTCCGATTTTCTTTATTTCTTTCTGAAAATTAATCACTTCTTGGCGTTTCAAATTCCGAGAGAATGTTGCCTCGAGAAGGACGGTTTGTGGTCACTTTTATCTCTTTCAAAGCTAGCCTTTTTAGGCTTGCTTTTCCTGACTTTCTGATCTTTTTCTAATCTCTAATAGCCGAGGATCCTTGGAAACTTAAAACTCAGGATGATCAAATACTGAGGTTTAATTGTTTTTCTTCACTTCAATCTCTTTTCGACCCAGTGATCAGTGAATCTCCTTGACCAGCAGATAACCAAGCAGCTCATCATCCAAAGTCGATCTTCCTTTGAAAGTTTCCTGTTTTCAAGTTTTCGCTATCGTTTCTAGTTATCCAATCTCTTTTTCACTGCGGCTACTTTACCAGAAATTAAACAAATCATCTTCCAAAGCCTGCCTTTCACAGTTTTTCCTATCTTTTTGACCTCTCTAATCTCTATCACTGAAAATCCTTGGTTACCTAACCCAAAAAAAACAAGGTATTGAGATTACAAAGGAGGTCACTATACCTGTGGTTTGGAACGTCCTGAAGTCTCTTTTTGATCTCCAAATAACCCGGAATCTCCTCTTTCAACATCTGCTGGTTCTAAACCTTCTTTTCTTCATTTTTAGCTATCTCTAATCATTGAAGCTACTTGACCAGGTCATGTTCCATAGCCTGCCTTTTCCAGTTTTCCATAACTTTCTGAAATATCTTGTCTCTAATCACGGAAAATTCTTGACCAGCAAGTAACCAAGCACCTCATCTTTCGAAGCTTGCCTGTTCTAAACCTTCTTTTATTCAGGTTTGCCGATCTTTTTGATCTATTCAATCCCTCATAACTGAAGCTCTTTGACCAGCAATTAATCAAGTATTTCATCTTTGA
This sequence comes from Caenorhabditis auriculariae, assembly GCA_904845305.1. Classification (NCBI taxonomy): domain Eukaryota; kingdom Metazoa; phylum Nematoda; class Chromadorea; order Rhabditida; family Rhabditidae; genus Caenorhabditis; species Caenorhabditis auriculariae. The sequence continues at coordinate 212,913 of CAJGYM010000054.1, forward strand.
AGGCCTGCCAATCTTTTATTTTTTCTAGTTTTCCATAACTTTCTGATATATCTAGTCTTTAATCACTGAAAATCCTTGACCAGCAAGTAATCAAGTATTTCATCTTTCAAAGGAAACTTCCTTTTCCTAATTCTCCCTATCATTTGGACCTATCTAATATCTAATCACTGAAAATCCTTGTCCAGCAAGTAACCAACCAGCTCATCCTTAAGAGCTTTCCTATTCTGAAATGTTTTTCTTTCAGTTTTCAACAACTTTTTGATCTATCCAATGTCTTATACAGTACTGGCCATAACGGTATTTCAAAGTGGTTATTCGAGCATAACTTCTCTGAAAGTGGCTCAAATGACTTGAAACTTCGCACAGATTTTGAATAGCTACGCAGTAACTATTTCTCAGAAGGAGAACTCATTTGTTCAAGTCAGACAGGACTTTGAGAGCAAAAAACCGAAAAATCGTGAAAATGAAGATTTTTCTCTGGAGATTCGAAAAATCATATCTTCGAAGAAACTTCGATTTTGAATCAGAAACTTTTTTCCCCGGTAAAACAAGTCTTCGGTTTTCCAAAAAACCTAATCAGCCCTTTACCAACCCGAAAGTAAGATCGTAGTGACTTTTTCTTTTTCTCTTCGAAAGGCCTTTGCGTTTTGACGCCTCGTTGACCTATCTAATCTCTAATCACTGAAAATCCTTGACAAGCAAGTAACCAACCAGCTCATTTTTTGAAGCTTTCCTATTCTAAACTTCTTTTTTTTTTCAGTTTTCCCTATCATTTGGACCTATCTAATCTCTAATCACTGAAGTGCTCAGCGATTGGGATCCCCTGCCTGACCCCTGGCTAAAAGTGCAGGCGACTAAAACGTACAGCGAAGGAGAGCCGCCTCGGGGCGCGTTTTGCCGCAGTGGCAGCTGTCTTTTTCGCATGCATGTGCGAGCGACGCACCAACTATTGGCCAAAGAAAAAAAAATAGGAGAGACTCGCATGCAAAACTCGGCTAACTGAATATATATGTACACATGTACATCTAGTTAGAGGTCACTTGAGGGAAATCTTTTTTGCTCTCTATTTTTTGAGGTTATTTTTTTTAGGTTTTTTGTAGACGTTTCAGACGTTTTACAGTAGTGATCAATGTCTTGAGATCTTTGACTCTCAGAAAAAAAGGTTTTAAGAATTTGTGAGAGTTTCAGCCGCTCAGGGTTATTTTTCAGTTCTTGTAGATATCTTAAAGATGAAACAAATTTTTCGATGTTTTTGAAGGATCCGGAACTTTTTGGCTTACTAAGGAACGTTTTTTACCGAGATAGCGCTTTTTTGGCCTAATTTGCGTATTTTGCACACTTTGAAGCTCTATAACTCTGAAAAAAAAATCTATTGAAAAAAAAATTTTCTTGTTTTGCAATCAAAAGGTCTTAAAGTACACTTCAGCAAGTTTCAGCAAAAAGTTCAACCGGGGGAGTGAAAACGGTTAGACGTTTTTTTTTATCAGCTCTTTTTTTTCTTGAAATCGATAGATCAGCTTTCTTCAGTTTTTGAAAGTCACATAAAAGCTTTTTTCAACAGAATCGATGATTTCAGACGTTCCAAGAGATATTTTTGATTTGAGGAAAAAGAATTGCTGTTTCTTTTTTCATGTGAAGCTCTCAGATGCTCGAAATCGTTATTGAAAATTCGACTTTTAATAAATTTTTTGGAATTCAACTTCTTTTTTTTTTGCTTGCTTTTTAAAATATCGAACAACTTTTAAAAGTTTTCTAATTTCTCAAGTTGAACTTTAAGCTGACCTTCATTAAATTCCATCACTTTTCATTGAGTTGTATTGAAAATCAGCCGTTCCAAGGCTACAGCAGGTGAAAATTTTACGCTTTTTCCGATTTTCTTGTGTTCTGGACTTGTTAGTTTGATCTTGAAGCTCAATAAAAAATTTAAAAGTCCGGTTTTCAGGAGCTATTTCTCAAAAAAATCGAATTTAATTTGGCTCATTCGATCAGTTTCTACTAGACTTTTTTCAAGGTGATTTCAAAGATTTTCAATTTTATTTCTATTTTTGGAAACCTTCTCAAAGTTTATACTCGATATTTCAGCAGAGAAAAGCTTGGAGATCCTTTCTTTCTGTCTTTTTGTTTTTATCTCATTTCGAAATCTCTTGATTCTAAGTAGCTGAGCGGCTGGTTATCCTTGGAAACCTTTCACTAACGTGAGCAATACTGAGAAGTTCAGTTTAATCCCATTTTCCGAAATAAAAGCTGAGGTTTTGAAAGTTGGTCAGTTGCTTATCGACATCAGACATTTTTTTCTATATTTCATTTATTTTTTTATTTTTTTATTTGAATAAAAAAATTAAAAAAAGTTTTTGATCGTTGACATTTTTTTCTGAGCTAGAATCATCTATCATGAGCAATATGATGCATTGTTCCTCGTTTTTCATAGGTTCATGCTCTGAAAAATGGCAAAAAAGAGAATAAATCCTGAATTTTTTTTTGTCGGTTTTAATCTGAAAGTCTCAGATTTCATGAATTTACTGACAAGGGAGGTCATTTCACTTTTCGACTGGGTTTTTTTTCTGAAAATTTGCCAGAACACTCCTTGAACTATCAGATGATGATCCTAAAAGTCCCAACCTACACAGCCTTCTTGTTTTTGAGAAAGGACCCTTAAAGTCAAAAAAAAAACTCTCTGAATTCGAAATAATTGGCTGTTTTTGAAATTTTTGCCTTTATTTTCGAAATTTGGGAGGTTTTACAGGTTGAGAATCTCAGGATCTTTCTCTGGTATATCAAGGAGCGTCCTGGCCAAAATTTAAAAATTCCTAACGCAAAATTAAAATGACCTCCCTTGTTAGTTCTAATGATCAACGATGAGCAACAGATGCATTTTTCCTCATTTTCCAGTTTCACATTAAAAATAAATATTTTCTCCATTCTTTATTTTTGTTTGATGAAAAAATCTCGACCTTTATCAGCCCAAAAAGCGTACATGGAATGAGCATGACAACGAAGTCCCCCATTTTTTTCGGTTTTTTTGTCAAGCCCCCTCCTTTTTTTCAGGTCCCACCGAGACTATCCCATGCATGCTAAAAAGTCTCACTAGGGAACGTTTTTAGCCCTCGGTGAATCTTTTGCTGGAACTTTGCTGAAGTGTACTTTAAGAAACTCTGATTCCAGAACAAAAATAAAATTTCCCGCAATAGATTTCGTTTCCGAGTTAGGACACTTCAAAAGCCCGAAATAGCGCTTTTTTGGCCTAATTTGCGTATTTTGCGCACTTTGAAGCTCCATAATTCGGAAACAAGATCTGTTGCGAGAAATTTTTTTCTTGATCTGCAATCAGGGGGTCCCAAAATACACTTCAGCAAAGTTTCCTCAAAAGTTCAGCCGGGGGGGGTGAAAAAGGTTTCCTGGTCAGAAAACAGTACTTTTTCGAGATCAAATCATCTGCCAGAAGCAATTCGATGCATTGTTTCTCATTTTTCGCCTCTATTTGCCCTGCTTTCTCACGGCTCCCAATCGAACCAACAAAAAAAAGGCAGAAATGAAGTAACCCGAGTAGTGAGAAGCGGACGAAAAAAAGACTGATGGGCGGAGCTGTCCAGCCGCCCTATACATAGCATCAAAAAGTATAGCCGAAGAGCCACGCGGCGGCAAAAATGCCCCTCGCCCGAGCACATATAGCGCCAAAATGCAAAAGAGCAACAAAAACCCGAAGGGCATGCTCCAAAAGTGGGCGGAGCCTTGGAAAAGAGCCCGTGGAAAAACGAGCCGCCACGAGCTCCGCCGCGAGAGCTGCTGGACATCTTTTTGAGACTCGGACCTTCTCTCTTTTTTCGTTACCTTTTTTTCGAATTTACCTGTTTCAAAGTTTTTGAAAATGTTTTTTTCGAGAAAGTCAGATGGGAGGTAATAAAAAAATACTGGAAATTTTTTCATTCAAGTGGTCATTTTTTTAGACTCTGGTTTTTTAAAATGTTTTTTTTATCGTAAACTTTTTGAAGCGTTTTTTTCAAGATAATTTTTAAATTGAGTAGATTTTTTTTATTCGCTGTTTTTGATGAAAATTAATTTTTCCCTCAAAAATCGATAAAAAACATTTTTAAGCTCTATTTTTCGGTTAAAAAAAAGTGAAGAGAGTAAATTTTTCATTAAAAAAGTAGTTTTTTTTTCAATTTATCAATTTTTATTTTTTTTTTTTTAGCGACCGAGACTTTTCAGAAAATTTCCATGTCTTTTTTTACTTTTTTCTTCTCCATGATTTTTTTCCATAATCAAACATCTCTTTTTTTATTTTTCATTCAATTTTTTTGATCAGAAATAACGCCCAAAAATTGAAAAAGAAGTTTTTTTATTTTTTTCAGGTTTTTTTGAATTCTCTTTTTTTCCCCATTTTTCTTTCGAGTTATGATAATTTCAGTTATCTCCCTTTTTTTATCCTATTTTTTCGGTTTACAGTACCAGAGACTGATTATGCTGGTCCAATTTCAAAATTTTCATTGATAACCATTCACAAATGGCGCATTGTAGCAAAAACCCTATTTTTACTGCTCATGTGCCTTTAAAGAAGCTCCCGGTTTCAAACGTTCCTCAAAGCCTTTTTCGCAATCTGTTTCTTAGTAGAAGTTTGATTGGTTTCCAGAAGCTTGTAGAAATTTTAGGTTTCTCTGGAGAACAAGAGCTTTTTCCTTTGCTGAAACTCTTACGATCGATAATTTTTATACTTTTTCGTTTTTATTTTTCGTTTTTTATCAAATTTTAAACTTCAAGTTCATTTTTTCAGATATCGAAATGAATTTCGAGCTTCCTGGAGGTGATTTGACTGTTTTTTTCCATTATTTTTGCTGAGGAAATCACAGTTTTTATCAGGGTACACATTTCTATTAGGAAATTTCATCTTACAGCAACATTGAGTATTGCTTTTTTTCTATAGTAAATGATTTTTTTCAAGAAATTTTTTTGCACCTACTCGACTTTATTTATCGTATGAAAAAAATGTGAGAAAAAAACTTTCTTATTCGAAAATTTCATAAAAAAGAAAGAAAAAAACGTTTTTTTGATGCCAGTTTTTTTCAACGTTTTTTTCCCCCTACGTTTTGTTTCAAAATGACTGCCTACGCTTTTTTTCTCCGTTTCAAATAATTTACAAAAAAATTTTGGGTAATTTTTCTGCTTTTTTTATCAATTTTTCAATTTTTTTATTAAGATTCCTATTTTTTTGAGCTGAAAAAAAGTTTTTGGACTCTTTTTTTCCGTTATCTATTTTTAAATTTAACTTTTCTTTTTCCTACTAATTTCTTCTAACCCTGTTTTTCATCAAACATTTTTTTGTAAAAAAATTGAAAAAAATTTGGAATTTTTCGAAAACTTTTTCTCTGAACTGATCTGTAATGCTTTGAAAAAAATTTTTTTGAATAATTGAAGAATTAAAAAAATTGCACTTTCTATCCCGGCTGGTGTTTTTTTCTTCAAAGATTACGTACCTCTAAACAAACTTTTTTTCCAATTTTTTTCGATCTTCAACTCAAACAAAAATATATATATATATATATTATCCATACATTTTTTAATTTTTTCAAGTCAAACTTTGTTCTTCTTCTTTTCCTTTTCTTTCTTTTCTCCCTCCTTTTGACCAAAAAAGAAAGCCAATTTCATTTGTGTTGTTTTCCATTATTGTGGCCAATGAGATGAGGAGGAGAAAAAAAAGGCCGAGTGGACTCTTCTGGACATCGATTTCGTTGGCGCTTCGTCGTTGTCTCCAAAAGAAGAGAAATAGCCGCTGGCTGTGGGGGCGGGGCCAGACAGGCCACGCCCCCCTCCTTTTGCCAGCCGTTTTCGCCGTGTTTTCGCGTTGTACGATTGGACTAACGAAAAGTGCGAAGGGATTTTTGTTTTTGGGGAAGGTTTGAAAGGGAAGTAGAGAAAGTTGAAACAGGAACAAGAAAATAAGCGTTGGAAACTTGGAAAAAAAGATAAAAACGATTTTGAAAGCCTTTTTAAATCTCTCATTTGTATCAATTTTTTAACGAAAATAGCTGGACCTTGTCATTTTTAAAAAAACGCAGAAAAAAAGGAAAAAAATCATTCTGACATTTTTTTCGTTTTTTTCTGAAAAATCCGGATCTTTTTTTGATATTTTTCTATATTTAGAAAGTTAATTTCGCTGCGCAGCAACTGCGTTCACCAGCTTTTTTTTTTAAATACAAAATTTCATGATTGCGATAGTTTTGCAGGTTCATAAGATCAACATTGACCTAGAAATGCTTAATTCAAAGCTAGACTGCGTATACATATTTCGCTGCGCATCAGCTCTACTCTTCAATTTTTTAGAAACTAAAAAGCTAAATTTTTTGACCCATTTCAAGCCAGAAGACCAGCCAGAACTATCTGCAAATTTATTCGGCTCCATATCTAAGTTTCGCTGCGCATCAACTCCATTCACCATTTTTTTTTTTCAAATATTTTAAAGCCTAAACTTTGATCATTTTCAAGCCTAAATTTTGATCATTTTCAAGCCGGAAAAAAATTTGAGAAAGTTATCATTTTTAAGCTACTCCGGCTCCGTATCAGAATTTCGCTGCGCATCAACTCTAATCATCAGTTTTTTTAAACTTTGAAAAACCCACTTTTCAAATTATTTCAAACAGGGAAAGCATAATTTGAAAAAAATGATTATTTTTTGAATTTTTCCGGATCCGTATCATCATTTCGCTGCGCATCACCTCTGTCAGCTCGCTACGTATTTCTTCCTCCCCCCTCTCTCTCCTTTGTTTCGTAGTTGTTTCTGCCGCGGCAAATGTCCACTCTTTTGCCGCCGGAAAAAAATGTGGGCGTGGCTTGGAGAGCGGCTGCGGATTTTTACGTCGGCCGGCCGAGCAAAACACGCAACGAAATCGCGGGTGTCGAACCCGAGGGACAATGAAATCCGTTAAGGAGGCCGTAAATGGTCAATGGGAGTCGATTAGCCGTGGCGCGCATTTGATCTCGCTAATTGGATTTTTGGCCTTTTTTCTCTTCATCTTACTTCCTAAACACTTCATTGGACATTGAGCGTATATGGTTCAGTATAATAAAACAAAATATATCGATAGTTTTTTTATTCAATCGAAAGAAGATCCTTTTAAAATTTTTGAAAACTGAGAAAAAAACGGTTTTTCGAGGTTAATTTTTTAAAAAAATATAATTTTTTTGAAAAATCACGAACGAAGAAATTTTTTAATAAGAGAGGTTAAAAAAATCAATATTTTTTTGGGTTTTGAAACCGGAAACTCGTTCAAATAAAAAGATAGATTTTTCAAACTTTTTCATTCTCATATTAATATCCCCTTGTAAAAATGATAATTTCAAATCACGCAAACTGGAAAATAATTTGGTCGCACGTGGAATGGCTGAAAGCGTTGCGGTCGCTATGAAAACCACTTTTCGACAGGTTGTATGCTTTTTGATACTTTCGCGCGCAAACTGTTTTAAGTCGGACGCGTCTCAAAGTAGCCGCCTCGCAGTCGTTGCGCGTTAAGCCATTCCACGTGCGACCATGGCATAACAAACAGAGATAATTTGATGCGTACTTATAACTTGGAGATTTTTCAACACTTAAAATAACTGGAAAAGGTTTCTCATAAGCCCTTTTTCATTTATTTTTTTTAGATTCTTACTCAAAATTTCTTATCGATTTTTCGAATTTTCTTCCTTTTAAAAATCACTTTACCTCGAACTTTTTGGTACTATCCTCACAATAATCTCACTTCTAACGGGCAAACCCAGCCGTTTTCGTGTTACTGCGTTATTTTGCCGTCTTCTTCGTTTTTTGTTGGTTCTTTCGCCTATCAGCTGCACCAGGGGCCGTTTATCAGTGGGTTTTCCAGCGAAAAAGTCTGCCCAGCAGCTGACTTTTTGTCGCCCCCCGTGTATTTGTATACTGGGGGAAAAGCATTCGAGAAGCTGAGTAAAAGTTACTTTTTTGTTAATTTTTCTTGGCTGGTATTCTTGAGAATGCTTAAGTGGTCCCTATAGGGGCCTTGAAGGTTCTTCGCTAGTTCTATGACATGCATTTTCATTATTAAATCAATAAATTGGCCCTTTTTTTGAAAAAATGTTTTTTTATTAAAAAAACGACTTTCTAATTTTTTTAATCAACAAAAAAAGGAAGTTTAGGGGTCAGACTCTAAACCCCTATAGGGACCTTTTAAATCTTACCTCTACAAGGAGGCTTTTTTTGTCCCTTAGAAGGGTTTTTTTTTCCTAATCCCTATACAGACCACTTTGCCGTTCCTGAGGTTGTAACAGAACTTTCCGACTTTTAGAATTTAGAATTTTCATTTCCAGAAATCAATCGATTTTCTCACCTTTATTACAAGTGGGAATTTCGTGGACTTACCTTTTTTTATTTTTTCTCATTCTTCTTATCGAATCAGAGTGTGTTTTTTTTAAATTTTGTCAAAATCTGATTGTATTTTTATGATTATCCGTCATTAATTTCTTTCTCAAAGAAAATATCATCTTTTTCAAATAATGCAATTCAGCCGTTTTTCTTGCGTCGTTTCTCTCTCAATATAATTTTGAAACAAATTTGATTTTTCAGAAAAAAAACGAAAAAGGGCAGCGACCTGCAGGAGATGGTCGAATAATCAACGGTATTTTTTATACTTTTTCTTTTTTTTTTTCTTTTTTTCCTTGATCATTTTTGATGAAAAATGACTTTTTTTTGCGTAATATTGAGTTTTTTTCTCTAATTTTATTACGGAACATCCTTGATATTCCTGCTTTTTGTGAGCGACTAAATGGAGAGGAAATAATTTAAGTGATACATCAGGACTTCGAAGATTTATTGACTAGAAAGTAGAGAGTTTTTTTTTAAATATAGATGAATTTTCTCTTTTTCAATATTTCATAATAACTTTCTGTGATTCTAGAAAAAAAAGTAGAAAAAAAAACGGAAATTTTTCGGCAAGTATTCAAGATCTCTCAAATTCGAGGATTTATCTGACTTTTTCTGTTTTTTTGTTAATATTGATAAGAAATTCAAGATAGCAGGGGATGTTCTCGATTCGTCTTATGTGTAAATAAAATGATCAATTAAAATTGAATTTTTCTTCTCATTTCGAAAACTCCATCAAATCGACTAATATGTATATTTTATATCAAGTTCTTCCAATTTCTCAAAACCTTTCTCTTGAAGTGTTTCTGAACTTCTCCAGCCCTCACAGACCTTGGTTATTCTGAAACTCATACTCCTATATTTGTACTCTTGAACAAGTCTGACCTTGGCAAAACTTTCTTCTTTTTCTTTTTTTTTTTACCTCGATTCGCCTCATAATGCACGGCCCTCCATTCCGGTCTTCCGCGATGAAAACGAATGGCCAGGAGGAGAAAAAAGTGGACACTTGTATGGTTTTTCTGTTCCAAGGAATTGCGGTTAATGGTTCTTTGAGATCAGATTTTTGGTAATTTCCAAGTTGATGATGGGGGAATTTTGAAGAAACTCGCCTTGAGTCTTGGATTCAAAAAATAATCAAAATAAGTCTTTGAAAGATAATTGTAAAGCGTTTCTGCTCTCAGGAACTCCAGAGTGGTCCTTATAGGGGTCAGGGGAAAACCAGCCCCTTCAGTGGGCAAAATAGTGCTCTCTGAAGGGCTAAAACATGTTTTTTTTATCTTCAGGGACCACCAGCATGCAGAGTGACCATTCACTAAAACCCTTGAAGAGGTCTTTTTCTAAAAATAATTTTCCCCTATGGGGCAAGTAAAGTGGTCTTTATAGGGGACTTCAAGGGGACCCCTGATGTTGCCCCTATAGGGACCACTCTGGAGAAGGTTTTAGGCTTTTCAGGGACGGAAATAGCTTTACAAACTCCTGAACTAGTTGAAAATCATTAAAACTTCAATTTTTTTCAGGAAAGTTTTATTTTTCAAATGTTTAAAGGGTTTTTTTAGGTTTTTTTAAACTACTTGAAGATGTTCAATATATCGGGATTGATTTTTTTCTAAAAAAATGTAACTTTTTAAATTTTTTTCACCGCTTTTTCAGTTTGAAGTTAAGAAAAAAATATGAAGTACATTTCTTTGACGCGAAGCTGAGTTGAGATTTTCCTTAAAGCACTAATAGTAATTCGACCCTTTTATTTTTTTTACTACCCATCCTATCATTTTCCCGTCCCTCCCTACTTCATTTTTAGAAAGTCGCAAAAAAAAGCGAAAAAAGGGAAACGTGGTGTTGATCCCGTGGCCGGACCAGTTCTCTTCCGCCAGTCGCCTTTAATGCCCACCCTACTAGTTTGTTTTATTGAATATTCAATCGCTTTCGTTTTTTTTTCGATTCGAATCGGCTCGATGAAAAATAGAAAGCATATGGAAAAAGGTTGTGATTTTTCGGACTTACAATGACGTCAGAATGCAGTGAAACTGAAGAAAAGTTATTTCGATGTGAATTTTCGCCCATTTTCGTGAACTTTCTCACCTTCCAATGGTCGAGGTGAAGATTGGAATTGCATTTTTTTTTTCGGAACTAACAAGGGAGGTCATTTTAAATTTCGGTTGGGAATACTCTCCAAATTGAGATATGATTTTTTGAACTTTCGAAAAAAGGGTGAGGCCCAACATTTCGAACTTCAAAGTTCATTATTTCAAAAACGGAAAGCTGGCTCGGATTAGAACTTTGTTGGATCCTTATATAAATCTTCAGGGATTACTTAAGAAAATTTGTAAAAAATTCCAGATCACAAATTAAAATGACCTCCTTGTGGAGACCACTTCTGTGTTAATGCAAACTTTAAAAACTTCAAATATCTCAAAAATTAGTATTTTTCGCAGGTAGCAACTATGAGGGACCCTTATATAGATATTCAAAGATATTTTTGACCAAATTTGTAGATTATTCCAAACCGAAAGATAAAATGACTTCTCATGAAATCTTTGAACTTGCTAGGGAATCTTCTGGAAAAAAATTCTAAGGCTCTTGCTCTAATTGAAATTTTAACGCAGGTTGAACCTTAGAAAAGCCCCCTCTGAAACATCCAAACGTGTCATTCTAATGAATTTTTCGAATAATTACGAAAATCCGCGGCATAATGACGACAGGACCATGTACGTTTCGAGAAAATCATAAATAAGAGAAGTAATTTTTGCTTAGTTTCGTCCATTGGTGGCCTAAATTCCTCTCTCCTTTCTTTTGATCAAAAAACAGTTGGTAGGAACTTTTTCAAATTTATCATGCTTGTCTGGCTTCAGATTTACGGAAATTACGGAATTTTTTTTTAAACGTTAAAAGTACCATATGAAAAACATTCAAGTTGACTTTTCTACTTCTCTGAATAAAAAAATTCATTTTTTTATTGAAATAAGTTATTTTTTTCCGTAAATTAGATACATCTGAGAAGTTAAGGGACGGGCTTCTGAAAAAAAAAATTTGTTTCTTTGATATTTTTTGACTTTACGAGTAATTTTTGAAATGAATAACTGTCCTTTTTTCAGAAGATTTCGTAAAATACATTTAAGTTTTCCTTTCGGTACTAATTTTAAAATGTCTAAGAGATAACGAGACACTTTTGAGAGACGCAAAAACTCCCTATAATTTCCAAATCCACCCTCTTTTTTCCGAAATTCCAATTTTTTGCAGTCCCCCAGTTGACGAGAATGTTTCAATGGCGGTGCTGAAACGGCGCCGCGGCATTGTTTGCTTCGGTTTTTTGCGCTTTCACGTAGGCTTCCGCGTGGCCGGAAAAAAGGGCTTGTCGGTTGTTCCGCAGGCCGTACGCTTGCGCAAACATCGCCGCCGTCACTTTTTGCCGGCCAGGCGGATCGGTTTTTCAGAGCTCTCTTGATATCGAGAAGGACTCCCCTCCCCCCAAAACTCCTTGAGTCATAAATTTGAAAAAAGTTTAATGTTTCTGTGATGGGATTCTTTAAAGGAGCATGGTCGAATCTTTAAAAAAAATTTCTCTGATTTTTGGAGAGGACTTTCAAGCCAAGCCTTTCTAAGAAAAATTCAACAAACTGATGTTAACAAAATTTAAGCTTTTTCTGATTTTTTTATCAGAGAATTTCTTGAATCAAAGTTTCCTCCATAAAAAGGATTTCTTTTTTTGAGCTTTAAAAGGAACTTTGCTCTTCTGAGATCTGAAACCCAGTCACAGATGTGAAAGAGAAGTTTTTCAATTTGTTAATCAATCTGTGTTAAACATACTCTGATTACAGTCATAAGCTTCCCTCACTGGGTCCATAGAACACCTATGTTTGATCTCTAAGTGGTCTTAGAGCTCTGGGTCGAGGAAACTGTACAAACTGCCTCAAGTAATCGCTCTGGGCTAATTGAAAATCAAGGCGTTCAGTTGGATGAGTAGAGAGTAGAATCACAGGATCCTGGGCCAAGTTTTCCTTCAACTAGCTCATAAAAAATGCTTTTAAAAGCTCAAGCTTGGAGATGGTTGAGCATGAGCGCTTGGTGCTTTTCTCAGTATAAGAGCTGCCAGCTAGCCTGAACTCTCAGTTTAAATTTTGAGCTGACAGCAGGGTTTGGAGACATAGTAGAAACCATAGAAGGAGTGCTGCCAGTTCGTTCGACATCTTTCTTTAAAAGTTGGAGAAACTTCTGCTTCCGGCCTGACACTTTAAACAGAAAGATGGGCTCTTCTACAACTGGCTCAACTGAAAAGGCTGTGAAGAGCTCAAACTTGATGACGGTACAGGATTAGCTTTTAATGAAATCCCGAGAAGGCCTCACTAGTCAAAAGGGAAACTGTGCATTAGTTTAACCTCCCAGTAGAAGTCTAGATTCTTGTAAATTTTGGAGGTATAGTAGTAGCACCAAAAGAAGATTGGCCAGTTGGTCTGATCCTAGACCTTCATTCCAGTAGGTCAGTTCGCAGCGAAATGCGGAGCTCTTTCTGACCTCTCAAATCACGGGCTATGAGCTTCCTCCTGATCCAAATTTCAAGCTACGAGCAAAAAATGCGTTCCCGCTCGACGACCCCTCGTAAGCCTGTCCACGCTGCGTCGGCGGCGCCGCACCTCGGGCTCGGCATCACCTTCGCCTCAAGTGGCGCAACAACGAAATAGCGGTCGGCCAGAACACACGGCCGAGAATATTGGTCCAGCAGCGGCGGGAGGGAGAAAATGTTCAGACTCGAACCGGTTATCTCTGTCCCGCGTATTGCCCAATCGACGTGTGCGTCGGCATTGCGTGAGGCATTTTCACTCAAATGTCCTCACTTTCCCTCCTCATCGAGTTTTTTTTTTCTCCCTCTCTTTCGGCAATAACTGTCCACTGAAAGTGAGGACCGACGGACAGACAAGCGGAAGGATGCCACACCGAAATTGCATTACGCAAGGATTTTCCTGTTTTCTCCCTTCTGGATCTCACTGACGAATGATCAGAGTGGTCGCACAATCGTGGCTTTGGTTGTAACGTCTAGGTTTTGGGGTAGTTGGACTGACTTTTTGAAGTAGTATCCTGTAAGAAAAGGATTATCGGGTATACCTTTGAGGTTAGACTTGAGGTATACCCTCAAGCTGTATGGCTCAGATAGGGCTAAAAGGTATACAGGATGTCCCACGATGGCCATATTGGCAGATATTCACGATCCATTTCGAGAAGTGTGCCGCAGGAGACATTATAGTGCACTTCTGATGCGAGTGTAAGACTCCTGGGGGCAGCCCGAAAGAAGCTTCAGGATAAACGGTTTTGAAAAGTTGAAAGCGAAATGAAAATCAAAGGTGGGAATGGAGCTCAAAAAGTTTGATAGGAGTGAACGGAGCCTGTAGTTTGATCTCTTCAAAAGATCAGGCTAATGAAAATCTATGATTTCTGCTCGCAGGGCAGCTTAAAAGTTAGATTAAGCGACGTCAAAGCAAATCGAAAGAAATTTGGCAAGGGCTTGATCCACCGACCTTTGGAGCAGGAGGATCGATCTCTAGCCACGTGGCTACGTCTTATTTTGTAAAAAATATTGGTCTGTACGGTCCCCTGAGCAAATCTTTTCTCATCATCGGAGCGCTACTATGGCTTCTCATAAGGTACGGGATAATTTCAGTTGAATACTCGACCCAGAGATCTCTGGATTAGGAGTCTGACCTTTCAAGAACCTTGCCACAATTCCTCTTTTCATTCATATCATTGAATAGTTATATTATTTCTTTGCACTTACCTCATAATCACATCAGTCTTAATGAGGGCTTGATCCAGCAACCTCTGGTTCTTTAGTACCGCTTCTTAGCCACTCGGCTACACCTTCTGGACATCTTTTTATCAATAAAGGCAATATGCTCTTTTATTTTCTTGTTGGGCTTTCACTTTTTATATTTACTGGACTTGATCCAACGACACTTGGATCATGAGACTGACCTCCTAGCCATGCGGCTACATTCTCTATCAACCGCACATTTTTTCCTCGGCTTCCGATTTTCAAAGATTCTTTCTGAAGGCTTGCTCCAGTCACCATCGGATTAGTGTACCTATTAATCTCTCAGTAACTTTGAATATTTTTTCCTCGCTTCTTTGTCGTAACTTTTCTCGTTCCCGCGATTCCGTCGTCCATATTTGTCGAAAGATACATTTTGTTCTGCAGGTTTCCTTCGGAATGGCATGGCCGTGTCGTCGACGATGACTAAGATTGCCGTCGAAGAGGCCTCGCCGAGGGTCCTTTTCAATGTTGGCGTTTTCCGTGATTCATCGCCCAAGGCGGTGTTGGTTTCGACGTCCATTCCAAATTGAATTTTCTTTCCTCTCTCAAGGATACTGTATTTTTTGCAGTTTGGCGAGATCTTTTTGAAAAAGTGCAGTACTTTGCCATTTATACAGAGGTTACTGTATCTTTTCTCGATTAGTGCGGTGGTGTGTTTTTATCCTTTCTCTGGAGCTTACTGTATTTTCGACGTTAAAGAAATTTCTAGAAAACAATCATTTCACACGATGTTAACTTTCTGACTTGTCTGCGCTCTCTCACACCTCACCTGCATGCTCAGAAAGACACACGAGAGCTTGGGGGAGAGAGAAGAGGGTGCAGAGAAGCTAGATTAGATCAGATTATGATGAATGATGTATGAGGTACTGTAGGCTCAAATTTTTACCTTTTGTAGGAAGCGGGTCTTCCTCGATCTGTCTGAAAAATCTTCTATCATTTTTTTATCACCCAATTTTCCTTTATCATGTCTCAAATTCCTTCACGTGCAGATTTCGAAAACCCTCACCTTGAAACCAACTTCACAACTTTTCCCAATGAATACGGCTCTTGATAATTTTTCGCCGGTCCCTTGAGATCATCTAGAACTTTATCCCAAAGAACAGGGAAATGGGAACGAAATGGAAATCAAGGGAAAGCTGCCGTGGCATCGTCCACTTTCGGCATAGTGAAAGCGCGGCGAGTCTTTTTGGCGATCGGGCGCACTTTCCATTGCTTATTGAGCTGCTTTCCCCTCGCTTTTTTGTGGCTGGTGTGATTCATGGAATAGGATTGAGGATTAGAGGTTTTCGAAGCTTGGTCTGGTTTTGAGTTTGGTAGTTTTTTACAAGCACAGCTTTGTGTGAAGGAAAGTTAGTTTTCTTGAAGCTTTTTATTGGGAGAATAGTGATCCTTTTGATCGCACCATGTTGAAATTTGTAGTTTAAGTTTGTAGCCTTTTTTTTCGAGAAGCTTAATGCAAGTACCGCTTTTCAAAGAACTCGTCAGTGAGATCGAGATCTTATTATCCCAGATTTTTTTTCAAATTTCCCTCCGTTCTAATTCTAGTAACCTTTCTAACTTCCGATCAATCCTCGATCAACTCCCAAATGAACTGAACTTTGGCTTCACTTCCAAAAAAAGGCGGAACCAGTTGTATCCGATAGTTGATCTAAATGGACAATTACCGAACGCTTTTCACTGGTCTTGCCGCGCTCACGTAACTTTCGCCCGCTTTCGATTCACTTTCGACGATCCAGTTCCCGGCCGACCGCAGCTCACGTAGCCACACTTATCTAGGGTTCCCGCGGCAGGTTCTTCCCTCCCTCCCTTCCGCTGCCGCGCCGACGCACACGTTGCGCAACAAACATGGGCGGGAGAAAGTGACGCCAAGCTCCGCCTCCAATTTCGAGCGGTTTTTTTTCTCCTTGGTGTCCACCCCCAGGTGATGATGGACTCGGAGGAGGGAGGAAAAAAGTTGGACTTGAAGCCACACCCACCAATTGCAAGCATCACGCGGTGAGTTCGGCGCCGTCGACGGTCTTTAGGACATTTTTTATGATTTTTTTAGCCTGTAGAAGATCCTGGCTTTTTTTTAATACGAGGCCTTACCACCGAAGATAGGTTTTTCAGGAGATTCTCAGAGGTTTTTAGCTTTGAAAGTCTCGGGGGAGAACGCCGACGGTCTCCATAACCTTTTTAATTTTTTAAAAAGTACCTTAGCTTTTTTTTGAGCGGTAGAAACTTCATAAAAGGTCGGGTGGTTTTTTGAGATTTTACTAAAGTCTCTCAGAGTTTTTTTTTAGCTTTGAAAACTGTTTCAAATTTTTTGAAGGCTTCAAAGTTTTGACCATGAAAAAGCTCCAATCACTGAGATTTTTTTAAAGATGTTTTTAGGCTAGAATAGAGTTTCTTGAAGTTTTTCAGCTTTGAAAAACTGACTTTTTCATGCCGAAAAGTCGAAAATACGGTTCATAAATTCAGAACTCCTAGAAAAATTTTGAGCTATTAAAAAAAATTTTCTCTGAAGGAAAAACCTCGCGATTTCCAACTTTTATCCAATATTTGAATGTTCTTATATTTTTTTCTATTAAGTACTGCTCAGAATTTTTCCAAAAGTTTTCTTTTGAAGGGCAATGAAGATCTACAAAAATATACGAAAATTTAGTAAATTTATTCTGACCGTGGTTACTGTTACAGATCGATTTTTTTCACTATCTAATAATTTTTTTTTCAAATTCTGTTTCAATTGTACATTCCCAATATTTTGTCAAATTCATTCTGATCAACACCGAAATTACTTGGATCGTACAAAAGATCAGATTCATTTTCCAATCTGAAATCTTGAAAAATCTCAGATAACCCCCACCTTTCTCGTTTTCTGATTCCATCACATTCTCCTTTCGATTCCTTTTTTCCTCCTTTTCACACCATTTTTTCTCGTTTCGTTTTGTATTTGGTTCACAAATACATATACATTTTTGCGTTGCCTCGTTGTTGTGCGCCGTCGGGGCGATTATTCAGCGATGCCGTAGACACAATGCAAAAAAGGGAAACGAGAAAAAAAGAGCGCGTTGCGTGTGTTGTGACGTCATCCGAGCAAACAGTCCCTCAGGGCATTTCGCCTTTTTTGGTCGGCTATCATGGAAATTTTTCATTCTGTTGATTGGAGATGTTGAAGGATTTCTGAACTAAAATTGGATAGAAGTTGATCTGAATATTTGATTTTTGAGACTTTTTCTGATTTTGGTAGTTTTTTTCAAGTTTCACGATTTTTTCTAAATTCAGGACGCGAACAGGAATCAATAATCAGTGTTAAATCAAATTTAAATAACTTGAGGGAAACCGTAAAGTTGGCTTCTTGAGCTTATTTTTTAAAAGTTGAATTTTGGCCAATTATTAAATTTAAGGGTTTTGTAAGATTTTCTAGTTTAAAAGCATAAAACTCCATTTTTGATTGCCTTTCCTTGGATTTTCAAACTTCAGCAAAACTTATTTTCGATGAAAAGTTTTTCTTTTTTTTTTGTACTGGTGATAGAGCAAATTTTCCCAGAAAAATGATTTTTAGAGCTTTTCTGAATAAATCCAATTTTCTCAGTTATCCGTCTCAATTTTCCCCTTTTAAATTCATCATTATCTTGTCCAGACTGATTGACGACAGGGCGAAAATGTCCAAAGGGAAAAAAGAGCCACGTCCAACAAAGACAGAGAGACCCCCGAAGTGATAACGGAGCCGTCTTTCTTTTGTTGCCTTTTTTGGTTATCATTCAGCTTTCTTTGTTTATTGTTGTGTGTCTATCGGACGGCACGTGTTTCGTTCCCTTTTCCATTTGATCTGATTGAATTATTCATTTTTTCTTCATATTCGAAAGAAAAATAGCGAGGGCGTGAGACGCCGTTTTTACGAATCTTTTAATGTCCGTGTGGGTTTTGAATTTATCAAATTGATCTGTGAGAAACATTTGGTAAAGTGGTCAGATTTTTGAGTAAAGATCATTTTTGAAGAACAGGTTCAGGCGGTCAAAATTACCATTCGAAGGTTGTAAAGTCATGCCGAATTTTTAAGTTTTACAGGGTTTTACGGTACTTTTTACAAGTCAAACATTTTTCAGAGTTTAAAAGAGGTAAGAAAAAACTGAGATTAAAAAAATTTTCTTGACAGAGCTTCTCAAATTCGTTTATTGCATACCTTGATTCTTTCATTTATACCTTGATAAGAACATCGAAAATAATCAAACTTTTTTTTTCCCCGTAGTCTTGAAACATTAAAATTAAATATTTTGAAATTACAAAAGCTAATGAATAAGGTCTCCATGAAGGTCTTCCGAGGACTACAGATGAATCTTGGACCTTTCAAAAATTAACCAAATCTTTTTCTGAAGCTTCTTCTGAGGCAGACCTCACTCAACAAGAATTTAAGAGACTTCTAAACGTTTTCTAAGAATCCCAAGTCAATCTTTGAAGAAGACTGGCTAAGGTTCTACTGCTTCCCAAAGCCAAAAGGCTCCAACCAAGTACGATTCTTCTTCAAAGATCTGCAGACCAACCAGTGATCCCTCTAGGGAGAATCGACGCTTTCACCAATAATCTAGTGGGATAATCCCTTTTCGAAAAATCATTCTGAAGCCGCTCTCCTATCAAGAAGCTCTCAGACTTCCGAACTTCTTCGAAGATCTTCAGATCGATCTCTGGCCTCTGAGAAGACTGACCAAACTACCATTTATTTCCGTGCCATCAACCAGAAGCTGCTGCTCTCTTAAAATCTATCTCAGACCATCGTCGGTCCCTCAAAAGATCTGCACTTTCGCCGATCATCGAAAGAAAAAAAAAGTGACCAAGCTCTGATGGAAATCGAAAGGCGAAGGGGAAAGCCGACGATCGTCATCAGAGGGGTGGCTGTACGAGTGGCATGGCCAAATCCAGTTCTGCCACTCTCATCCTCTCTTCCCCTTGGGCAATTCCGAAGCGAGTTCCGCTCGTCGTCGTTGCGTAACTTTCACCTCGAAGTGAAGGCTTTCGCCTTCTGATGGCTAGGCTTCAGCCCAAAGGGCCGGCCGGTCTCCCAAATCCAGCTGCCGTCGGTGTGTCACACATTGGCAATCGAAAGTCGGCTGCCAGAAAGTGATGGGCCTTTCCAGCCCCGAAGACTTTCTTCTTCTTCTTCTTCACTTTCAGTTGGCGCCGCTACTTTTCCTCCTGACGTTCGCTTCCGCCCTTTCTCGGCTTTCCTTTTTTTCTGCTGTTTTTGATTGATTATTTTTTGCAAGCTGATAAGGTTTCTAGATCTTCAATAATTCGTTCCTACTCTTGGGACTTTTCCATACTCAGTTTTGGTCTTGATGCTTCTAGTATTTATCCTTCTCCCTTCTGGATCCGCTCTTCATTCCGATCTTGGCTTTTTCTTCAGGGTTCTAAGATTGTTCCTTTATGCTTCTGAAGCTTGAGGCTCAACAAAAAATCTTTTTTTATTTTTCTCTCCGTCTTGCTGAGTTTGATGTATTTTCTTGAATTCAGTTGGATCTAGAAAAGCTGACCACTTTGCTGTTTTTTGAGTTTTAATAAAAAGTTTACGGATCATGCACCAGCCTTTGAAACTTTGAAAAACTCGTCTTCTTCCCAAAAATTTACTGTTATTTCAAACTTCTTGAGCTTCATCTGAAACATGATAGGATGAGAAAGCTGAGCCCTGAGCGTTCATTCAGTCTTCAGAAAACTTTCAACTCGAACTTTTTTTCATCCAGAAACCTTCTCAAGCTCTGATGGCTTTTTTTAAGGCCTTCAGTTTTTGAAAAATCCTTGAACCTTCCAGCTTCTCAAGCTCAATGTAAGACTGAGCTCAGAGCTATTTTTTCAAGCTCTGCTTTGTTTCGAAAAATTGTTCTCTTGAATTTTCAGCATCCTGTTTTCTGCAATAACCGCACTCACGTTGATAGGATCTCTTTTTCCTATTTTCCAAGTCCCAAGCCTAAGAGATAGGTTTCATGATTTTCAAAAAATAACGGAACTTTGCTCTTTTTTACTTGAGTTCTCAAGCTTCATCTCTTCCTTCTCCAAAAGTCTTCCGATTTATATTCTTGGATTTAGCAAGTCCTAAAAAAGAACTGCGGGCTCTGTGAGAACGACCTGTTCAGCTAGTTCAGCCTTTCTGGACTGAAATCTTGTTGTTTTCCAGCCTTGATATCCTCATCTGCTTCTGAAAGCTTTACCGATTCAAATTTTGATCCTTTAAAATGTCCTTAAAAAGACAATTTTTTTGCTCTATCGTAACGATCTGTTTTGCAAAAACTTGGCCAGTTATCATTTGTTCCAGTTGCTGATCTCCTCATCCCGACCAATCATATCTGAAGCAGAGAACACTTTTGAACTTTTGGCTCCATCGGAACGGTCTGCGGAACACGTCCTGTCTCAGGGGAATCCAGCCGGCCAGACTTGCCCCCACGGCATTCCGGTCAATCCGTTGCGCAACACACACGCGCCTCTGTTTGTGTTGTCGTTTTCCGGGCAAATGTCTGTGTTTGCTCCGCGTCGGCGGAAGAGACGTCGACGGTCGTTCCGCGGGTGCACGGCCCCGACCGACGTGGCATCCTTCATCGGCGTGGAAAAGGGGCGGAGTCGGGCGGTCGGCCGTTGGCTCAGGCCCGCCACCCAAAGTAAACTCACATACCGTTCCGAGGCCACGCCCACTCGGACTTGCTGGCGTCCGTGGCGCCGTAGGCCTCACGAGATTTTTCACGTCGGGTCACACAAACCTCGACCTTTCTGTTATTTTTTTCTTATTTCACGTCATTCTTCTTTATTCGTTGGCCGAAGACTTCTGATCAATTATTAATTCAATCTTTGTTCTCTGGTCCTTATTCTTGTTTTTTTCTTCCTTTTGAAACAAGTTGGAAGTTTTTTGCGTTGTTAATTGATCTTAAGTTGGAGATTTTTCGGCTTGGATCTTTCTATGATTTTTTTTTTGATAAGAACCATATCCCCCTTACTTTTTCCCTCTGATCAGTCATTGGTTAATGCTTGAAAAAGTTTTTTTGATATAATTTTTTTCTGATTGCTCATTTTTTTGACGGCCATAAAGTCATGTAATATTTATTTTGCTAGCTTTTTTTGAAAAAAACTTGAGTAGGGCTTCAGAACCAGAATTATAAAAAAAGTTCGAAAAAAATTCAAATTTCCTAATTTTTCATCACTTATTTTTCTGATTCAAAAAAACTATATTTTTTTGATTTTTTTGTCGACCTCTCCAGTCTCTTTGAGAGTTTGAGAAAGCTTTCAAAGAAACACTTTTTAACTTTTAGCAGTAAAAAAAATGTTTTGAGGCTTGATCAAATTATTTAACGGACCTAACATGTTAGGTGGAGGTTCCTGAAAAAAATTTTGAAGGCCATTTTTGGAATATTATGAAGGATGAAGTTTTCTACTTGAGTGAACCATTTTTGGTTTTTTTTTTTTTCGAGACCCTGAGCAAATTTAATTTTTTCCTATGTTATCAGTAACAGCTGGTTGACCAAACTGACATCATAATGGAACGATTTTCCTAAAAGCCTCTTTTCCCAAGTAAGACCCCCTCGGAATTTTCCGAGTAACCACTAACCTGAGCAATAGATGCTATCGCCGGGTCCAACAGTTGACCAACGTCGGTCGCAACCTTGGGAGCCTGTTTTTTGGTGTTGTCGAAGTATGTTTCGACCGGCTAACTGAAACACGGCAGCACATGACCGCTCCTATCTCTCTCTCGTCTTCCTATTTTGTTGCCATGTTCTTCTCCATTTTCTTCTCTCGATGTGGCCCTCACAAAAATCGCCAATTACTGCCGCACCGTCCACCCCTGTTTACCACACACCTTCAACCTTTTTTCAACTTTTCCGACTTGCCCAGTTTTTATCGATTCTTTTTTTTCTGATTTTTTGGCCGTTCGCTTTGACCTTCGTTGAGAGATTTGTGGAATTTAGATTGCACTTACGTTTTTTTTTAGCTTTGAGAGGCTTTTTTGAGGGTCAAAGCTGTTATTTTTGAAGCATATATAGATTTTTCAATGGAATTTCATCCTGTTTTGAAGTCTAGACTTTTCAATTTTCCTTTAAAATCTTCTAATTTCTTCAACCTAATCATTTATTCGTTCAATTTCATTCTAATTTTTATTTTGAACCTCTTTTGAAATTTCTTTGTGTTTTTATTATAGCTTTGATACTCTTTCTCTATCCGATTTCCCCATAATTTTCCCTTTTTTCTTCCTTTTTTAGTCTCCAAAAGCTCTTGAGGACCTCCTAGCTCCAAAAAAAGACGAAAAGAAATCCCATGAATCTCCATTTCCCACTTCTTTTTTTTCTCGCCATCCTTTCATATTATTTCGTTTTTGTGCCCACGCCGGAAAAGAGAATCGCCGCGGGGCACAAAAGAGCAGGAGACCCAGACGACGATAGTCTCTTTTTATTGCTGCGCCTTTTTTCTTTTTCTTTTTCCAATGGTCCACCACTCTCACAAAAAAAAGATTTTTATGCCCATGTGTATGTGTATGCCAACGACGGTCCTTCTATTGTATTGCTCGAGAAAAAAAAGAAGAGAAAAAAGGGAAAGGAAAAAAATGTTTATGGGTTTGCTCAGCTTTTGCCTTCGACTCTGCAGCAGACAACGCGTGTGACGTCACACGCGGACCGTTCCGCGCCTGACCACGCCCCTTTTTTGATCTGCCGCGCGCGCAAAATTTTTTGCACTTTTTCCTGAGACTCGGCTACGTGACTCGGCTAGGAAATGTGATAAAGTCGAATTTTGTGAAATTTGACCTGAAAAAGACAAAAAGTTATTAAGAAATGTTGCGAAATTATGCCTGGAGAAGTTAGCCGAATCGCAAAAAGATGTCCTAATTTTAGCCGGGTCGCATAGCCGAGTCACACAAAATTTATCTCGACTTTAAACCTTCAAAAATTTTCTTGTAACTGTTCTCTTGCTACATGCACGATGATATCAACTTAGCCGAGTCGCACAGCCGAGTCGCAAAAATTTTCCGTAACTCCTCTTTTGGCATTTAGCCAAGTGATCCAACTTTCCTATGACCCAAATTTTTCCAAATTTTCTTCATTTTTTTAACTTTTTTTGGTCCAAAAACTTCATCAACTCATTCATGACCGCACTTTTTCCAATTAAAAATTTTTTTCTGATTTTTTGATCTATCCCGGTCAAACCTCGTGATTTCTCTCACTGGATCCTCCAGGGCCATTGTGTCCGTCTTCGTCTCGGCTTTGTGCCAAGCCACTTGCTGATAACTCCCCTCAGCCATTGTCCCCTCTCCAAAAAAAAAGTCAAAGATAACGCCTTTCTTGCTCGTTTTGAACGTTTCGGCCTATTTATAGACCTCGTCATGAGTTTTTCTTTACAGAATCTTCCGCAAGGGTGACGGTCTTTTGGACGGAAGCACTGTCAGAACAAACCACACTACGCAAAAATCTATGGTATAGGGGCCGGAAAAGCTGAAGGTAGGTTTGGGATACCTGACGTTTTGCTGAGGGATATGGAAGTTCAGCTTGAAAAAATTGGCTCAGAAGGACAAGCTAAATTTTTTCACACAGGGAGAACCGGTTAAGATCTATTTTTCAAATTTTCAACGAAAAATGATTTTTTGCGTTAAGAGCTTGCAAGTGTGCTCCACCGATAACTTTTCTAAAAGCTCGGAGCTTGGTACTGCGAGCCGGACGCGCTTTCTAGTGACCACTTTAGTAGCTTCAGAACTTTTAAGTGGTCCCTAGAAGTGCTCAGAAACGTCCGGAAGCGTCCTGTTTGCATTACCGAGGTTTTTGAGCGATTCTAGGGACCACTTTAGTAGCGTCAGCACTCTTAAGGGATCCCTATAGGTGCTCAGAAGCGTCCGGAGGCGTCCTGTTCGCGTTACCGAGGTTTTTGAACAATTCTAGGGATCACTTTAGCAGCGTCAGAACTCTTAAGTGATCCCTAGAGTTGCTCAGAAGCGTCCGGCTAGCGTTACCATGGTTTTTTTTTTGACTGTTCGGCTTCTTCGTCTATCGAGAGTACATTTTCAAGCTCGGACCTCTGTACCAAAAATCTCCCTCATTGTAAAAGCTGAACTTCCACAGTCCCCTGCTCCTAACATTTCCGAACCACCTAACCGAACAGAAACCCCATAGAAAGATGGTAAAGATGGTTCAGAAGCACAAGCCCCGTGAATCGAAGCATCGCCGGCAGCAGCAACAGCAGCAAGCAGTTGCCATCGCTGTCGACGAGGACGAGGACGACGGCGTCGCCATCGCCGCCGCCGCCAGCCTGCCGCCGACCAGCCCAGCCTCCTCCCACCTACTCATGAGCAGCGGGCACAACGGTGGCCGCTCCAAGTCCCAGGTTCGACAAATTCAGTTGATGGGATGGTTTTTTTAGGTCTTTTGATATAGGAGGAGGTACTTAAGGGTCTTATTAAGAAACAAGTTAGTGAGGATAGATTTAAGCTTGTCCGAGGTTCGGCAGACTTAGTTGATGGATTGGTGCCTCACACGTTTTGATAGAGGAGGAGGTACTTAAGGGATTTTTGTTGGTATAAAGACGTCTTAGGTGCTATAGTAGTGCGGAAGAAGCTTAAATTTAGATTTTAGAAAAAAGTATGAATATTCAGGATTTTATTTGGACCCAATAGGCTATCTAGATGATCTACGGGTTGAGATAGATTTTTTTGGAGAAATTTTGAAGTCTAAACATTTAAAAATTTTTTTCTCAAACTTTTTCCGAGCTTCAGCTGAATTTTTTTGAGAAGGTTGGATGTCCGTCAGACTGGAAAAAAATCAGCACTTTTGTAGTTTTTTTGCTTTTTAAGAAGAGAAACTGAAGACAGACAGTATTTTCCAACTTTTTTGATTCTTTCTGGACTTTAGAAAAATTTGGGTCATTTTTTTCGCTTTTGAAACTTTGAAAGAACTGTTTGAAGATTATTTGACTTTGAAAAAAAGTCTGGTAAAATTTATTTTTTCTGTGACCTTTTTGCGCAGAATCCAGCAACTCTAACCTCACTAAAGTACATTGGTATTAAGATTTTCACTTTAGGTGTTACTCCCCAGAAAGACACTTTCAAGCCTAACTTCCATTAGTGCCCAAAACTAATCCTTAAGTTTACTAAGACCCAACCAAAGCTTCAAAAAGCCTGCTCAATCGCCAATTGTGTTTTATTGCTCTCCTGATCACGGCTATTTTATCACACCCTCCTTTGTCCGGCCAGACAGCATCAGCCTGAGTCAGGAAAGAAGAAAGAATAAATAAAAGCGAACAAAAAAGAAGAACCGAGGGGCGGAGCTTAGATCCTTATCAGTCATCTACTACTACTACTACGAGCGTTTGTGTACGTTTGTTGTATTATTACTATATCATGCACTTTTAACAGCTTATCAGTCTGGATTTCTTGTCCTTTTGCTCTTTTTTCTTGATGCAACACGTTTTTAAATGACTTTCTTGAAGAACATAACTTTTGAAATCCGAAAATATACTTTTTCGATAGAAAATTCCTTTAAAGGGCAACTGTACGATGATGATAAACTATTGGGTTCTGAGGTCAATTTTTCACAAAAATGATAAGAATTTGAGTATGAGGCGGTTTCGAAACTTCTTCATTAGTTTTGATTTTTTTTTAGTCGAGCTACTTATTTCTCATGTTGCCCGCATTTTTCAAAAATCTTTTCTCAATTCCAAGTTTATTGTTAATTTTGATTTATTTCTTGATCACATTTGAAATTTCCTGCTTTTTTTAAGTCACGCCTGTTTGTTACGTTTGAAAATTCCACTAGGAGTTCCTTCTTTTTTAATTTTTTTTATTGCTCATCTTAGAGATTTCTCGGGCTCAAAAATCAGAAAAAAAAGTATCAAAGCAAATTTTTGCATTCTGAAGACTTCAAAAAACATTTTTAATTTGGAGTCTTCATCGGATTAGAAAAAGTTCATTAACTAGCGTCTATAGTTTGAAAACCATTTTTTTTTTCCAATTCTCTCCCTGTTGTATTGCTCATACTAGCCATCTTCTGATAGCTTCGAAAATGTCCAAAAACCACCAAAACTTTCAAACTTTTTCATACTTTTTCCTGTCAAAGTTTGTCGACCCTCTTCTCATAGCCAAAACCGGAATTTCCCATTCACCTTCGCCCCACGGCACACGCAAAACGAACAAAACGGAAAAAAGGCCTCGGCAGCAAACAGCTGAAGCCACCAGGGCCGTTGTTTGAGTTTCCGCATTTCCATGCCATTCTCATTTTTTGCTGTCTGTGTGCATGTGTACGTGGTGGTCGGGTCATGCGAGAGGCTTTTCAGCGGCTATATTTAGACCGCCGCCTGGTAAAATACTGTTTGGCGGAACAGTAAGGGCTCACTGATCGGTGGGAGAAGGGCTGTAACATGAGCAATATATTAAAAAAAGATTTATTGTTATGAAATCTTTTTTTTCCGAATGAAACGGCGATAAGATGAACAGACTGAGTAGTACTTTATCTCTGGGAAAAATCAGAAAATCTTGAAACTTCCAGAGAAAAAAGTGACGTTGACTTGAGATGTGATGTCATGTTGTGAAAGAAATAGTGTGCAAAAAAAAGAGGTTTAGACATTTTTTTGATTTTTCACTCGAGGGATTAAGGATATGTATGAGCTTCTACAGAAAAAGTATCTTTTTCACAAAATGTGTCCAACAATAATCCTAACATGAGCAATATCAAGCTTGAACCAGCAACAAAGTCAGGTTACATTCTAGAAATAATTCCAAAAAAATTCAAAAAAAAAATTATCCGTTCGATCTCATTCAAGCTATAACATGAGCAATAACCAGCAACATTTTCAGAGCAGCGAGACGCCGTCGCTACGACGTCGAAAAAAGACGATCAGCGAAGTGGACAGCGGGGCCGAGGAGCCGGCCGGACCCAGCAGCCACGACAAAAACTGCGGTTCGTCTTCAAAACATCATGTTGATGTTTCAGTTATAGAATAATCAGTGATTCTAGTTTGACGGGTGTTAAAGGATCAGAAGATTCTGCACGAACGCACGGAAAGGCTCAAAGTCGCATCCGACCCAAAACTACTTGCGCGTTTCGGCTTCGCAAATCATTAGAGCAGTTTCTGAAAAAGATCCAAACCGCGACGCTTTGAGCCATTCCACCTGCGGTCAATTTGATAAAATTCGATTAGATCGATTTCTGATGTAGTGAGACAGTGTGTGAAAGTGAGAGGTATAGGGAAAGTATAGTGATTTTGAATCTTTTCGTGTTGAAAAGAATGTCAGTCTTGATTTTTTGATTTCTAAAAGTTTTTACGAGCCATCTTTCCCTGTTGAAGTTTCGATTACCACGTCTTGATTACAAAAAAATCAAAAATAATTAAGAATAATTTTTTTCTAGAGTACCGAAGGGAGTTAAAGAAACGGTTAACAACATTCTTAACCAGTGAGTTTGAAACTTTCGAATTTTCCCCTGCATGTTTTGTAGTTTTCCTCATTTTGCATGCTTTTGTGTTATCCTGGTAGACTTTTAAAGTGCGGACGGTATGGGGACGTTTCTTCACAGTTTTCTATACGCATTTTTATTTATTCAAAACTATCCTAGCATTGATATAACTTCACTCTTCTCATTTTGAAACGTCTTTGAAACGTATTCGAAGAAACCTGAACAAGTAGGAAACGCAGCTTTTCCGCCTGTTCCGTTGATCTCTCCGCAGACGTTGCCGCGTGTGACGTCACACGCGGAAGGGCAAATATTGCCTGAAGGCGTGTTTGCGCCGTCGCGGCCGTTTTTTCCACCTCCTTTTCATATATGATTTTTTCCTGTGCATGCTTTTGCAAATAGACGCATGAAATTGGGAAATTTGAGGGGAAGATTGTTTTCAAACGGCTTTTAGGAGAGGAAAGATGAAAAATTGAAGTTTTACCTTGAGACTTTTGAATTAATGGAGGGATTCTGAAGTTTTGAAAAAGAAAGAAAAGGACTGAAAACTTTTTCATTTCTTGAGGCTTAGTTAGGAATAAAAAAGTCAGAATTTTTTGTACCTTCACGATTTTTCTTGAAGGCTATGTTGATCATATTCTTTTCCATAAAACTTTCTCCATGATACGTAATTTTCTGACCTATCTGCGCTCTCCCATCTCTCCGCGTTTCTTTGCTTGAGACGATTAGAGAAATGAGAGAGCGCAGACAGGTCAGAGAACTTTTCTAGTTGAGACAAATGTGATGTATTTTTTAGCGTGCATGTTACTCAAAGTTTTAGAGTTTTGCATGTTTCTAGCATGATTCTCCCCTTGCATGTCTACCCCAGCTTTTCCAATTTCAGAAACTCCCAACCGGAATTTTCCAGGCGGCACTCCGATGGCGTCGTCGGACTCCGGCGTCGAATCGACGGCCGAAGTCGACCTGACCGAGCTGAAGGCGTCGGATTCGCCCATGTCCCATGGCGCCGAGTCGCCACGGGCCGACCGCGCCGACATGCTCATGTGCGGCGAGTGTCAGGCCACCTTCTCCTTCAACTCCTTCAACGCCTTCGTCGAGCACAAGGTTCGGAGAAATCTTTTTGGTGATTTTTATGGGAGTGGAGATCACTTTGTCTTCTTAGAGGTGAGATGTTAGACTTGGAAGGCTGTGAATTTAGCCGGAGTAGCAAGGAGGGTATAGAAGTGACTTTCTGGGGTCTATGGTTAGCTCTGAGGTCTGAGAAGGGCTCGGAAGAGGCGGGGGGTCTTAAAAAAATGCCTTTTTTTCTTATCACCTTGCATACAGTTTTACTGATGGTTTGGAAAGCGTTGGCCTCATTTTTCGCAATTTTTCGAAGTCAAGATATTGGGAGAGGGTTAAGCATCTATTTTTCGATTTTTCCAGTTAGGAAGTATGGTTTTAAAAGGTTTAATGTAATACAGCGATTCTCACCAGATCTGGTCAGAAATTACTCTTGCAAGATTTTTTTTCTCCAATTTTTCTTTAAGCTTTTTTTTACTTTGACAGTATCTCAAGGAATTCTTTTTTCTTGGCTTCCGAAGCTCTAGAACAGTTTCCCGATTCTCTTACAGTTCTTAGGGCCCCAGCCATGCTCCAAGATAGTTCTACTTGAACGATGAAATTTTTCTCATGAAGCCTTAGTCTAGTGGGAGATTTTAGCGGATAAGCTGTGGCGGCGGTAAGATGACGCCGACGGACGAGCTGGAGGAGACCTCCCCGAGGCGCTTCCGCCGGCGTACCTTCACCTCCGCCTCCATGGTTTGTCCAGAGCTTTTTGATGGGTTGAGGCGGTTGTGTTAGGAGGAATTTTTGGTTCTTCTTCAAGGCAATTCTGAATTTGATAGGGCTCTGATTTGGGAAATTTCTAAGTATGGTCTTGTCTGACGATCCTTCAAAAGTCCTGAAGTTTATTTCATACTATTTTCTTCCAACTAGCCTTATTTGCAACTGAAAATACTTTCTTAGGAAGTATAGTAATGCTTCTGGAGAGCTAGAAGTCTGACTCCACTTCCAGAACGACCTAAGGTTTTAGATTGAGCTGAGAACTATGTATTTTTTTGGAGTGGAAACGACGTTTAATAAGTAGCAGTGCTGCTTGAGGTACGACTAGGAGTCTGACTTCCATCCTAGGCAGTCCAAGTCCACCTGAAATTTTGTTTTACCTAAAAAAAGTTCTTATTGGGAGACGAATAAACGTTCAAAAAGTGCCAGTGCTGCTTGAGGTACGACTTAATGTCTCACTTCTAGCCGCTATAATACTACCTAAGATTCTTGTTTAAGGTGATAACTAGGTCTTTATTTGGAATGGAAACGACTTTTGAAAGCATCGGAGCTGCTTGAAGTACGGCTTGAGGTCTGACTCTTCTCCTAGACTTTCTTAGATCACCTAGGATCCTTTTTATGAACTAGGAACAAAAATGCCAGTAAAAACAACCTTTTCAAGAAACGGAGCTGTTTGAAGTACAATTTGAGGTCTAACTTCATTTCCAGCAGCTCTAAGACCACCTAAGAACCTTGTTTGAACTAATACATTTGTACCATAGAACTCCCAAACTTTCGGACCATAAAAAAGGGTCTGAATCACGGAGAGAGAGAGAAAACGCTCTTCAAACAGTCCGTCCGTCTTTTCAAAAGGGTTTTTCTTCTTCTTCTGCCAAACCGTTGGTTTGAGGCAAAACGGCACTTGGTCAAATGGCTTGCGCAAATACCAACTCTCCGCAACTCCCAACGTTTTTCGAGTAACTTTCGGTCCGGCAAATATATATTTCTGGAAAAAGAGGGTCGCGGTCGGCGTTGGTTAAAGTTGTTGGCAAACAGATTTGCGCCCTCGCGGTCACACGTCAAAAACGTCGGTCTCCCAGGAGAAGTTTCGGGAGAGTTTCGGTCGGACTGTCATGAGAAGAGAGACCGTTTTCGAGGGAGCAGATTGAGTCTGATTTTGATGATGGGGATTGATCCAAAGTTTATTCTCACTTTGGAAAAATAGTTTGAGGTTCAGACTCGTATTGCCTTGAAAGGAGGATTGGAAGCATTTTTAAAGGAATGGAGAAGTTTTTGGGAGAAGAATCGGATCAGATTCAACTAGATTTTGAGTAGAAACTTTTTCAATCTGATCGAAAAAAAATCAATAATCCCTTGCCTGTGATTAATATTTTTAACGTTGAAAAACTTTTTAAATAGTACCCATGAAACGTTAAAGTGACTCCAGAAGACTTCAACCATTCTATCAATTTTCAATTTCCTTCATTTCGAAACATTTCAGAGCCGATGCGCCCGATCAACATCGGCAAATCAGTTGATGCTCAACTACAACATGGACGTCACCACGGACACCAACGATCTCGGTTCGTCTTTCCCTTCTATTTTTCATTTTTCCGTATTTGCCCGACGTGTGTTTTTGGTCAGAGCCAGGGTCAATATTTTCGAGTTTTCTGTCCATTCGCCGACGGAAAATATGAATCCCCCGCTTTTTGAGAGGTCTCGTGCCCTTTGAGCACAGTTACATGTGGGGAAATTCGGGGAATAATGAAAATTATTTTTTTCCGCTTGAAAAGAAATTTTTTTAATTTCTAGCTTGAATGTCATAGTTAACTTGTATCAACGCGTGAAATATATTTTTTTCCTCCAGTTTATGAAGATTCACAGCTGAAAGAAGTTCCATAAATATGGATTTTTTGGGGTTCTAATTTTTTTCAATATATATTAAGTTTTTGAGCAGGAAAAAAATATTTATCTTTTTGGGTTGATTTTTTTAAAAAGTTTCAGGGAAATTTTTGCTTCAAAAACTTCATCTTACGACTTTGCTATACATATTTTTAATCAATAAGATTTTTTTTCTGAAAGTTTCAAGTCTATAAGGGTCTTCAAGTCCTCCAAAATCAACCAAAATGACCCCTGAAAAGTCCTTCTACTTCTATTTTTTTCCCCTTAAAATGCCACCCCTCAAAATTTCCTGACGATTTTTGCAATGGCACGTCAATCACTCTGGAAGTCACATAAAGAAGACCCACAAACAAAGAGAAACGGAATTTTCGCGCACAAAAATCCGCCAGATGTTGCGCGCCAAATTAAATGTATGTTTCGGTTTCTGGTGGAAAATGGTTGGGTTGTTTTGACCGGGAGGGTTTTGGAGGTGGTGGAGGGGCCGTGTTGAAGAAGGAAATCTAGAAATACAGGAAAAAAAAGCTGATTTTTTCTAGTTTTTTGAATCATTGCTTTAAAAAAATGTCCTGATGTCCAACAGCTCAGTGAAATGGTTCACCTGCACATCTAACTCTAGGGATATTTTTTTTTAATTCTCTGAAGCGAAAAATCTCTTTCAATAAGCTTACTTCATTTTGAAAAAAAAAACCCAATTCTGGTCTTTTTTTTTTTCAACTTTTCGTCACTTGGATTGCGGACACAACTTTTTTTCAAACAGATCTTATATTAATTTTCAAAAAAATAGCCTTTTTTTGCTTGATCTCTGACCTAATTAACATCAAAGTAGTTCAAAAACCATATCGAGTCGTTTTCAATCGAAGAAAAGAAAAAAAAAACTGTTTGGCTCGAAAACTCGGAAAACGCGCGGCTTTCCCTGTTTCAATACAACACAACTGTTTACCATCTCACCGCGACTTGTTTGTCCACCTAGCCGAGGTTACTGTAGGTTAGGCGCCAGTGCGTCGTCATTGTTGACCAGAGACCGCGACGCGACCGCGCCGCGTCGACCCTCGTAAATACACACACAGGGGGGAAAAAAGACGTGGAAGTGGCGGTGGATGGACAGGTTCTGCCACGACCTCTTACTTTTCTTTTTGCCGTGGAGCAAACTTTTGGGGAAAGTGTTTGAGGGAAAAATATTTATTGACTTTTAAAAGGCAACAAAAATTGGAATTAGTTAAAAATTCTTTTTTTCATTAGTGGGACACCGTTCTAATGAATTTAGCTGAAAAAAGTTTTTGAAATGATTTTTGAGGCTATTTTTGAGATTTCAACTTTCTATCCGGTAAAAATCACTAAATTTAGGCCATATAAAGAAGAGAGAGATTGAATGAGCAACCGATTTTGAGCAAAAATTTAAGATTACAATGCTTTTTTTTGAGAAAAATACCATAATTTAGCTGGAAAAACCATTTTTGAGTTGATGCTCAATGAAAGTTTGATACGGAGTCGATTTTGATTGCCAAGCCTTTCAAAAAAAAAAATTCAAAAAATAGGAAAAAATTGAAATTTTTTCAATCTTTGTGTTTAGTTTATGCAGGGAACTGAATATTCAGCCTATTTTTTGGATTTTTCTTTGAAATTGAACAATTTTTGAGTTTATGCTCAGTCAATTTTTGATACGGAGTGAATTTTCGTGGCTAGGCCATTTTTTAAAATTTTAATTGCAATTTAAAAAAAAAAAGTCATTCTTGTTGCTCAACTGGATTCACAGCACGTTTTTCGAAAATTTCTCAAAAAATCAGGTTTCACGGAAAATTTCCCAATCACAGCGAACCAGTACAAAAAAAAACAGAACCTCAATTTTTAAAGTCCTTGAGACTGTTTTTTTTTTCCTTCACTCCTTTCCTAGACCCAAACACACACTCAAAACCGCCCAATTTCGAAAATTTGACCAATTTTGGGCTGGCGATTCACCGCCTGAAAAAGTCACATTGATGTTTCGTCGAACACACGGGAAATGGGAAATGGAAAACAGCCGTGACCATCGCATTTATTTTTGCCCCAACGCAACACAGCCGAGGTCGATTGCCGCAACATTTTTTCGACAGAAGGACCATTTTCCGCTTTTGGCCCTTCCGCCAAGGACGAGTGTTGCGTGTGGAGGCTGAAAATTGGCCCTGAAAAAATACGACTTTTTTTCGCGCAATCTTTTGAAAAATGTGTTTTGAGGGGATTTTGAAGTGAAAAGGATTTTTTTTCGGATGCTTTTTTAGTATATTTTGAGATCGATGTGAGGACGTGCAGAGTGGTCCCTAAAGTGGTTAGGAGAAAAATAGCCCTAGGGGACGAAAAAACGGTCCCTATAGGGGTCTAGGGTCACAAACTTCGAATAATCAGACTTTTTTTTCAGTATAATTTGGAAAAATTCGGCTTTTGCAAATCTTTGAAGATGAAATCCTAGGTTCAAAGTTGGAGAAAAAAAGTTCATTTTAACGATTTTTCGCAAACTTTTCTGTTTCTGACATTTCTTATTAGTTTATAAAACCGCATATAACTTATTGTGAAAAATCATAGTAATGAGTTGAAGGAAAAAAATGGCGAGTTTAACCTTTTTTTCCAATTTTTCGGACTTTCATTCTATATTTCTAGGCTTTTCATGTAGAACAAAAATTTTTGATTTTAAAAAAATATTTCGAAGTTAACTTCATTTTAAAAAAATCAACGCCCATCTTCCAAAAAAATGACCTTAGATTCCTCGATTTGGTAATTGATTTGAAGTTTGGTCTTTTTCTGAGAAAAAAACCACTTTTTGGTCATCTTTAACGCATTAGAAAAAGAATCGAAGGATTTTTTTCAATTTTAACTTTTTTTAAAATCAACTTGAAGAAAAATAGGAAGGGATCTTTTTACGATTAGCAAGAGAGTGTTCAAATTGAAGAGGTTCAGACGTCTTTGTGA
This sequence comes from Caenorhabditis auriculariae, assembly GCA_904845305.1. Lineage (NCBI taxonomy): Eukaryota > Metazoa > Nematoda > Chromadorea > Rhabditida > Rhabditidae > Caenorhabditis > Caenorhabditis auriculariae. Next base: position 247,102 of record CAJGYM010000054.1, read on the forward strand.
AATTTTTTGTCCAAAACTAGCACTGAAACTTATCGAGATGATTCAAAAAAAAAAAGCTGAAACTCGGAAAAATTCAATTTTCAGTAGTTATTCCCAATCTGAACTTTGATTCTCCAGACCTCCGATTTTTTCCTAAAAATTCCAATTATAGCCAAAGAACCTTATCTCCTGGTCAACCTAGACGCATCAGACATGAAGCTGTAAAGCGATAAATGAGGTAAGCCAAGAGGCTCACCATTGGTTCGGTCACACCTGGACGGGTTCCTCCGATCCAATTTTCGCTGTACACCCAACTGATTTTACACAAATCTGCCATTTATGGGTATCGGGGGGATGCATAACAACTCGATGTGTAATTTGGCAAGATGTAGATAGTTTGATTTATGGGGCTGGGTGAGTCTGGAAGCATTGGAGGGAAAGCTGGGAAACGTTCTTTTATTTTCCTAAGAATCTTCTCAAGCCTTGTTTCTCCAAGGATAACAAAAAGAGACTTGAGGGTCGAATACAAGGAAAATTTGTTCACCGGCTGCTAAGCAGTTCCTTCAAAGTGCACCGGACCTGAAACGGTTCTCGCACCAAAACATTAAAACTATGAAGGGGTTTCTTTCTAAACGATCGCGAGGCTTTGAGCCATTCCAAGTGCGACCAAGGCGCTTCAAGATGGAAGTAGACTCTAAAAAAATATATTGATTGTTCGTACAAAAAAAGTTGGAAAAATCCCTTTTGGAGTTGCTATAAATATTCAAAAACCTTGAAAAACCCTATGACTGTCCGAAAACGAATGAAAACTACTATTCCTGTTTCACATCACTTTTGAATTAAATTTTGTGATCCATTGAATTTTTTTTATAGTCGACGTATGAAGAACATCGTTCCATCGTATTTTATTCATTCATGTCGAAAAAAAAACTTGGCGCCAAGCCAAACATCCGACATTCCGTGTTGACCAGCTGGATTTACCTAGAAAATCGATCATGACTTTGGGAAATAGTGAGGAGCAGAAGAAATATTCTTTTACAAAAGTAGACTCAGGGGCACGTTCAGAGTCAATATTTGCGCCCTCTGGCGCCGGCGCCGACTGACATTGTTCGGCAGAAGAGAAAAAAAGGCTTTCGCTTTCCTGCAACCAAGTAAATACTGGATAAAGTCATAAGGGCTTTTGGAATTCAGAGATTGCGCTCCAATGATGAATTGTTGTTTTTTTTTATTGGCAGAGTGGACAGGAAACTCATGGGAGCTTTTCATGTCAAGAAATCGCGCTCTATTGATAATTTGCAGGTCCGACGAGCAAGTCGCTGACATGCAACAGCTGCAAAGAACGATTCGGAGACATCTGGACGCTTTTGAAGCATTGCTACGCCCTCCATGGCCTCAGGGTCTGTCAGGTACATTTGGAAACTTTTTCAGACTTTCTAGAAGCAAAAAACCTTCAGGAAGACCTGCCGGAGTCGGAGAATTCCATGTCGGCCACCTCGTCGCCGACCTCGAACAACTCCATGTTGATGGCCTCCTTCCATCACGAAACCCCCAGCAAGATCATCCAGCCGCAGGCCAAGAGCAACTCCTTGTTCCTCAATTCGTTCTGCTCGGAGCGACTCAAGGAAATCGCTGAGAAGGCCGGCGAGCAAGAGGCCAAGCCGCTCTTCGACAAGCGCGACCTCCGGAGGTTCCTCCTTCTTCGGAAAGAGTCTTTAACCCGAGTAAAGAAGTTGCAGCTTCAGCTTCGGCCGGCTGCTGCCCGGCGACGAGACCGAGGAGGAGCAGGTCTCCGCCTTCACCTCGACGTCGGCAGTGAGCAGCAACAACACCAACGGCCAGCAGATTCCGCAACAACTCGCAGCAGCAGCCGCCGCCGCTCTTCAGCCCAATGTATGGAGCAATCCAGAAATAGACTAGGAAAGTGTTATCTTTCAGAACATGTGGATGCAGTCGAGCGTGCTGAGCGCCATGCAGGACTACTACGCCCAGATGTCCCAGTACAACCTCGGAAGCTCGACGACCGCCGCGGCGCTTCTCGGTCTCGGCACCGCCATTCAGCCGACGTCGTCACCTGCAGCCGCCGTTCCCGCCAGCGTCGCTGGACTCTTCCCGCCCATCCACAAGTCGTTAGTTTTGTTATCTTCGTTTATTCATCTCATTCTACTTCTACCGGAATACCCTTAGATTCTGCTTCAGAGAAGAGCCGTCCGCCTTCACGCCGAGTCCGATGCGACCAGCCTCCGCCGCGATCCGCCGAAGAGCCAGTCCAGATGAGGAATCCGTGACGCCTAGGAAGTCGGCAAGGACCATCACCGAGGAGGAAAGCGACCCGCTGATCGTCGTCGACGACAACGACCTCGCCGAACCGGCCGCACGTCGGCAAGTCAACCTGCGGAAGGAGCGGTGTCACTACTGCAACAAGGCAAGTCCACGTCCTCCAATTCATTTCCTAGTTAATGAACCTTTCATGTAGAATAGGAACATGAAGAAAAATGTATACTATCTCAAAACTAATTAAACTTTTTCCAGGTGTTCACAAATCGCTCGAATCTGATCGTCCACCTCCGGTCACACACCGGCGAGAAGCCCTACAAGTGCCAACTGTGTCCGTACGCCTGCGCGCAGAGCAGCAAGCTTACGCGACACATGCGGACCCACGGCCAACAGGGCAAGGAGACCTACCACTGCTACATCTGTCGGATGCCCTTCTCCGTCCACTCGACGTTGGAGAAGCACATGCGAAAGTGTGTCGTCAACAACTCGGGAGGACAGCGGGACGGATCTCCGCCCAGTGGTCAGTTGGAAATATTGCCCGTTACGCCCTAGATTGTCCCCTTTTTTTTTCTTATATTCCTCTCTGCTTCCATTTATCCTATAGATAACTCAATCTGGCTCTTATTCCCAAAAATGTCTTCATCAATCAAATTTTGCAGAGCCGCGAACCGCCCCTACGGCTTCCGCCTTGGCCGACGCCACCTCCCTCCTGGCTCTGTCCAACGCAACCATCACGCAAGCTTCGACGCAACCGCCGCCCAGCGCCGTTTCTCAAAGCAACCAGATCGTCCTTAACTGGCTTCAGGTTCGTCTATCAGCTGGACATGAAAAATAGTTCACCTGGGTGACACTTATGAGAATATACTGTTTCATGAGTCCCTCTGGAAGTTTTGATCTTTAAAATTTACTACTTTCTTTTTGAAAGAGATATATTCATATATATCCAGTAATTTTTGGTAAGACTCTCCAACGAAGAATTTTTTTATAAAATAAAAAAAGTGACGGTTTTTCCACTGAAGCCAGAGTTGAATACACTTTGAATATTTTTGTCCTATAATTCAGGTTTTAGGGGACAATTTTACAATACAATTCCATCAAAAAAATTACTTTTTTTAAAAAAATATTAAATTTCCAAGAGATTACTGTTTCAACTGGTAAATAAATATTTTTGAAAGTGGATTACTTACGTTGCTGGATCTGCTCTGCATTGCAAAATGTTTGCCAAAAATGCCTTTCGTGGTCTTGAAAATTGAGTTTTTGAGAAAATTGGGAAAGTTTAGAAGCTACGTTTTTTTTGAGGAACAAAAAGTTCCATTTTCCACTGAACTTCAAGTTTTTCGAGCAAGATTCAGCATTCAAAAAAAAACCTAATGTTCAGTAAAAACGACTATGAGGTTATTTTTAGGCCCTACAAGTGAGTTCCGGTCCAATTTCAACCGGCGCCGGAGGCTTGAAAGACGAAATGACGGAAGCTGATGAAGATATGGAAGAAACTGAAGCGAGCGAACTCAACGAACGTTTCAAGGTATCTTTTTGTTAATTTCCACCCGAAACTCTGTGAAATTGCAGCCAGAAGCCGCCACGGCGACAGCCTCATCAACATGAGAACCGCGACGCGACCGCATCGCCCACAAAAATACTCATACTCGTCTAGTCATGTATAATTTACCCGAAACCCTGTATTTCTTTCTCCACACATCCAAGCTTTTACCCCCACTGACCGTATCTTTCAGCTGTACCTTTTTTTTTTTGTTCTTTTTCTTTTTATAGGCTTGGTTTTAGCTACCGACTAGGTCTCTACTTGTACATTTCTTTTTCTTTTTTCCGAGACGGCCTTTCTATCCGAAAATTGTCAATCTTCCTGATCTACCCCATTCGACTTTCGCAGAACAATATGTGCACTTTTCTTTTGGGCCTAAGGGTTTTGATTTTTCGAATAGTTTTCATCCCAGTGAACTTTTCCCCTGTTTTTTCTCCTGCATCTCGGTTTTTTTTGTTATTTTTTCATCATAGTCTACTCGCGTAGTGTTTTTTTTTCCCTTTGATTTTTCCTTCCTTAAACCCGGTGTCTTCTAGAAGGATAATATTCTTTGAGTACAAGCCAATACCCAGTGATATATGCTACTGAACCACCCGATTTGCTGCCTCATTTTGCTTTTTATTTCGTTTTTTTTTCTACCGATGATTAGACGCCGATTTTCTTTGATCGAAAGCGAAGGGATTGTAAGCAGAAAGGAAAAGAGAAATTTTTGAATACTCACGCCAAAATGCAGAAATGCGCGTCAGGTTCTGTGCGTAAGCCGCAACAGCGTGAAGTTTTGCAATTTTAAATTTGACGATCTATTAATTTTTACCTCATTTTTTTTCTTTGAAGTATTTTGAAGTTTTGAGGTTCAATTCGTTCAAATATTTACTGAGTTTTCCGCAAAAGTCTCGAAACGAGGATTTATTCTCCCGGATATTTACATGCAAATCCAGAAATGTTTTTCTCAAGTCCCTACGTTTTCAATCTCTGCTTTATATTCCAATTAAAGACGTTGTAGATTCCTTTCGTGTTGTCCAATTTCAAATGATATCGTTCGAAACCCCAAAATTCGCCTTGAAAAACCACCCATCCCTACTGCAGAACTTTCAGCGTCAACCATAGAATTGTGATAACCGTACCTATTTCATTTGGATCTATCGTTCTCTCTTTCATTCATTCATCCGGAGCTTGGGACCTTAACTTTCCTTCTTTCTTGTTCGACTCTCTATCAGCTTTAATCTCTTCAACCTAATAATAATAATTGTCTCTCGGCTTTCCTCGTCATCATTTCTCGATACCAACATCTTTCAAACGAAAAAAGCCGCGCATTTCTGTACAAAAACCTTGATTCATTTAGCCAAACTCGCTAGTTTCCGTAATTTTTTCTTGTTTCCTTAATTAATCGTCATCTTCCTGGCGCGAGAGTGCAAATAATTTAAATAATTCTTTTAACTTTATTAAAGCATTTCGAAGTCTGATCAGACTCCGCCATGCAACCAATTCAACAAAAAGTCCAATCGCAACGTCTTTCGCACCGGGAAAATCGCCAGAAATCCAGATGATCGTGGCTTTATAAGTTCCACGTCTTCGAGTTTTCTGGTGCAAGTCCCCGGCATTTCACACTGTCGATATCTAGCCCCCCATTTTTTTTTATTGTCGTTTTTTTTTGTTCGCGTGCTCTCCCGGTGATGTGTACAGACCCCATTGAATTCTTCTTCTTCTTTTTTTTTCGTGTTGAATTCCGGTTAGTCCTATTAGTTTTTCTTCCTTTTCTCGTTATTTCTCTGCCGGTAGCTTTTCTCCATCCCATAGTCCATCGTATAGCTTTTCTCTAACAAAAACAGTAATTCTTACTTTTCTACCTAATTTTCAACCTCCGCTCGACCCCGGTGAAACCTATTGTTAGTCCTGGCTAGTTTCAACGTCTAGATTGTAATTTTTGATTGTTTTGAAAAAAAAAACTGGAAAAAATCAAGAAAAAATCCCACCCTGACAGTGCTTTCCGTCCCATTGAGAAAAACCACCATCCTCCACACTTTTAATCCGCTTTTCGACCAGAAAGTGACGTCATTTCAATAAATATTATTATGATTCCAATTGTAAAGGAAAATGAGGAAAACAAAGCTTTATTATGGCACCCGGGCTATATATTTTACCCATTGAAGAATCGAATAAATGGTGCTTGGAGCGGAAAAGAGACGCATGGAAAAATAGGGAAAACAGATAAAGGTGCAAAAAAAGACCGGTAACAATACGAGAAGCCATTCACAAATAAGCTCTGGAAAAAATTGAAGTTTGAACAAAAAAAAGAGTAATTTTGAGAATGTTCGTGTGAATTACAACCAAATTGAAAGAAAATTTGAAACCATGAGTTTAAAAAAAAACGTCGTATAACTATTTTTCTACTTATAATAACTTTTCGAAGATTTTTTCACTTTTGATCAGCTTCTAAATAATCCGAATCAAAGCCTTTTTAAAGTAGTTTAGCGAATTTTGGGATTATCTGTGAAATTTCGTCCCGAAATTTCTCAAAACGAGGCATAAAAATGATTTAAAAACAAAAAATCACATATAATGCAAGTCATCGAAGCTAAGCGGGCCCAGAAGGTTGTGACGAATGATGACGCCACTGTCCTCGGCGAACGACGTCTCCCGACAGCGTGACGACCTTCTGGAGCGTTGACTGTCGACGCTCGACTTCCTCCGTCCTCCAGAAGGCAACGACGCCGACGAGTTGACGTGCAGCGTCACCTGAGCCTGAAGACGTCAGGGAATTTCGGAAGATAATATTTTTCAATGCACTCAAATGAATCGTCTCTTTTAAGAGTTCCCTAAAGGGATATTCTTTTTTTTTAGTTTGTTTAATAAGCTTAAAGTGACTTCGCAGCTTCTATATTCAGATTTGAAGAGTGCACCGAAGGGAATTTTATTCTCGATCTAATGAACTCCCCTGATCAAAGAGTTTTACAAGTTTCCAACTGAGATTTGAAGAGTTCACTATAGGGATATTGGAAATTTTTTGTTTAGTAGGCTCTTATGGTTTCGCAGCTTTTAAAATAAGTTTTGAAGAGTTAACTGAAGGGATATTAACTTTTTGGCTTTTAAAACTAACTGTGTGTGTTCAAAATGTTTTTGAAACTAAAATATTCATATTTCACTGGTGAATCGAAAGGTAGTTACAAGTATGTACCGGGTAGCAACTCAAGTGAATCGGCGAATCTTAATCGGTGGTCATTTGTATGCGACCGGGTACTATCTCTATGGTACCTGGATAGTACCTGATCGGTATCTGGATGCTACCGAGTATGTACCTGAAGTTCGCGATTGCCACTGGCTGGCACATCGGTCGTTTATATACCATCCGTGTTTTTTACACCTTCCCAAGCCTATCAGGGTCTTATTGGATAAAGCTGAAACAAAAAATAACGACCCGGGAAGCAATTCCAGACTTTCCGAAAGAAATCGCGAATGTCAGGTAGCTACCCGGTAGCTATTTGCATCGACCTCCGACCCAGGTACCATAGAGATAGTACCCGGTAGCATACAAACGACCACCGATTACCACACGCCGATTGACTTTTTCAAAAGTTGCTACCCATTTGTATCCTCAGAACTTGGTAACGCGAACGGGACGCGGATCGGACGTGTCGGGGCATTTCTAGTGACCACTTTACTAGCCTCAGAACTCTTAAGGGATCCCTAGAATCGCCCAGAAACGTCCGGAGCACGTCCGTTTCGCGTTACCAATGTCCGAGTCGACTTCTCGATTCATCTTTGTTGAAAGGATATAAAGTATGCTCTAGTGATAATTTGATAAATTTTTAAGCAAAATTGCTTTGAACAGCCCTTTAAAAAAGAAATTGAGATTTTCCGGTTGACAATTCAATAAAAGTTTTCCTGAGAGTTAAATTCTGATTGTGAATCTGTCACAAAACTGCGCCAACATGGTAACAAAACGTTAAAGGGTGAATCTATTCTCTCTGCGCGCCAGTGCTGTCGCTTACGACCACATCACGTTGAAAACACGCCATCCCGTCCGATCTGACAAGTTAAGCAACGTTGAGAGCCGGTAGTACTTGGATCGGAGACGGCTTGGGAATTCGGCTTGCCGTAAGCTTTTTTGATGTTTTTTCTACTTGAAGATTTTTTTCACGCAGTTTTAAGGAATTCTCTTATTGGAAAATATAATTTTAACTAGGAATTGAAAACTATACTTTTCCAGTTAAACGATAGAGATAAATCTTTGCAGAGTTACAGCTCTAATTTAAATGAGTGTAATTTTTCCGATAAATTTAAAATCAGGGTCTTTTTATAGTATCTTTCAGCCAACTTTTATCGATTTCTCAACAAAAAATCTTTCCCACTTTCTTTTCAGGAGACCAAAAGCAAGATATCGACAAAAAAAACTTCCAGACTTCAAAAATCATGAACTGAGGTATAAAACTTCTAAAAAATCGTTCCATTTTTGGCAAAAAAATGTCTATGAAAAAAATCAAGGTAAGATGTACCTGTTGACCGTCTTCCTGCAAAACGGCCGTATTTTTCTTTATATCAGCATCACCGTTCAGCGGATTCGGGTCCGATTCCTTATTGGCCCTCATCGCTTGAGATATTATTGCTGAAAATATTCGATTTTCAGCTGAAAACTTCTGAAAAAATAATATAATGCAATTTTTGTTAGCATACTTCTACCATTAGAAAGTTAGTTTTTACATTGGATTTCAAAAAAATATCGAATAATATAATTTTTCAGAGTCTCTGACGCATCCAGGAAGTTGAAAATCTGAAAAAAATCACCTCTCAAAGTTAGAAAAAACCTTCAAACGTCGGTTTTTGGAAAAAACCAGTCTAAAATCCCGAAATTAAGACTTTTAGGCTTTCTATTTTTAAAAAAACTTTTCCGTGAAAAAACATAAATCTGAAACCCACACTTGAAGGTCGGTTTCACGGGCCCAACTTCAGGCGTCAGAGCTTCCAACTGAAAAAAAAAAAACGTTTCACGCCAAAGTTTACTGTAAAATTACTAACATCAGCAGGTTTTCTCTGTGGGAAGAAGCTTGGACGTCGCCTGAGGCAGGAAAATATTACGCAGAGGCCGAAGAGAAGGAAGAAACCTGGGAGAAATTGGCTTTTTTGCTGGATTTTCGGGCATATGAACTCTTTTTCATTTATCTGAAACCCCAGCAAACTCTAAAAATGGGAAAACTTTTAAATTGGCTCCAAAAACGATCGGAAACACTTTGCACATGGACTGTAAATGCCAGATCCGTTTCGAGCTGAGAAAAATTGGTTATACAAAAAAAGGAGGTTTACAGAACTAATAACCACTTATTTGATAAGAACTCACAAATGCAAACTCCGTTCATCAAGAAAAATCCGACCATCATGTCCATTTCACCTTGTGGCCGGTTGACATATTGGTGGATCCGTTGTTCTGATGCCGCTCTGAAATTCGAAGATTTTTGAACATTTTTCAAGGATATTCGAGTCTACGTTTGAAATTTCGAAAATTAGAGAGCTTTCAAAAATGAGAGGGTGGACTTTTTTTTCTCTGCACCTCTTTTTTACCAGTGCTCTCTAGCTCTAAAAAGTATAAAAGTAAATTTGGATACTCCAGGATTGAAATATAGTGAGCCTAAGTCGCATTTTTGAAGCTTTCAACAAAATAATTGTGAAAAATTTGGGGTTAGTATAATTTTTTTTTTCTTTTAGTATTCAAAATGGAAAAAATCATTACGAACCATCAGAATCTCCAATTTTCGAAGTTACAAAAAATATTCGGCACTTATTTTGACAAGAAATAAATAAAGTTTGAAGATGTGACCAGAGGGATATCCATTAGATCCAACGGGTCGTTAATGAGTTTGAAAATGAAAATCTTCCAATTTTGGCTATTTCTCAGCCTTTTTCCGCAATAAACGCAGGCAGATTGAAATAAAAAAAATCTAAATTTAAGCTTTTTTTCGAGATTTTTTTGAATTTAAGAAAATTTCATGGTTAGATTTTTACAGATTTATCAACCTAATTGTATAAAAAAAGGTTCGAAATTTTTCTCTTTGGAAAAAAATCCTCTAAATAATTAAAATTTATGTGTCACCTAAAACATATGAAAAGATTCAGAAGTTTGAAAAAAATCGGATAAATTTTTTATGAGAAGTATCGTTTCTGTCTCTGAAGTGGTTCTTTTAAAAGGATTGTCGGACTTTTTCAAAGAAGCTGAAAAACATTCGTTTTCTGCTCATTAGCACAGAATTTTTTATTACCTGTGACGTGGAAGGTCTATAATTCATAGACTATAAATAAACTTGAATAGAATAAAAACCAGCCTCCTCAAAATAATATCGATGCGACGACCAAAATGAACCGTTTTCATGAGGCTGGGGAGCTATGGAAGACATTCAGAACCTCCCATCAAAATAAAGAAAACCCGGGAGTTCAAGGAAAAAAATATGGGATGACGGATGGGAGATTATACGCGTCCGTCGCGCAGTTTTCGACTAATTCCACTAACCTTTCGAACCAAAATGCTTCGAATGACAATGAAAATACTATTCCCGAAATCAAAAAAAAAAACTTGATTTTTTTACTTTATCAAAACATTCATTATGGACATCGGGCTATTGATTCTATGACTTTTCAAGCCGATTTCATTAAAAAAATTAAGAAATTTTTTTCAAATCCATAAGTTTTTTTGCATTGAGGAGGCTTCCGTTTTAATTTTTCTATTTCTTAAAGTAAATATTTTTTTATTTTTCCAGGCAACTTGTTGAAAAATTTGAGAAATGCTTTTAGCGTCTTTGATAAAATGTGGTCTCAAAATAATTCTTCTAATTGAAATTTTCGAAATAAAAATATTTACTTGACTTCCCACCTTCGCTTAAAATTTTTAAAATTGGTGAATTTCAATGCTTTTTCCCAGGAAACATTTAAAAAAAAAGCAAGAAGCAAAGAGAAGATTTTTATTTTTGAAAAAAATCTACTTATTTTTTTCCTTTTAAAACAACCTGAGCCATATTAATTTTTCTAAAACCCCCAAAAAAATAAATCAAAACTCACGAGGCAGGGAGCGGTTCAGCCGTAACGCCTTCTGACATCTCGAGACTCGTCGAGGCGACCACGTCTTCAGGCTTGGACGACGTGACGGGCGCCCGCCAGAATACCGGAAACCTGACGTCATCATGGCTCATTTCAGTCGAATACAGAGGTTCGTTTGAGAAAGGACACAAAAAATTCTCAAGTACGTGAGAGAAGACGTCGTTTTTTTTTCTGGTTTTGAAGCTTTTTCAAGCGTCGGAAATCTTGAAGACGGCAGGATTACAAAATGTTCCAACTAATGCCAGTGTGATTGGAGCAAAGTTTGAGGAACTTTTTCTTTTTGTCGATTTCCTCGGAGATATGAAAAATATCGTTGAGATCAAGCCCGGAGCTCAGAAGCTCAGAAAATCCAGGAAAAATATAATATAGTCCAGTGAAAATTGAATCAGTCGACGTTTGAACTTTTTATGAAATACGCCAAAAAACGACGATTGCAGTTGTAGATTGAAGTTTAAAAAAACTACAGATTGAATAAAATGACGTCACTTTAGAACCAGAATGACGTCAATTTTTTCCAGAAGATGACGTCACTTGAGTAGATTAATGCGGTCAGATACAGGCCATATATTTGCGAAATAAATTTCCACAAAATGATGAGAAGATGATGAGTACCAAATTAGTTTTGTCCCTTATGACGTCACGACAGAAGTTTTATGAAAGTAGTTGATCAATAAAAATTGACGAGAGAATTAAGTGAAGCTGCAGTTGATCAATGAAAAATAGTAGAAAGCCAATAAGAAACTCCAGAACGAAGATTCTCAACTCAGAAGCTCAAAAATAAAATGAATAGGTGAAGCTTCAAGTTGAAAGTTTCGTGGAATAAACTCGAGCAGAGATTATTTCCTTCTGGCTTGGACTTCCGTTTGTTTTCGACGTCGAAATGCTGGAATTCGAGCCGACTATTATTCGTGTCCGAATATCGCCGAAGGAGCAGCTGATCAATGGCGAAAGGACCTTCTTTCTGCTTTCTCCTTCTTTTTTCGACCCCGGCCGATCGACACATATAAATTGATTGTCCTGGGCGCGAATCGGAGCACGGAAAGTGTAAAATCGCGCTTCTCACCAATTGTTTTCCTATTTTTTTTTTAGTACTGGAGTCCGAGGTTCAATCCAAGTCAGTGAAACACGATTTCAAAGCGGAAATGAGAAAAGGAACTGATACAAACTTGTGAGGAATTAAAAGGGAAAAATGGAAATAATTTCTAAATTGAAAGCTATGCGTTTGACGTAGTTCTCCCAAAAGAAACATTCGAAAAAAAAAATTAGAAAACTAAAAATTTGGATTAAGATAGGAGCTTCATAAAATGTCATATTTTTCAATCTAAGTGACAGACTTCAAACGCGCATCTCAAAATTATCTTGACTTTTATCTGAATTCAGCTTAAAAATTGAAATTTTTAATAATAAACTGCTTAAAACTGCGTAAAAATGTTCTTGACGCAGTGAGAAACAGCAAAAAAGCTTACGGCAAGCCGAATTCCCAAGCCGTCTCCGATCCAAGTACTACCGGCTCTCAACGTTGCTTAACTTGCCAGATCGGACGGGATGGCGTGTTTTCAACGTGATGTGGTCGTAAGCGACAGCATCAGCGCGCAGAGAGTATACACCCTCGGACGCACCTCTATACAAACGTAGGAAAAATGGAAAATCGACCACTATTTTAATTGGAAAACAATGTAGAGATAGGTTTTTTTCTAATAATTTGGAGCCAATTATATCAAAAAAACCACTCATTAAAAACTTCAAAACTCCAAAAATCAAATTCAAAAGCTTGCCATTACGAGCCCTTTAACCACTTTTTTTTTCAAAAATGAATAACTTTTATCGGAAAAAAAACTATTGATGGTTAAAGGAAGGGCTTCAAAAAGAGTCCATGAAAGCTTCGGACTCTCAATTTCCAGAGTAATTTAAGACGTTTCGGCGAATTTCTTGGAAGGAAGTTTCTTTATTTTCTAAGAATCTCATCGCGGAACGAAAAAATTTAAGAGAAAAAGAAGTGAGAAAGTAAAGAGGAAGGCTTCAATACGAGATTGAAATTTTTGATTGGGAAAAGTGAGGGAAACGCTCAGGAACATAGGAAATGAATGATTTGCAGTATGTCGTTCAAACTTTTCGGGCTCTTTATTATTACAACGGTTTCAGCTTCAGTTTTTGTCATGCTTCAAGACCTTGAAATTCAGACAAATAAACATCAAAACTTTTATCATAAAAATGAAAATGAAATATGAAAAAAATTGAAAAAAAGTAGTAAAGTCCGAAAAAAAATATGAGCTCAAAAAAATTTAGAGCAAACTCCAAATTACACCAACTTCACGTTTCAAGGTAATACTAAAAATACCAGCATCGAAATTCCGAAATTAAATAAAATGAAAGAAAATCAATTCGAATTCACAAAAAGTACCGCCGAATTCTAAAAATAAATTATAGAGCTTCAAATCGATTTCAATTTGCACTTCCTATAAGAAAAAAAGTTTCTTCCCTGAAGGTTTGGTGGAAAAACTAATGTTTACTAAAATCAGAAAATTTCTAACTTTCCGGCTAAGGAACTCTATAGTGATCCCTAAAGGGGCCAGCTTAGAGGGCGTTGAAGTTTCCCCTCTAGGGACTCTCCAATCTCCCTCTATAAGAGCCCCTTATTGAAAATTTAAGTGCTCCCATATAGGAATTTCAGTTAGGGGCCCCTACAGGGGAAGGGAGCATTCTAGTGATCCCTAAAGGGGTTTTAGTCGTCAATGAGTTAATGATATTTGGATGAAAAAAACAACCGAGAATAAACGGAACAAGACTGTCTTAATTTTCAAACCATAACGAAGCTTTTAAAAACCCCTATAGTGGCCACTGAAGCTTTAGAGGTTTAAAGGTCAGACTCTAAAACCCTATAGGGGCTTTTTTATCCCCCAACCCCTCTAGGGACCCCTCCAGCGTGCTTAAGGACCGACAAAAAACACTTCAAACCCGCTTTCAAAATGTAAATGAACGGAATTTTCAATAGGAAACCCAAAAAAACGAGGTAGAAAAAGGGGAAAAATAAAGTCGCCGTGGGTTTTTGATCGATGACACCACAAAAAAAAGTGTATGAGAGCTGGACGAAAAGATTGGAGGCCAAGATTTTCTCGTGATCGGTTGTATCGAAAGATGTTGCCGGAACATTGGGAACGGGATTAGACTAGAAATGAAGGAAGCATCATCATTCGGGGACCTTTTCTCCGTGGGCAAAGAGCAAAAGAGTGACATCTCGTTCCTAATTAGAAAAAAAGGCGTTGAGCAAGCAGGTTTGGCATTTCACAGTTGGGCTATTTTCGGAAATTAATGACGTGTTTTTTTCTTTGATTAAAAGTTTGCCATCTTTTGAAAGGTTTGCAAACATTTTTGACAAAATTCCCAAATTACATTTTACAATAAACTGATTTTTAGTTTCCCTGGAGAAACGAATAATATACGGGTCACTAGAAATGCTGAGTTATTTTTTTATTTTTGTATACTTCTACATGGTTTTTTGGTAGCAACAAGGCAAGAAATAACTCGTAATTTCTCAAAAAGATTTTCTCGAAACAGTTTTCTGATTTATCTTGTTTTTTTAATGTTCGGAGATCAATTTGAAATACTGCCAAAAAAAGCGTGAACTTTTTTTAATTTTTTTCTGGATCTTTCCCGACACAAAGGAAAGCCAAGCCCTGACTTCAAATTTTTTTTTTGGAAAATCTTCTCTAACATGTAAGGAAGGCTTACAAAATCTACGGAAACTCAAAAAATGCGTAAATTTCCATTGAAAAAGCCGTTCCACGGGAATTCGTGATAGAAAAAATATCCATTTTCTTGAGAATATGGATATTTTAGAAATTTTTAGAATTTATGAAAAAATCGTGTCTGATTCGTTGTTGCTACCAAAAAACATGTAGAAGTATACAAAAAAAGGAAAATAACTCAGCATTTCTAGTGACCCCTTTAGCGGCGTCAGTGCTCTTAAGTGATCCCTAGAATTGCTCAGAAACTTCCGGAACCGTCCAACTTACGTTACGGACGTCCAAGATTGTTATTGGTAAAAAAAATGCCCCTAGTCACTATAAAACTTGATGATGAACGTATAACTACGAAAACAAAAAATCCTTGTTGAAACAGGGAAATCGACGGAAAAAAACGTCAAGATCAAAGCTCGACGAGGCGGCAATATGTGGAAATTGGATACAGATGTGAGGCGAAAGCGTACTTTTCCCGAGGAATGGAAAACGAAAAAAAAAAACGGACGTTCATTTTGCAGCCGAAAGAATCCCCCGAGGCGCCTTAAAGCCGCCATTTCAACGGAACAAAATGATGCCTTTTTATGTTGCTCTCCGTTCATTTTTCCTTCTTGGGTGGCTTTCTTCCGTCAGAAATTCATGAAAATAGAGGAATTCCTGGTTTTTATGCAACATGAAAAGGTTCGGAAGAGCAAAAAAGTAAAATTCGTGGTGAAGAAAGGGACGAATCGACTTGAATTTTGTTTTCGCCGTAACCTCTTTCCAGACATTTTTTTCAAGGGGAACGCGAAATGAGAAGAGGAACAAAGGCTTCAAAGGGATTTGAAGTTATTTTTTATTAAAAATAGAGCGACTATTTTCTTTTTTGGAATTTCGAAATTCAGTTTTTGATGAGAAGCCATCCGGTACAATTATTAAATTTAATACCAGTAAAGGCTAAATTTTAGATCTCAAAATGACTTCGCATAAAAGAAATGAGAATTTTTTCAATTTGAAAAAAATCAAGTTATTCCGACCGTTTTTGAGTGTCTGCGTCTCTCTGTTCCCTCACCGGTGAGGTCAGAGAAGTGAAAAGATCACGTCAACATTAGAGAGTCGCCGAGAGACGAGGAGGGCGCAGAGAAGTTCAAGTTACCAAAAATGGACTATAAATTTTTTTAGAGCTCACAAAGTGATGCAAAGATTGATGTTAAAGATTTATTCACACCAAGGCCTCATTTTAAATGGCTAAAGCGTCGCGGTCGCGTTGCGGTTGGAAACAGCTCTGCTACCCATGTAGGAGCATTTTTTAACATTTTCTTTGGTATTTCAAAAAAAGCTTCCAATCCAAGAACTGTTTCTACTGTAGCTATTGTTTCAGGCCGTGTTGACATGCCTTTGATCATCTCAAAAAGTGTCTTTTTAAAAAAATAATATAGCTAAAAAAATGAATGAAATAATTTGTTTTGAAGTCTATGTTGTCTACTGGGATCCTCTAATAGTTTAATGATAACAATAACATCTCATTAGCTCCTACTAACATCGAAAAGAAGAAAAAAAAGTCTGGTACTTAATATTTTTTAAAAGTTCTTGCTGCGCCAAAGGCACAGACGTCTTCCATGGTCTGAAAAAGCACTGAGAGAAGTTTTTGGGCTCTAAATTTCTGTAGGAAAGCCACAAAATAAAGTACAAAGGTTTTAAAAAAATATTTTACATCGTCTACTGACATTATTATCTTCGCAATTAATCTCAAGATAACAATGAAATTTTTTTTCCTTATATCAAAAAGAAGGAAACACTTCTGGTTTCCCTTTCGTTCAAAGACCTCGCTGTGCCTTTAAAGGCGCAGGCACCTATCATGGTCTTAAAAAGCACGGAAAAAATTTTGGGGTCTAAATTTCTGCAGGAAAGCCATAAAATAAAATACAAAGGTTTTAAAAAAATATTTTACATCGTCTACTGACATTATTATCTTCGCAATTAATCTCAAGACAACAATGAAATTTTTTTTCCTTATATCAAAAAGAAGGAAACACTTCTGGTTTCCCTTTCGTTCAAAGACCTCGCTGTGCCTTTAAAGGCGCAGACGCCTTCCATGGTCTTAAAAAACACTGAAAAAAGTTTCTGAGCTCTAAACTTATGTAGGAAAGCCATAAAATGAAATAGAAGGCTTTAAAAAAATATTTCACATCGTCTACTGACATTATTATCTTTTCCATTAATCTTCGCATAATGATAATATCTCATTAACTACTATTAACATGTGAAAACAAACAGAATACCTGGAGATTCTACCCGAAAAGCAATCGAAAAACACGTCCCGAGCAAAAAACAACAAAACTCACTTTGAGGTCATAATGACGTGGCGCCGGGCTCTCGACTCCTCGACATTTTCAGAAGGAATACCAACTTGGGCCGCTGTTTGTTTTTTCGGGATCGGATGGCCCAAATCGAGTGAGACGCCGGCCAGCCATTCCCATAATGCCCCAGCAAAGTGCCGTTCGAGTTTCGTGCTTTGGAAGAGCTTTCAATTGGATCCCGCGTGTTTCATATGAACCTTTGAGCCCATCCCGTTGCTCGATGAAGTTCTCTCTTGGAGAGAAAATTTGAAAAAATTCCGTTCTACCAACTATTTTTTAGTTTGGAGTTCAAGAAACAATGAAACCGGATCTTTAGTTTTATTTGAAAAATTTATTTTGTTGCTCGAAAATATGAAAAGCAAGCCTATAAAACTTAGCTCAAGTTTGCAAAGAAAAAGAAAAATTCGAAGAAAGGTCCCAATTTCAAGTTTAGAAACCAGAAAAATATGAACTGGGATCTACATCGACAACTTTACATTGTGAAACTTGTTCAAAAGCTTCATTATTCTGTTAGAAAATACAAAAGACCTGCAGGATAAAACTAAATGGTTCCCCGTCACGAAACTCTTATTAATTTTTATTTATGCTCCTTTAAACGCTCTAATGGGAAATTTCGAATGAAGAACATAAAATGAGCGGGGACAGTTCATATAAGTAAAATTAAATTATAAAAAATCTTCCTCCTCTGTAAATGTATAATCAAAGGAAAATAAGTCAGCGGATTTCTTTGAACTAAAATTTGAAAAAAAAAACGAAGAAACCAACTTTTGTGACTGGATGACGATAGTTCACGAGACCTCCTTTTATTTGCTTTCCTAAGGAAGTGCGGCTAAAAAGCTTTTTCTTCTGCTCGACATTTGCTAATTTGCGGTTTCCTGAATGTTAATTGATTGATTGAAAATTGCAACAAGAGGAAAGTTGGTGAGCTGAAACAACAAAAGAAGCAGTTTTGAGAACTTTGAGGGAAAAAAAATTTTTTGGGGTTCACGGGCAAATTACAAAAGGTCTCAAAAAGGACTTTCGGAAAAAAAGGCACCTTTCTTCTAGACGTTTTCTGAAAAGGACCTTTTAAGGAGGTGTAAAAAGAAGGCGGAAAGATGATGGAAAAAAGGAGATCCCGAGAAACTTTTGACACCTTTTTAGGAACTCAAAAAGGAGCTTTAGGCTGATCTTTTTAAGGCATTTTTGAGGTCGTTTGGACTTTGCCTGTGAATTACGAAACGGTATTCAGATTATTTAAAGGCCATATCGATTTTTGGAAGTTATTTTCATACGTCGGCTGGACCTCGGAGTGAGCGAATTACTCGTAAAGTTCGGTTTTTTTTCAGTATATTTTCGAACATTTTCTTCGCGCGCAAATAGTATTTCACGTACTCTGCATATAACACTCGTTGAGCTGACAGGTCTGTAATTTTGAGGCTCATTCAGCATTCCTTTCTTGTAGATACCATAAACTAGAACAAATCGACTGGGACAAAGACAAAGACCACGAAGACGCTTCCATAGACGGCGAAACTGTCCCAAACCTTCGCTTTGTCGATTACTTTGACCTATTCGCCAACAACACTGCCGATCGTCCAAAGAAAAAAAAATTGACCTTCCGATGAACCGCAAAAAGACGCAATGGATGCGAAATCACTTCTGCGACGATGGACCAGCCTTATCGCAGACCTACTGCAGCAAGTTGACACCTACGTCTCAGGCAAATCCTGGGAAGGTGTTCGGAAGGTAGTTGGGAAGTCTTTGAAAATGAAAATTGCCTCACACAAGTCTGCTGGAAAGCTTCTGGAAGGCTTCCGGCAGGCATTTTTCTGAGTAGAAGGTGTTGGGAAGCTATGTGGAAGGCGTTAGACCACTTGCTGGAAAGCTTCCAAATGCCTTCCGAGGAACCAAAAGCAGAAACTTCCCGACTTTTACCTGAGGGTTACCTAAGACGAGAAGTCGACATTGCGAACGACCTGAGTAAGGAAATCGGAAGACGCAGAAGCAGAAGGGCTTTTAAACACATTCGAGAAGTCAGGAGCCAACTAAAAGACCACCAGCTAGGCGCTCAAATCTTCGAAGTCTTTTTCATTCCCGCCCTAACATCCGAAGCTTGGCCAGACACTGGGAACTAGTTACCGTTCGAAAGCTCGAAAGAGTGACCCGAACAAGCAGAAACATAAGAATAACCAGGGTACCGCCACGTAAGCAGGATAAAAAATGAAAAAAACAGCACGAGTTGATAACGTGGATAAGGGAAAGTATAAAAGGCCAGCTGAAACCGTAGAAAGCACAGCAAGCCACAAGCCGCCAACCGCAAGCCGTGAGATGTCGTCCCTGCAAACTCCAAGAAAAGGAAGACTGGAGCCTCGAGCGGATCGCCGGCCAAAAGGAGCAAGAAGCAGTGGGACGGGCAAGGGAAGGAAGGGATGGACGAAATACCGTTCATCCCCACTTTCGCTCGTCTACATAAACTGCAGGAAGCTATCGACCTCCTTGACGCCAAAATCACGATCTTGTCAAGTCGTCTCACCAGCCGTTTCTCCTCCTATTCATTTGGGGAGTAGCAAAAAGGAGGTTAAGGTGCCGGGGCTTCCTTTGACTGGGGACGACGGTCGAGCTCGTCGCCCTTGGAGGTCGGCGGCTGGGAGAAACGGCTGGCAAGACGACTTGACAAGATCGAGATTTTGGCGTCGAGGAGGTCGATAGCTTCCTGCAGTTTATGCAGACGAGCGAAAGTGGGGATAAACGGTATTTCGTCCATCTCTTCCTTCCCTTGCCCGTCCCACTGCTTCTTGCTCCTTTTGGCCGGCGATCCGCTCGAGGCTCCAGTTTTCTTTTGAGTATTGCAGGGACGACATCTCACGGTTTGCGGTTGGCGGCTTGTGGCTTGTTGTGCCTTCTACGGTTTCAGCTGGCCTTTCATACCTTCCCTATCCACGTTATGGAATCGTGCTGTTTTTTTTTTCATTTGTTATCCCGCTTACGTGACGGTACCCTGGTCATCTTACATTTCTTATTTTCTGCTTGTTTTAGAACCAACAGTAGCGAAGCCCTTGAGAGCCAAAGTTTCAATTCGCTTAGAAAGCAATTCAAAGGTCATTTATTGGAAACCCAACACAATTTCAACTTTTTATTGAATATAAAGCAAGTAGTACATGTTCGATTGTGGTTCCTCTCTATGGAGGCTGGATTCTGCGACTTTAATAGATGTCAAATCTGTTGCCCGGGTCGAGCAACTCATAAACGTCCTGTAAAAAATGTTGGCTCAAGTTGATTTTTCATCTTTTTCTAATTTTCGACACATTTCTTCCTACCCTATTTTCATACTAAGCTAATATCAAGTTTTCCACTACTAGAAACAGGGTGGTTGCACTGGGAATGGCTCAATGCTCCTTGAAATCTGCACGCGCAAGCCGTTTCCGGTCGGGCGTTCGTTTGAAGGATTCGGTGCGCTTGGAGCCATTTCCAGTGTGACCTTTGGGCTTTGATTAAAACAAAAGTCCACCTCGGTGGCTTGGTTCGGCTGCATCGCCTCGTCGTTGTCAGCCTCCATCGGAAACTCATCTTTCCCCTCCTCCTCCGGTTCATGCTGAGATACAAAACCATTTAAAAAATATTTGAACTTGTAACCTTTTCCAAGCAGCTGATGAGCGTCTCGAGAAAATGGACCACCTAAAGTTTCTTTTTTCAAAGTTTTATTATCATTTTTTTTTTTGAAAACTTACTTTTTATCATGTAATAAATTTGATTTTTTCAAGTGTCGAAAAAATCGGGGGCAATATTCAGTCATGGACATTTTTCGGAAATGGAAAATTAAAGATCGAAAAACTGGGAATCCTCAACTTTCCTGTAGAGCATTTTAATTTTCAAAAGGGTAGCTCAAGAAGGAGGTCATTTTTCTTTTCGGTTTGAAATTCCTACAATTTGCTCAAACACTCTTTGAAGGTCTAGATGAAGATCCCTTATTATTTACTTGCGCAAACTTCCAAGATATGATTTTTCAAAGTTGCGAAAAATGGGCTTTAGGCCTAACTTTTCGACCCATCAATTATCTCGAAAACTAGATTCTGGCGCGGGTTGAAAAATTTTGGATCTTCATATAACTATTTAGAGATTCTTGTAGGAAATTCCAAGTGACAAATTAAAATGACCTCTTCGTGGGGTGCAATTCTGTGTTAAACTTCAAAAAATAATATCTCAGAAACTCGGAGTTTGTGCAGGTAGTATGAGGGATCTGGACAATCAGAGAATGTTTTAGCAAATTTGTAGAAAACTACAAAGTAAAATGACTTTCCGTGTCAGTGACCTTATTTCAAAAGCTTAAGGCATTTTTCAGTTTCAAACCTATTTCGCGTCGAAAAAACTCTACCTGATGCATGGGTGGCCTGTAGACCGTGTGGTAGGCGAGAAGCCGACCTCCTACGTAGAGACGAAGGGCTTCGGGTGCTCTGCCATGCATGCTTGGGGCCTTTCCGGCGAGAATCTGCAAAAAACGGCTTTTTTGTGATAAATAGGAAAAACGAACTTCTGTGCGGGCCTGTTCTCCACTCATGCCGGCATAGGGCAATTGGCCTTGATTAAAAACTTCGCATAAGATATGCTGTAAAAGGTTTTCAATTTAGCCACAGAAAAATGTCTTCTAAAGAATTTCCGTTTGCGGTTGGAAACTTCCTGAAATTGGCCAGAAGTGAATAACACTGAAAGTTGCACAACCGTCTAGTTTTTGAGAAACAAGGTCGAGGAAAACTCAATTTGAGTCAGTTTCACGAAAGTTTTGCAGTTTTTGAGACTTTCGGGCTTTCCAGAAAGTTTCCAACCTTCCTGGTCAGATACGAATAAAAAGAAAACCCCGAAGGCGTAAACGTCGGTCTCGGCTATGAATTGGAAGTCGTTGAAGCATTCCGGTGCCAGGTAGCGGATAGGAAGTTTTTCCGGGTGCCACACCTCGTAGTAGCAGGTTTTAATCGACAAGCCAAATCCGGCAATTTTCACCTGAAGACGTTGGTCAATTCATTGCAGGTTCCATGGAAATACCGTTCCGTTTTCGTCCAACAGACAGTTGCGCGCGGAGACATCTCTGTGTAGGAATCCAACCTCGTGGATGTAGTCTAGTCCCCTCGCGGCATCCAAGCAGAGCCTCGCCAAAGCGAGGTTCGACATCTTCTCAGACTTGGCGACTAGGAACTTGCTCAGAGCGCCACCTTCAAAAAATGACATTGGTCTGAACTTGGTCAAAACTTGGTCTGTATAGTACATTCGTCGCGACTCGACAGTTTTCGAATATTTGAGTGTCTCTGTTCCCCCTTACCGGCAACGGCGTTTTTTATTAGTGGAAGGGCGTGGCCAAAAACTCGACCGTTCTAATGTGACGTCATGGGAAACGCGTAAACAGGGAATATTAAAGGCGCATGTTGAATGGGTCATGAGACGAATATACTTCTCATAAAAAAAACGCTTTTTCACTTAATTCCGCTAAATTCGAAATTGCCGACAAAAAGTTAAGAATATGACTGAATTTCGAAAAGTCGGAGATGATTTTAAATTTCACGAAAATGATTTTGAACACATGTGAGAGTGCGTCACAGTGCATGCGCACGACACTTACGGTAAAAATGTAGATTTTCCGCCCTTTCAAGTCCCGAAAAATGGACTATAAGCTCAAAAGAACAAGACTTCTACCAGAGGTGGAAGAAATGAGGGGCCCTCCAGGGCGCAACATGCCCGCCTCAGCCATCAGGCCTCTGAGAAGAAATGAGCCGCGTCATTATGTGTCGATGGCGTATATTACCACGTTGCAAAAGTAGGGCGAAAATGGTCATTTTTGTTAATTTTTCATTAAATCGTGGATTTCGCAATTTTTTCAATATTGTTTTTAATTTTTCAGTGGATATGATGTCCAGTTGAATTTTTTTATGTGGAGTACGGTTATATTTGTCCTTTTCTTTTGGCGAAATGTTCCAGATTAATGGTGACGAACCCGCCAATAGTGAGAGAATAAATTTTCGTCGATACCAAATTGGAAATTCAAAAAACCTTGTTTTAAAGCTTCGAAAAGAACGATCTTACAAGATTTTAGAAGATTCCAATTTTTGCGCGTTCTTTTTCTTCCAATGGCGTTTTTTTGCCATCGCGGTTTTGGCCCCGGGCGCCCTGGGCAGCGACTTATTAAGAAATGGCCATGGCGGCCTACGTCGGTTTAGAAATGTAAACGTTTGAAAACGCTTAGGGGCGCCATTTCTCCACCTCTGACTTCTACCAAAGAAGAAAGGCCGAAACTCAGGTTTTCGACTGTTAGGCAAACGGGTATCAAAAATGGGCATCTTGTTTCCCAATCAACGTGTATTACGTCGTTTTAAATGATTTTTCGGAATCTCTCAAAAGTTCTTTCAAAGTTGACTGATCCTTCTCACAGTCTTTCCATAGAGATTGGCGAGAATGT
This sequence comes from Caenorhabditis auriculariae, assembly GCA_904845305.1. NCBI lineage: Eukaryota > Metazoa > Nematoda > Chromadorea > Rhabditida > Rhabditidae > Caenorhabditis > Caenorhabditis auriculariae. Next base: position 270,475 of record CAJGYM010000054.1, read on the forward strand.
CGTTCGGGAACCTCACCGGGACAATATTCGAAGAGAAGCTGGACGGGTTTGGTGTCGTAGCAAAACCCTAACGTTCGGAGAACATTGTCGTTATCAAGAGGGGTCGAAACTCTTCCTTCTTTTATGAGCTTTTCTTCCAGTTCGCGCCATTCAGGGAGATCTTGTTTGACCTGAAAAAAGAACAAAAAATTGCGTCGCTTATTGTTTACAGAGCAATTTTTGGTGGTACGAAAAAAAAACCAGCGAATTTTCGAACGGCGACTTTTCTGATTTTTTGGTATCGCTAGGGGACTTTCCGACTTGTTTCCCTTATATTTTCCGGTTTCAAAACATCTATTAAATGTTTTCTTTCTATTTCTTCGAATTTCAATGATGAATAGCTTGCCTACACTATATGAGGATTTGAAATTTCATCGGGAAAAGTCGGAAAAAATTTTGACGGAAAGGTGGTCGTCGGAATGCTTTCTAGCAATAGGAAAAAATCGGAAAAGTTGCCGTTCGAATTTTCGCTGGCCTTTTTTTTCATACCACCCAATTTTTATTGCAAACTGCATTTTTGACACAACTCGGGCCTCAGTAACTCGAAAAACTGAGTATTTGTAGTAAGCACTTAAGAGCTCTAACGCCGCAAAAATGGTCACTAGAAGTGCATTGCCGACGTTGGTAAAGATCAAAAAGAGCTCCCCACTTTGAATTTCTTCCGAAACTTTTATACCATTCAACTCACCAAAAAATGCTCTACAAGGTGGCAAGTTAGTCCTTATTTTCATTCCAATGCCTTGAAAATTTTTTGAGCTCATAAATTATCACTTTTTTTCAAATTTCAGCTCAGAGCCCTACTAATTTAGGTCGTTTTTTCTCCGCTTTCCGCCCTAAAAGTTTACCCTTCTTTCTTACCTTGTCGACCTTTTCTACATCCATAAAAAAAATTATATTTCTAAAGACCTACCGTTTTAACGGCCGCCTTGTCTTGTTCAAAAGCTGGATGGGTAATGTCTGCCAAGGCGACTTGGCCGTACGCACCATTGTTAAGCTGCAAAAACGTTGATCTCTTCTTGGACAAAAAAAGTGTTGGTGCTTCGAAAATATTGAGAATTTGCCGTTCTTTTGAACCGAAACATTTTTTTTTGTTATATTTCTCTAAGAAAAATTCCTCACGATTCTCACAATGTTGATCTCGGTTAAACGGAAGGAGCCGTACTGGCGATTTATCGGGTTCCGAAGATTAAAATCTTGTGGCCCCTGAAAAATATCGTTTTGGAAAGGATGGCCGTGAAAATTCGAATATTTACGCTCTGCGCCTAATTTTCACAATTCGTGAGGATATATTTGAATTTCGAAGCACGTGAAACTCAAATTATTCTCTGTAGAGAGCTTGGTCATTTTGACGACTGTTTTTCCGGTAAACTGAAAATCTGCGGCTGATTTTATAGAATCCATTGATGAAAATGGAACAAAGAAATCTCAGCCGTCGAAATTTCAGTCTTGGAGCGCAAAAGATCCGAATGCGGCGGCTGTTTTTCTCAGTACTCTAGCTTCATGTTACATGGCCAATTTTTTGGCGCTTTGTATAAACTTTTCGAGGATACTTCAAAGCATTTTTGCAAACGAAAAAAAAGAAAATTTCAAATGACCAACCTCACGTTTCACAAACATATAGTAGGCTAGGAGACTGTACAAACATGGGAAGAAAGTCTCTTCGTCGATAGTACAACCGAGTTTGTCTTCTTCTTCCACCATCATATGCCGGACGTTCACAGCTATGGTCTCGCGAAAGGGTTCACCTCCTGAAAAAAATTTTTTTTTTGTTTCTTGAGATATTACGAATGCGACCACAAAAGCTCAAAGTTCAGGCTTATGGACTCGAATATTTCTATTCATCTTAAAAATTTTCGAAATTCCGACGGCATACAGTCTGCAGCAAGTATCTTCGAGTCAAACCCATTTTCGGCCGCATTTGGAATGGCTTTTTCTTTGACTTTCTCCTGGCTCTTTGAGAACGATAGCGGCCATTCCTTAAGGGGCTTTTTTCCGAGAATTCTTATCAAATTTAAGCCGCTTTTGGAATTTTGATCAAGTTTGGTTTCATCAACTTATACGAAACTGATCTGATCTATTTTGAATGCCGTGCTTTCAAACGAAATTAAGTCGCATTTGGAATCGCTTTTTTATAACATGATTGAGGAAGCAAAGAAAATGTTATTTTGCTCATTTAGAATGCGGACTTTCATCCCTGTAACTATAGATTTACACAAAAGAAAACAATTTTTCCTCCAAATTAAAAATCTTCTTATAAAATCCAGGTTTCCTCACCTTCCCTCGCCCTTTCGGCTTTCCATTTTTCTTCTTGCTCTCTTCCTTCTTCCTCCAATTCTCTGTACTTGTACGACTGCGTAGACGTAAGACCCACGCTCACGACAACTCGAACCTTGTTATTATCTGAAAAATGTCCTTTTTCGAAACTTTATCCCAAAAGTTTCTCCCGAATTACCCTCGAGAAAACGAATGAGAAAATCTCCCGAGCGAATGAGCAGATGGTTTGCTTCCAAAGCCGGCAGATACCTGAATTTGATCAATTTTAGACTTTTTCGGAAATTATTTGTCAAACCCATGGCAAAAAGGCAGCTTGCGCGCCTGGAACGGGATTTCCAATTCTTCTAGTCCAGCCTTCTTTCTGATAGACCCGAGCTCCTCGTGAACATTGACTAAATAAACTTTCTTTAGAGACCGCAAAGCGCCAGCCTTTTCCGCGATATAACGTTGGCTTTGGGATTTTGGTTCACGTCAGAAGAATATTGGTGGAAGTGTACAAAAAACCTTCTGTTGGTGGGGTTGACCCGCCGTGCAAATACGAGTCCACTAAGAATGACTGCCGAGATAAACGCGAGACGCTGGCGGTACTCGCAAACATCTTGCTTTTTTCTCGCATTTTTCTGGCGCGAGCTCGCATTTTATATACGCGAACTCGCATTTCTCTCGCAATATGAAAATTTTCGAAATGCAAGGTAGCGCCGAGAAAAATGCAGCATGTTTGCGAGTTTTTCAATGTACCGCCACCGATCTCGCGTTTATCTCGGCAGTTATTCTTAGGATGGTAGTGCGAAATGGAAGGTAAAAATAAAAGCACTAAGAATAACTGCCGAGATAAACGCGAGACACTGGCGGTACATTGACGAGCTCGCAAACATCTCGCTTTTTTTCTCGCGCCGGTCTCGCATTTTTCTGGGCGCGAGCTCGCATTTTTCTAGGCGCGAGCTCGCATTTCTCTCGCAATTTGAAAATTTCCGAAATGCAAGATAAATGCGAGGTCGCGCCGAGAAAAATGCGAGGTCGCGCAGAGAGAAATGCGGGATCGCGCCTAGAAAAAAGCGACATTTTTGCGAGTTAGTCAATGTACCGCCACCGAGCTCGCGTTTATCTCGTCAGTTATTCTTAGTGAGAGGGTCCTGATTGCGAGTACCAAAAAGGGTCGTCGATTGTTGCGCCGGGTACGCAAGCAACGGATCCTACGCGCGACGGTTGGGAAGGACATCTTTGCGCAAAATTTGCGCCGGACTCCGGTGCTCATTTTTCTTTGCTTTTTTAATTTTTTTTGTTTTTCGCGAAAGTCACTAAAGCACGGCCTGTATATAATTCTCGGTTGTTTTTCATAAATTTTTTTACATTTTTTTGTTTTTTTAAATTTCAGGACAATCGCGGAAAATTTTCCCCTTTGTTGCAGTTTTCACTGTTTTTTTTTTTTTGGAAAAACAATTTACCATATTCTTCTGTCTCCTCATTTGTAGTAGTAGGAGGGCTATCCGGAGACTTTCTCGACATTCTACCCGTGATCATTTTGACCTGAAAGTGTTTACTTTATTTTAAGGATCGAAAAAAAAACCTTATTTTGGTGATTTTTAAACTAAAAAGATCTCAGGAAATCCTGGAACACACTTGAGTGGTATAATCGGGGTATGACGATGAACATATTATTATCTAACCCTGATTCACTTTTCAAATATACCCTCGTGATATATTTCCGATTCATCCTTTAACTTCTCTGAAACAACCGAGAATCAGTGAGTTGACTGAACCACTCGTGGACTTGTAAATCTTGGAAGTGCTAGTCTGATTAATTTCGCAACAGTTTCGAGTTCAAATTATCAATTTTTTGTCATTTGTCAGAAAGAAGTTCATAGAAAAAACGGGCTTTCATTTTTTTTTTTGATTAGTCGATTTGTGGGTGATTAGATTATTTCAAATTAATCACATTTTTTGGGGCCCAGGGTTGCTCCAGCCACCAAGTGTTAACCCAAGGGGCGCCAGCGCCGCTTATGTGTTCACTCGAGGAGCCAGAAGCCTCCCGCAGGCCCCAAACTCACTAGAAACATATTGCTGGAGACTGCTTCTCGAAGAAAGTCGCTAGCCAAAGTTGCTTTTCAATGGCTAATTCAGCTGACCGTTTCGTTTATATACCCTCCTTATCCACGTTTCAATCTTACGCCAACGTCTATTTTTTCATAATTTGAGGTCATGCCGTCTTCAAAGTAGTATTGCAAAATGGTCTCTGACTCTCCAAAATTTAGTTATATTTTTCTTTCTCTGACGGCTATTTTGCAGTTCGCGGAATCACTTTTAACACGTTGTCATTTCGATGACGGTCACGTACTGAATATTAAAAATTTCACGTCATAAGAAACTTTTCAAGATTTTTATTGAATCATCACGTATGCTGAACTAGAGCTTGGTCAGAGAAGCTTTAAAGGGTCTGTTTTCTCTTTGTTTTACGCTGTTTTTTTTTCGGGTTTTGATATTTTTTGATCATTAAGAAGTTCTGGAATTTGAATTAGTATACCTCTCATTTTTTTGGTCCTGCTACAAGTGCGTCTGAAAGATTTCTATTTCAAGCGGCTCCGAAAATAGTTTTTTTCAAAATTATCTTCAAATATTTTTTTCTTTTTTTCAAAAGATCATTTTCAACAACGAGAAAAAAATAATTTATTCCTGGTACCCAAATGATTGAAAAGTCCAAAAAACCAAAACTAAATTTTTGAATTTCATGCGGATTCTTGGCCCTCGTGGTTGCACTCAACGGTGGCGACCGAGATGAACTTGGCGTAGAATTTGGCGGTGCTGGCGAATCTGAAAAAGTCAATTTGATCAAGCTATTCCGAAGCTGCGGTACTTGGTGACTTGTTGGCAGGAAGCGTTTTGAATCGTGTATCGGACGGCGAGTTTCCCATTGTCTTCGAAAGAGTTGACCTTGTATTGGGCGCCGGTCATCGCTCCGTCTTTTTCAGAAACGCTCGATGAAATCTGTAAACTTTGAAATTTTAATGATTGAAAACAGGTTGGAATTATCATTCTTATCATCAGTATGTTCAAAAAAACTTTTTTTACTCGATTTTTTTAATAAATAATAATTTTTCCAAAATAAATTTTTTTCTCAAATTTTTTTGCAATTCGTATTAAACGCCATTTTTTTAGGTCTTTGTCAATGGAAATGATGAAAATTTCAATTTTTCCAATAAAAAAATTTAATGAAATTTGTTATTTTTAATGAACATCGATTATTTTTCACTTTTTTTGTAGAAAAGAGATTTTGCTCGAGTTTCTAGGAACTAAATTTGGAAAAATATTTGAATACCTCCAAAAAAATAATGAAAACCTCCTCGACGAGCTTCTGGACGTCCTCCTCGCTCTGCTCGGCGAAAATGACGTCAGTGATGAAGGTGATGACGCTGACGTCATCGACGTCGACGATGGACCTTCTCTTCCTGCCAGGACCCATGGTCGTCGTGCTGGCCAGCGTCGAAGAGGGACCCGCGGTCGTCACAGGGATGACGTCAACGCTTCCGCAGGCTCTGACGTCTTCAGGCAATCCAAAGAAGGCGACAGCGACGAGGACGAAGACTTTCTTGGAGCACATTTTTCAGACCAAAAAGAGCCGCGCAGAAAAGGGGATGTTTTTCGGACAGCTTCTCCCGCTTTTATATGATTTCCCGACATGGATGGTCAATGAAGAAACGATCAAATCTGTACGGCTTCTCGTATTTGTCCAACAAGAAAAGTAATGCAAATATAGTTTCGAGGCCCTTTTGGCGGTTGTACTTTTGGAAACTTGGACTTTCCTTTTCCGTTTTTCAAGCCTTCTTAAAAATGTCACGTTACCAGCCAAAAAATCTTTATTTTCCTCATTTGATTTCAATTTCAGAGGTTCTTAAAACAAAATATAATTTTCCATGAGGGTAAACAAAATGTGACAAGAATACCCGTGACACAACGAATATATACAAAGATAAATTCACAGGATAAAAAATTTTCAAGAGAAAAGTTGAAAGATTCACGACGCCCATTCGATGGTGATTTCTGGAAGAAAAATTATTTTTTACATCAAAATTCTGAGAAACTTTGGAGGGGTACCTATAGGGGGGTTTGATAGGGGGCCCTATGGAGGGACAACTTTTGGGTCAGACCCTTAATTCCTACAGGTGCCTTTTTTCCTTCTATAGAAGCTTCTAAAAAAAACAAACCTCTATAGGGACCCCTCAGAAATACTCCACTTAGTCCTTTTTTTATTTTTTTAACTGGAAAAAAATATTGAACTAAATAATTTTATCCGTAGAGCGCAGTTTCCGCTTTTCTTTCGAAAAAAATATTTGATATATTGAAATTTATCTGAAAAGAGCCCTTCAATTTTTTTTTTTGGTCTGATTTTATAGTTTTCAAAGCGGAATTCAAAGTCAACAGCTTCAAATGCTTATTTTTACGACTAATTACTCATTTTAAACTTGGTTATGGCTCACGGATTTGAACAGTGTCGAGAAGGATCTTGGCGGCGAGGCTGACGGTCAAAAAGAAGAAGAAGACGTCGCTCGTCGTGTATTTCGAGGTGCTCATCAGATGCAAAAACGTCTCGTAAAATAGGCCCATGATTCGCGCGAAAATGTACATACCCTGAAAAGTTTCATTTTTCTTCAACTAAGTTGGACCTTTTTCTATACTCTCTCTCCAGGTGTCCCAACGGGTGCACCCGTATTAAATCCGTGTTTTTATGCTATTTTTATCTCAGTTGTGCGAAAACGGGAGAAAAATGAGTGTACGAAGAAATAAGTAACCAAGCTGTTTATTTCAAAAATCTGAGACCTAGCTGTGCTAAAGCGCTGCCTAACTAGGGAACTACTCGGACTCTGGTACGCGGATCGAGTTCAAACTTTAGTGGTTTATAGACCCAAGTCAGAACACTTGAAAACAAGTGAGAATATCTGCTAAACCCAATAGAAAACTGAGAAAAAATTAGTAGAAAATGGGAAAATTAAGCCTAAAAATTTTCAGAATACTGCTTTTTACTTTATTTTATATTTAAATACATTCGTCTTGAATGATCCGGCTATGATAAACTCTAAAAAACTTTATTTCCAGCCAAAAGAAAAAGGAAAACTGAAATTTGATAATTTTCAAGCCTAAACTGTTCATTTTCAAAAAGCTTTTTCTCAGAAGCCTATGGGGTTTAGCAGATGATCTCTCTTGTTTCCAAGTACTCTTACCCGGGTCTGGGAGCTACCAAAGTTTCAACTTGTAACGTGTACCCGAGTCCGAGTAGTTCCCTAGTAAGCTAGGGTAAAAATACCAAAAGTTCTACCAGCTGTGCTGATAGTGGTTTAAAACGGGCACATCCGCCCAGCCTCTTCAAGATGAGAGTAGACTATAGTCTATTCGCCGCAATTGTTTTGAAGAATTTTTTTTCCGTAACTTGAACTATTTAAACATTTGCAGGTCGATTTTCTGCTTTGATTTGATTCAACGGAGTTGATTTTCAAAGAATTTTCAATATTCTCTGTTTTTCCCCTATTTCTACAAATATTTTTCCGATTTTTCTGTTCGCTACAAAGAACAAACTTCGATAATGATTTGAAACTAATAACAAACACGTGGCGGCTGAAAATAGCTTCGAAATACTATAAAAGAAAGTTGGAATAAACAGAAAAGTTGCCCTATCGAGAAACAAACGACTTGTTTTCGCTATATGCAATCAAAACATAACAAAATAAAGGGAAAACAAGATAAGCTGCGAATTTTGACGAAAGCACTGAAACAACCCGATAAAAACCTCAGGAATGTGTTTTATAGCGCTGCAAGGAAACTAAAAAGGAGGGTCGTTTTATTTTTCGGTTTTTTTTTCTGAAAATTGGCTAGGAAAATCCTTGATGAACCAAAACAAGATTCTGAAAGTCTCAATCTCCAAAACTTCCTATTTCTTGAAAAAGAGGACTAAAAGCCCTGAATGAGCATATTTCAACGGAATTTGAGGTGTCTTTTCTCAAAAACTAGATTTTTTTTTTCAATTTCCCAAAATTTCAAAGCCTCAAGTTCAAATACAACTATAATCTTCTCAACAAGCTACAGTAATAAGCACAAGGAATTTTCGATTATCAGCATTTTTCTTCTGATTTTCCGAGATATGACACTCCGAACCTCTCTTATCAATTGTCCAAGAACTTTGCAGCGATAAAACTTATTGTCAACTTTAGATATGCCATTAAAAACCACGTGAGAAACTTTTGAGGTTGCTCTGAACTATTTACTGGAAAGACATTATTGGAAAAACTTTACATTGTTAGAAGAAAAGTCGCTAAAAACCTTTCTTTTTCTGAATTTCTAATTTTTCATTTGGTCCATTAATACAACCGACTTATTGGCGGAGTTAAAAAAATTTATAAAATTTTCAATAAAGCTAGCGAAATAGTGTACAGAGACAAGGAAGACGCTACAGTCATCCAAATTTTTCGCAACAAGATAATAATGGAAGGATTTAAAAGAGGTAGAATAATGAATGTGGGAAAATGGCAAATTTATCAATGGAGCGCACATCAACTGGAAATTACGGCGATTCTTGACCGACTAAAATTTTGCGGCTATTTATTCCCGAAGGCTTCAAAAAAGGCCCCTTTCTCCGCGAATTGAACGTTTTCGAGAATCTGCGTCTCTCTGTTCCCTCGCCGACGAGGTCAGAGAAAAATGAAAATAGCACGTCAAAATGAGAGGATCGCCGAGTGACGAGGAGGGCGCAGAGAAGTTCAAGTCGCCAAAAATAAACTATATCTATCTTTAACGCTCGTGTCTATGGAGGGAAAAAGAAAAAAGACTTTTTGCTTCAATAATATGGAAAGTTACGCGATTTTTCCTCGAATCTCCTAATTATTAGATTCGAACTTGCCTTGATAACTTTTCCTCAATAAAATAGTAGACCAACCTGACAACACGGCCAGAAGACGTGAAAATACGTGAAAACGGAAATTGAGAAGGGCATGGCCAAGAGAATTTGGAGCATTTTTCTCAGTCTCTCAACTTTGTGGATGGAATATCTGCAAAAGACGACAAAAACCCTGGTTTGATAAGAATAGACTCTTCTAGAAGTAATCGCGATAACGGTTTCCGAATTTTCAGGGGAGACTGAAAGGTTTCTTTTTTTTTTTGGATGATCGGAAATCGAATCAATTATTTCGAAAAAATGAGGGTTCAAACGTCGTGACCGCACGCTCGAAAAGATAAATGCTCGAAAAGATGCGGTAAAATGTTCCATTTACAAACATCAGAAATAAATTGACAGAACAAGTTTATAAAAATATAGAAACATAGAAAGTATGATTTTTTTTTAACGAAGCCTATTTTTTTCAGAACCAAGGATATAACATAAAATGAATTTTTTGACTCACGTTTTCTGTTTGACGAATATAGTCAGTTCAGATTTTGAATGTCAAGTCCTCGCTCCGCCCCCTAACGGAAGCTCCGCCCCCTAACGGCGCGATAAACCAATCAGAGAGCGAGCCATCCACAGAGTGTTTTTAAATGACGTCATTGCACTGGACATTAAAAATCTGAACAGACTATAACAAGGAGCCATAGTTTTTACGAAATTTAAAATTATGTGAAGAAAAAAATTTTTGGAAATGAAAAAAATCGATTTGAAAAAAAGAAGAAATTTTTCATGATTAGATCCAGCTTGTTCTAAAGTAGGTATCGAAAAAAAGCTTCAGGAATTCCTCAAAAATTTTTTTGAAATTCCTCATTTAGTAAACCGCGACGCCTTGAGCCAATTTGTGCGAGATCAAGGCGTCATAAACCAAAAATAAAATAAAAATAAAAATTTAGTAAGCTCATGCCCGTTTTAGAAAAAGTTCACAAAGAGAGAAATTTAGATAAAAGTGGATGCAAACATTTTTTTCTTACAGGTTAAGCTGGAAAAGTTAGAAAAGTGTTTTTAGGAGCAAACTAAATACTTTAAAATATTAATATGAACAAAAAAAGAGAATAGAGAAATAATCAGACTGGAAGAACCTTTTATTGGCTTGAAAGAGAGAATGATCGTCAAATATAGTCCACTCATCAAAGATTTGGTATCACTTTCGAAAAGTGCAAATTTTTAATGACCTGTAGAAAATAGTGACCCACAAACTATCGACCTTTCCCGTTGCAGGAATGATTCTTGGACTGAAATTTCGCGCTTTTGAAGATAGACCCAAATTGAAACCACGACTGAACAACCTCAGGCCTTGGTAACGAAAACCGGACGTTTCTAGGCGGTTCTAGGGATCACTTAAGCGTGCTGACGCTCCTGAAGTGGTCACTAGGACACGTCCGATCCGCTTTACCAAGTTCCGAGGCAAAAATAGCTTAAATTCGGTTCAAGATTATTCTTTTCTGAGCTCGCCCTGTGCCTTTACACTGGTTCAAAATGTTTGTCGGAAACCGTTCTTCAACTTTTCTTTTCCCAATAAAAAAAAACCTTTAAAAATCAGAATGAAAAAAAGTCCCTCCACAAGTTCGAAGAAGAAAAAAATTTTCAAAAATTATCCAAAAACACAAAAATAAATAAACAAGAAAATAAAAATCGATGGCCACGCCTCTTTTCCCCTTTTCCTTCGTTTATTTTCGAAAATCGAGTTTTTGATCGCTGAAATTCAAGTGATCAATTGCATGGCGTAAAAATATAATCCCTGTCATTGTTTCTTTTTCAAAAATATAAATGTGAGGCCAATATCCAGTCATTTCTACATTCTCTGAACCTATCCATGAGAAAAATTCCTCAAAATAGGAAAACAACCAATAAAATGACGATAAGAAAAACAACAAAAACACGTCTTCGCGGTCCAAAAATAGCCCCTTTGGTGATAATAAAAAAAAAATAGCCTCTATTAAAACGAGCCTGATTTATTTCCCAACGAAAAATGAGTGGCAATATGCATACGTAAATTTTCCACAGTGGAAAAAAAGTGTTAAATAATTTGAATAGGAGAAGAATTTAGATACGAGCAAAAGAAAAGGAGAAGGTTTGGCCAAACGAGCCAAAAGAACAAAAAACTTTAGTAAACTCTGGTGTGAATATAAATAATTCAGTTAAAAGAAAAAAAGAAGTGAAACACGGTGAGAATTAGGTTTATAATTAAACGGTCAGAAAGGAAAAACGAAAAACATGAATAGGATATGAAAATTAATATATTGTTTGATTATTTAACAGTTAGTATCGTCGCGGATAGGTGCTTTGGGGCCAAGGAAAAACGCTTTTTTCGCTTCGTTTTCCAGGTGAGCCTCAGCTTCTTTCCAGCGCTGGGCCAGGTCCGCTTCATTGCGAAAAATAAGCCAGTCTCGACTGAAAATAAGGAATTGAGAAAAAAGTAGAAAAAAATCATGAATCATCAAAAAACGCTTTCAAACATTTTCTTCTTATTTTCAAAGCTGAAAATCTACATTTACGGTGACACACCACAAAAGTGAAGTAAAATTTCAAAAACTTTGATCATTTCAACCAAAATAAAAAGGACAAAAAAAGAAAACTCCCAAAATCTAGACCCTCTACATTCTCTACATTTTCTTGAACTTTTTTTCAATTTTTTTTTTGTAATAAGTTCTCAAAATTTGCCCGTTTTCTTTGAAATTTCCTGTCCACTTTTCAACCAAAAGGACAGCTTTTTACCTGCTCCATGATGGACTCATGATAGCGAAGGTAGCTGGCGAAATTGTTCCTGGTGATGGCTTCGAGGCCGAGTTCACTGGAAATTCAGAAACCATGTAAAAATAAAACGTTTTTCAAACGAACGTCAAGAGTTGAATGCGCAATTCGGAATTTTTCGATGTTGTCTCCCGCTGTGAAACTTCGGCCACTTCGACTGAAAATTTTGAAATTGAAAAAAACTGAATTTTTCTATTTTTCCCGACTAGAAAACTGGAATGAAAAGCCTTTAAAGGTATGAGACCAAAGTTGGGAAATTTTCATATCATTCTCCTGTAAATCTTGAAAAATAATCGTTCTTTTTCCTATATATATCCTCATTTATATTCGAAACTGATGAATTCTCGTGAGATTTAGATACTCAAAGAGCGTCGGACCTAAAACGGTTTGCGCGCAAGAAAAAGCAAGAAATATCATGTAACTGAACAACACCAAAGGGTCTTCAAGAATTCCACGCGCAAAACTCGAGGATTTCAAAGTGTAATGTTTAATTTGCTTCACAAAACTCTTGTTTAACGCGATAATTTCTTTTGAAAAACCAACTTCTCTCAGGAGACGATTCCGCGTCTCTCATTTCGACCTGAGACTCCTCGACTGGAGACGGAACATGTTCGAAGACTTCCATTTGGTCCTGAGAGAAGTGGTTATTCTCAATTTGCTCAGAATCATATTTCTAACTTGATTGTGCGCTCCTTGTTCTTCAAAATGACCCAGTTCTGGGTTGCTAAATCGATCCGGTTGAGGGAGCCTCTGAAAAATGAGTATTCTAGATTGAGTTCCTAAAAAACGATTGAAAAGAAAAAGATATCTTACATCACAGACTTGCAGAGCCAAAGTCAAATTGAGGAAGTCCGGATGTTTCGGGGCTGGGTTCGCAGAATCGGAACTCTTAAGACAAAAATTTTGAAAAATGAAAAACTTTTTTCACAGAAACTTGAAAAATTCCATAAAAAAATTCCAAAACAATTTCTCACCGTAAAGTTAGCACTCAAAGGGGATAATTATGAAAAAGAAAACATTTAGAGTTATGACTATTCGAACAGGAAATCTAAAAACGGATTTTCAATAAAGGTTTTTAATAAAAATCATACTCAAGCCATTTTCAGCTTTTTTTTTCAATAAATTTCCTGCCTCTCTGAATTATTCTCTTTGCATTTCTTTCTCATTTTTGTCACCCAAACCCACCAAAAGATATTTCGAGATCCAATCTTTGTCCTCCCCATTTTCCATCATGACGTAGTCAATGAGGTTCACTTCGTTTGGTTTCTAAATCGAGATTTCAAGACATTTTTCTTGTCGATTCCAATCAAACATCGGTTCCGAAAACGGCGCAAACGACTTCGCCTTGGTTTCTCTCCTTCAGGATCTTTTCATGCACCTCATCCTGGAGCTTCTGAAACAATAAATTTCAGTCCAAGGGAATGTCGAGGCAGAGTTGAAACCCGCTTGACGCCGTCGACTCCACGAATTTGTCCGAGGAAAATTCGCGTCTTTAAACGTTTGAGGGAGAATTGCGGGGCCATTTGGCGCAAGGACGAAAATTCCGCGTCAAGAGCATAAAAAGTATGATGATCGACCAGAATTATCTTCGCGCCTTGGCCGTTTGACGTCTGAAGTTGAATTTTTTTCAAGCCGAAAAGATATTATTTTTGTTTTTTAAAACTAACTGCTAAATATTCTTGTGGAAAATCCAGAAGTTACGTCTAGAAACTTTTTAAGATTATTTTTTTCGCTTATTTTTTTGTTCAGTGATACTCATTCGGTTGAAATACGCAGGAGAATGATTAATTTTGAGGTATAAATTCAGGGATTTTCTAAGAATCTTCTGTGATCCTTTTTGATATAAATGCAAAAGTTAAACTTTAGCAAGTAATTTGAAATTTGAAATTCCCATTCTTTTCGAAATCAACTTTAATTTTCCATTTGTATATGTTAGAACAGTATTCTCAAAAACAGTAAAGTAAAAAAAAACTGAGCTTGAAAAAAATGTTTAAACTTGATACATTGCCAAAACTTTCAATCTGTCTCTAATCAAGGCCGAATACGCTGATGCTCTCTAATTATTTTTTTGTTCGAGTTTTCTAGAAAATTGCACTTTTAGTTTACTTCAAACTCAAATCGCTCTGAAACTTGATTTTTTGAAAAAAAAGCGAAAAAGTTTGTGAATAGTCAGCTTCTTTTTTTTTTTGCTTCCTATTGCCGTATAAATTTTTAAAAATGTCAAAATGATCCATTTCTTTCAATTTTTCTTCGCGAAACAATTTCCAGTCGAGTTGAAATTTCTCGAAAAACGGACTCCTCCAAGGATCAGAGCCCGGAGATAGGTGAAGCCGGCTGACTCGTAGGCGTAGATGCATTCCATGCCTGGAACGATTTTCTTGACGTCCAAAGGTAAGAGAGGAACTTTTCTGGAATTTTGCAGGTCAGAGAATAAGGATGAGGTTATTTTACTGTATTTCGTCGTTGATTTGTTCCATTATTTGGGTGTTCGCAGGAACTTCGGCCCCCATGATAACATGAGCTGGTGCGACGGGGTGCAAAACCGAGCACTGAAAAGCCATTTTCTTTTTTCACTATTGTTGTTGGTGAACTTTCACGTAGATGCGATTAATTGAGAAATTAAAAAAACTCGTAAAGCCAAAGATTTTAGGAACTTTCTTGAGAACGAAAAGTTATACATTCACAATAATCTTGTTAGTTTCTAAAAAAAAATTGAGAATGAAGCAGTCATGAAAAATAAATGCAGCTCGCCGCCGATAGCCGTCTTTGTTCTAAAATTTGGTTTTCTGCATTTCTTCGGTTTTTTTTTTGATAAAAAACATTTTTGGGTTGAAAAAAGTGTTCATATCCACTATTAAGACAAAAAACTATCTAAAACAATTTATTTGGCGAGGTTTCGATACTGTGACCATGTGATTGTTATTTAAGAGTAAAGGCATTGCGCCAAGTACGCTAGATATTTCAAAATTTAGTATGAGAACTAAACCAGGTAGCTTAAGTCAGCTAAACTTTTCATGATAAACTGCACAAAGCTCCATTAAAAGCTATAAAATAGAGCTTTCTGTAGGAAATATTTTCAGAAAGCAATTCCGGTTCTACTGACAAGATAGAATCCATCGCTGAGCCGATATTGTTTGCTGCGAACGTCGGCCAGCCAGGCGAAATCCGAGAAAACCGCCGTTCTCAACGTTTTGAACTCGAGCTTCAGTCGGCCGATGTTCACCTCAGGGGACAGTTGAACGATTTCAGTTCCTGAAAAAAAAGAACGTTGCCGAGAAATTTCCGTGCTTAAGGCGACACGCGAATTTTGGTTTCAGTGAATGTAATTTTAAATTGAAAAAAAAATCTATGAAAAAGCTCGATTGTCTTGTCAAACATATTAGAATTTTGACAAGTTTTAATGTTCTTCTATTCAGGATTTTTTAACTTCCTTATTTTTTGAAGTTAATGTTTTTTTTTCTATATGTCGAATTTCGATCACTGTTTCTAGCTTCAAAGGCAAAGCGGAAAAATTCCTTCAAGGTCTTTCAGAAAGAGCTAAAAATGGTTTTCGAAGTACTTGAAAGAAGCTCCAGAATTCTTAACAGCTCCAAACGATGGAAAAAAGTTTTTGAGCTCCTTTCACACAGCCATATTTTCAAATTCCCTGGAATCTTTCAAGTTTCCGGCATCTTTTTATCAAAGGAAAGATCGTTGGTGATCCTTAGAACCTCTTTTTTGAAAGAACTTTTTGAGGGAACTTTCTACTTTACCCAAACTCTTCATTCCCAATGACCTGTAAACTCAGTGGTGACTTTGAAAACGTCCGGACTGAAGTTGATCATCATCATCTGGTTGGACGAGCAGTCTTTCAGCAGCTTCTTCCTGTTAGTGAGGCTCCTGGCGAAGCTGACAATGTCTTCCTCCGGCGGGGATCCAAACGGACGAGTCTCGCCTCTGCCGCTCATGGAAATATTGAGGAGCCTGAACATGGGATGTGACGTTTCTTTCTTCATCTGTTTGGTACGGTTGGATCGGTGTCGAAATGGGCGATGGAGCCTCAGTTTTGACGGGATGTGGATCCATTTGCGGCTGAGCGTCAAATTCATTCCTAGCTGTGCCAAAACGGGCCGCAATGCTGGCGGTAGGCTAAAAAATTTCACTGATCAAAGGGTTTCCGGTAAATGGCAGAATAACAGCTCAGAAAATCGAAACTCTAAAAAAGTTAAAAGAGAAGCGGTTGCTTTGGACTCTTCTGTCAAATAGCTCGCTTTGAAAATATGATATTTTAAGACTGAAAAATTTCAAATTGTCCCTTTTCATTAGACTTGTGGTAAATGATAGAATAACACGGAATAGTGAATCTTTGCGAAAAAAAAATCGTTATCTTTCTTATGATTCATAAAGAAGCGGCTATTCTATCAGAAGCCTCGACTTAAAAAAAGGTTATTCGTTTATACTGAAAAAAATATTAGTCTCCTTTCCTGTGTATTCGAAGTATATAGTAGAATGACAACTCAAAAACTCAAAAAAATATACAAAAAAATTGATATCATTCTTATGATCCAAGCTTCTCCAATTATTCACTTTTTTTCGCAGTTGGAGCAGGAATCACTGGAATCAAGTTCTGTTGGCTAGAAGGCGGCGGCGCCCCGAAAGAAAAAGATGGATTCGCAGAAAACGAATCCGCGCCGAATCCAATCGATTGATTCACTGAAACAAGACAAAATTTCAGATATTTTCAAGAATAATTTTTTCCGTTACCTTCATCATCCGGTTTGGGCTCTCCCTCGACATTTTTCAGTTGAGTGTTAACATTGTAGCGTGACGTAACGATCGGAGCGAAAATATCATCGTTCTGTTTGAATCAACAATTAATTTCAAATTTGCTTCTTTTTTTTCAACTTCGCCCTTCTCGTCCAACTTTGGAAGCAGCGGGGTGAGTCCAGTTGTAATTGGAGCCCTGTAAAAAATTCTCTTTGTACATTCATAAAACTTCACATACACCGACTGGGGTTAAAATTTTTTTTTCAGATATAATCGTGATCGATCATAAATCTAATCAAAAAATTCAACGAAACGCTTAAAATTATTATTTTCCGATATTTTCTCTAACATTGAAACGAACCCAAAACAAGACTGGTTGGTTTCGGCCTTCTTTGCGGTTTGGTCGGCTCCGAAACCGGAGAACGTAGTGTTCATGACCGGCAATTTCTTCGTAGTCCAGCCGTCGTCTTCGTCGTCCAAAAATCCGTTTCCGGCATTCGGCAGAGCTCCGTTAGAGACGCGAGAAACATGGGTTCCTCTGTTGAAACCGTAGCCGTTTTGCATTTTGTAAGTTTTCCGAGTTTTCTGAAAAATAAAAGAAATTGGTCGAAACAAATCTTCAATTTGATCGAAAACAATGAAAAATGGGCTTTTAGAAAAAAATATTATGAAAAGAAGCTTGAACTTCTGAAAGGCCTCTGAACTAAAAAAAATGTGGAGAAAATTACAATGAACGCCATTTGAAACTTCGAAACAATTCCTATCAGAAAAAATCATAACATTTTCGAAAAAGATGAACTTTCGAATGAATTTTGACTATATTCTTACCCAGAACAGAAAACGAAATTCAAACTTTCGAAAGAACGTTTCGAAGCCAAATTTTTTTTTCACAATAAAAAAAAAATGAAAATTGGCGAAAAAAACTGAAAATGAAACGCTCAATAAGCTATGGCGTCATCTTACACGTTTCGTCTGTTGTACACGAGTCACGGAAAAACGAGCTACAGTAAGACTGGAGAGTTTCAAACCCTGTTTCACGTCAGAACTTTCACCTTTTTTTCTAATTGACCGTTTAGTTATAGACTTGATTTGATTGCTATGAGAGCTGTCAAATGCAAAAAAACATGGTTTCGGAGGGAAAAACTGAGCCGCGGGTAGGGCTGGAAAGATCAAAACAACATAAAATAATTGAACATAACAAAATAAGTACATAGTTATTATTCTCTTTATGAAGAGTGGGGAAATCGTTGAATGGCGGATCTCTTCGTCCAATCGGCTGTATCGGAAGCTTTAACTTCGCATCCACAAGTTCGTCGCGATCATATGGTCGACCTTCTGCAAAAATTTTTTGTATCGGAGTATTTGAATATTATATTTTAACCCTCTTCTGACGTGGACGGGGACTCAGCGTTACGTTCAAAGCAGAGAATTTCGAAAAAGCCCTTAACATTTCTCGTTTTTCGAATTGAAAAAGGATAAAACCTTGAAATTGCGTCTGATTTTGAAGAATCCAGCCCATTCCGGTTCCGTAAAAGCCGCGTACAGTTCTCTGAAGTGACGAATAAGAGAGTTCTAGTCTTCAATTTTTATAGACTGTTCAGATTCTGAATGTCAAGTCATCGCTCAAGCTCCGCTTCTAATGGCGCGATGAACCAATAAGAAAGCGAGTCTTCTACAGAGCGTTTTAGACCGACGTTATTTTACTTGACATTCAAAATCTGAACAGACAATGAAAAGCTTCCAAACAATCCAAATAAAAGCTGATAGAAAAGGCCATTTTATCCATTTTTCAAAAAAATATATAATAAACTTTTCGTTCATGCGCTTGATCCACATGGGTCTCTGGTAGTAGTCGAAGAATTTCTGTTCCAGATCTCCAAGCTTCATGAAATAGTAGCGAGAACCGTTCTCCTCAACGAAAGCGCCATTTTTGCACAAGAAATCGTTGATCTCTATGCACTGAAAATTTCAAAAAGTTAGCCGAAAAATTCTTAAGTTAAACTACGTATGAACTGATAAGCAAGAAAAAAAAGATTTCACAAAAAAAAAAACAAAAATAGAATTTCTAGATCAGAAAAGAATATTTCTTTTTTGAAACTCACGCGCTGTTCCGTCTTTCCATGACTTCTCAGTTCAGGAAGTCCTCCTTGCCTTGGTGATCTAAGCATGAAAAATCAAAAAACGAAAAGATGATACGGAACCTTCTTTGATTCATGTCGGAGAGAACGGATTCGTCGGGAACTGAAACGGGGCGTTTCCCTGCAAAATTTACCATTTTTCATCGAAGTTAACTACAATTAGCGTCAATATTATATTTTAAGAATTATGCTCTATTGATAAAAACTTTTTTTTCAAAAATGTATAAAATCTTGTTTGTTCTAAAAGCATTGTTTTTTTGAAATGCGCTCTAGTGTCGTAAGACTTGATCAAACATTGTTAACACTTACTTCACTGCATTTTTGTCTTTTTTCAAAATTAGAGTCACCGAATTTTTTTTAGCAAATGCACTGAACAAGCCTATTTTTATTAAATCCAAGAAAATGTCTACGTGACTTTGGAAATCAAGGGATGTGTTTCTGAAAAAACGATAACGAGAATGCAGAAAGTAGAAGAAAAAAGACTGCCAAAACAATTGAGATGATTCCGTTTCTCCGATTTACCGCTGGTTGGGGAAAAAGTCGCGCGAAAAAAAAAAACTGATCGATTTGCTCTACTGGAATTATTTCGACTCATGTCTATTCGTCATTGAAAAGTTTATAGTTTCATGGGCTCTTGAAAATATGGAAAACAGTATTCAGGAGGCGGTCGCGTTTCGGAAGAGCAGCAGAAAAAAAAAACCTTACCGTAAATACAGCTCTTTTTTCCGCCCTTTTGCTCTACAAAACTGCAAAAGGACAGCAAAATACAAAGATCTCCAAGCAGAGTGGGGTCAATTTTTGATCTGATTCGGAATATGGTTTTTTTGGCGAAAAAAAACGTGACAAACGGGCGCCGAATGGACTATGATTTTGATATGGAGATCAAATGAGAACAGCTGATGTAAAAAAACATGGAAACTATTTCTATAATTGACTCGAAATCGCGTCATTTTCGCGTTATTTTTTCCGTTCCAAACTTTCTGTAAACCAGTTGAAATTTTCTTTTTTGTGACCCTAAAGCAGACAACATGGAAATAGTTAGTTTGTGAGTCCTGAGTGGCTTTAGAGATTAAAGCCAGCAAATTTTAAGCGTTTAGTCTAGCTTTTTTTCTCTTGTTGCTGCTCAATTTCGTGAACTTTTCTTCGGAAAAACACGCCATTGATGAGCTCAACGCATATTTTGAGAAAATTCGACACGAGAGAAAATAAAATCATAGATTCTGTCAGAAAAATAACAGGTTCAACAAGAGTAAAAATAAAACGGAGAAAAAATTTAGAACAATAGGGAAAAAATCTACGTTGATAATGCTTTTTAAAGGCGGCTCCGTAGGTTGAAGGTCCCTTGACGGGGCGCAGGAGTTCGGTTCGGCCGCGAACTTTGGCGCGCTCCCGTTCTGTCTGTTCTTTTGTCCTCTGCTTTGCGACCATTTCCGCCAGATCGTCCAGCTGCGCATTTCTTCGCAACGAGTAGCTGAATAGTTTCAGAGACTTAGGAGAGAGAAGATGGGGACTGGAAAGGACTATCGCTAAGTCTTAGTGTAAAATCCTTTCTTTCCAATTGAAAAAAATACCAAGGATCAAAACAGACTCCTAGAAAAACTTGAAAATTTAAAGAAAAAGACTCACTAAATTATCGATTTTCACCGGTATTTAACAATTTCAACGAGTTTTTTTTTCTAACCTTTGGGTAATTTAAATTTTTTTTTTTTTGAAAGTTTAGAGCCTGAAAAGTTTTTTTATCGACCAAAATCTTCAAAAAACTTAATCTCGCATTTGAAAAACACATCTCCATCAAAAAGACCATAAAAAAGTAGAAAAAAAAAATTTTTTTTTCAACTTTTTCTGCGCAGTTTAGGGTTTCCTTTCTACTTCTGACTGTAAATTGCGATCTATTCTAAAATGAAGGAAATAAAAAGTTCCAACGTAAACAAGTTAGCAATATTCATTATAAAATCCTCCAGTCGTCCCCAGTCAAAGGACACCCCGGCGCCTTAGCCTTCTTCTCGATACTCCCAAATATGAATAAAAGGATGTATGAGTGTACGTATCAGACGGATTACAATTCGTACAACCCTTTTATTCATATTTGGGAGTATCGAAAAGGTGGCCGGGGTGTCCTTTGGCTGGTGACGACTGGCGGGCTCGTCGTCTTCAGACGTTGGCGGAGAGGAGGCGCGGCTGGCGAGACGACTTCCCAAGATATTTATATAGTGGTTTTATCTCCCACGTAATCTTTATTCTATATACATCATACCAATTTTTTTCAAACTTATGTATAAAAAATTTTGAATTCAAAAAAAAATTCACACAAAATCGCCGTTTTTATCCTTTGCCCAGAGGAGCTTGTCGGACATTTTTTGGAAAAGTTCGTCGATCGTATGGCAGCCGTAATCTTTGGAAATGAGATAGCAGTCCTGTTCCTCACTGAAAGCCTATTTATCACTTCGAAACGGAAATTTTGAGTCAAAAAAAAAAATGCTTTTTTGAGGTTAATTATGAGCAAAATTTCGTGAAAAATCTTCAAATTTATGAATTCTGAAAAAAAAACTCAAATCAATCTGGCCCTAATATGTTCAGCCGTGACGTAGTTCGCTTCTGCCAACAAACATGAGGTCACATTGATCTAAAAAGTCACTTTCTTTTCAATATTTCTAATCAGACAAAACCTTGACTTTCCTCAGCGGATCGTTCATATCTTTTTCGGACGATTTGACAATTTTTGGATCAACCTAAAGATCACAAAAATTACAAGGAAAGTGTGAAAGTGACCTGATAACTTGATCCAAAAACTTCTTCTTGGTCCGCGTCAAAGTCGTCCCAAGAAGGCATCGTCAAACACGTTTTCCAATAAAGAAAGGCGAGAGGAACAACGATCAATATAAAAAGCATAATGAAGGAATGAGCAACGTAAACGAGATTAATAAAATGACGAGAGAACGGAACGAACAAGATTCATTTCTAGAGCGTTGGAAAGAGGTCTTGAGAGCATTATGACATTTCTTCAAGCTTTTTTCCTACTCATTAGTCTTCAAGTTATCACAGAAGGTTGAAACTTTTCGAATGTTCCGAATGAAGAAATATTCATCCCAGTGAATGGTTCATGCGATCAGAAACCTTTCACAGTGAAAAACTACAACGACATGGTCCAAGAACTCAAAAAACCACCAAGAGAATTTATTTGCACCGACGCTCCCATTGAAATACACTGTGAAAAAAGGTTTCATTTCATAAAGTTTCTTCATTTTTCCTTTCAAAGAATGATCAAAATCTAGCTAATGAAATATTTTGTTTAATCTGAAGCCGCTGCTCAGTAAAAATCATAGTCTTTCATTTGACATCATTTAACTTCCCTCTATATTTTTTTCATGTTTGGTTTTAAAATATAAAAACAGTGTGCAGCAAAAACCATACGTGTTCACGAAATGAACAGAGTTGAATAAAAACAAAGACGGTAACGTCATTGACGATAGAAATTGAAATTTAGCGCTAAGCGCAAATTTAAAGAAAAAAATATATTCAAAAAATGTTCAAAAGTATGTTTGACCACATAAAGGGGCAGAAATCGTCGAATAATGTTTGGAAGACTCTACATGAGATAGTAAAAGCTTCAGTTTTCGATCAAAAGCATTTCTCCGAGATTAATTATAATAGAACAAAAGGAAAGATCATTAAGAAACGCTTTAAAAGAAGGAATTCCGAAAAAGGGACTCAAGATCTACCGGAAATGTCGTAAGATTAGGTGTTTCTGTGCATTCAAAAATTTTCACGTAGGAGATTAATGCAGTCCTCGGAAATTTTTTTTATCGATTGACGAGGATTTCTTTATTGATTGAAAAGGATGAAAAGATAACCAAATGAGAAGAAAATTCAACTAATAAGATTTTTAGGAAGTTCAAATTTTTCAGTATGGTCAAAGGATTGTCAATGCTTCTTAGTGCACTACAAGTTTCTTACTCCACAGTCAAAATAAAGAATATTAACTGCGATAATATGATATTTCTGGAAAGTTTGAAGATTTTCATGAACGTTTATGTGAAAGAAGGTGAGCGAAGTAAACGAGAGTTTCTAAATATTAAGGGAACAGAACCCGCACTTTCAATTGATGAGGACAAGGCTGTGTTCTCGAGCTATTTCCAAAACAAAACCGACCTCAGAATGATTATGTCGGTTGATAGCGGCTGTACGGGAACGGGAAGTTCTTGGAAGAAAGAAGTCAAAAACGTCGTGGTGAGAGATTTTTCCGAGAAAAAATGGGAAAAATCTAATTTTGCAGGTCTCCAAGGATGTTTGTCGAGACAGTGAGATAAAAGGGTTTTTTAATTATTTTAAAGAGAAATTTTCAGCTAGTGAAGAACGATTAAAAGAAATCAGCGGTAAATTTCATTATGTATCTACAGTCTGTTTTGGAAGTTTGACAGTTTTGTATTGATATTTATTATGAATATGTTTTTACAGTGACTTTGAGTATCATTATCTTTATCAGCGTTATGCACTGTTATCGTGTTGTCAACTTTGAACAGGCGGATAAACGTCGAATGAGGGAATGGGAAATCGACGATAGGCCCAGAAACGCCTATTCCAGGAACACTCCTAAAAAGGTTCATTTTGAAACTTGGTTTTTTTCAAAAAAATATGTACAATATAGTCTCTCAGATTTTGAATGTCAAGCAGCTAACTCCACCCCCAATGCTACAATATCTTTCGCGTCAATGTTTTATCTACAGATGACGATGGCCCTTTAATAAGGCTGCATTTTTGACTTCTTTTTCTATCTTTTAGATCAAATAAGATCAAAATCCCGCGCGTTAAAACATCGACGCGAAAGGGTACCGTCTCAGCAGGGGCGGAGTTAGCTGCTTGACATTTAAAATCTGAACAGACTATACTTGAAAAGCGCAACGCATTGCGTACGCGACGCGGCTTTTTGGCGGGAAACTCGAGGTCAAACGCGAGCCATCGTTTATTAAAACCGTTTTTCTCTTTCTTCGAGCGTGCCTCAATGAATTTAAATTTTGGATGGTGTTGAAAAAATTTGGTTGAAGCAATGAAAAAATAAATATAGTCGATGTGCCATGACTTGAAATTTCATGAAACGACACTCCGATGTTCTTGTGGAACTAGTGCGCGCTGTCGCGAAGCGCCTTGCCTTTGCGAATTTCGGTCGCGCTTTCCTTTTTTTCCTTTTATTTGATATTTTTCCCTTTTTTTAACAACTTTTTTTAATTGTTTTTTTATGTGCCAAAAAAACGGAACTATTATTGCTTTCGCACAGAAATAGTCAAAATTTCAAATTGAAGAAAAAATGGAAAGCGCGACCGAAATTCGCAAAGGCAAGGCGCTTTCACGGCCACCCAGCGGAGTGTCGTTCCATGAAATTTCAAGTCGTGGCACATCGACTATATAACAAAACATTTTTTTTTCTTTTTTACCTTAATTCCGTTCTCCTTCGGGTAGTTCCCCGCCAAAAACCGCATCGCGTACGCAACGCGTTACCCTTGCCAATCTGCTCATCTCGCTTTTCAAGTCGGCAAGAATTTATCCAAGACATTTTCTAAAGCAAATGTCCTCTATTCTCAGGGTGTACGTACGGTTCCGTCGGAAACAACGGCCGATATGAGAAAAGAGAAAACGGAGCAAACTTCCGAAGTCAACGTGTCGTATGCGGAAAAGCAGGAAGAAAGCCAGGTTTTTTTGGCTCCTGTGACTGCGGGAGCTGCGGCGACTGCGATGGCGCCGGTGACGTCACGAGGGAAGGAACGTCAGCAGAGGACGAGCGGAAAAAGCACCCCTCAGATGTCCTTGAAAAAGACCCAGAGCAGTGTCGAGGATCCCGCACCTTCGACGAAGAATCAGCAGAAAGTCGGAGAGCCTGACAAAACTCAGAGCTCTCGATCGAACAAGGAGAAACCCTGACTGGAATTTTTGTTTTTCTTTTTATAAATCTTTAAATAAACACTTGATGAAAGCTTCTTTTTTCGAAATTGTGTTCAAAATATTACTCCAGCACGTATATGGAGAGCATTTTCGTTGCTCTGAAGCAGAATATTTTCAATTTTTGAACGTTTTTTATTTTCCAAGATTCTAACTTAGTCACGGCTTCTGACTATAAACTACTTTAGCACGCTGGTCTGTAATGAAGCGAAAGTCGTTCAAGGTCCGACGAAACCATGAAAAAAATATTTCAAACTTCCTTATCAAATAATTATTACAAATACGTAACACCAATCCTCATTTCTAGTGGATTTTTGTTTTCTGACGTTTTCTTCAATGTTCCTCCTTTTCTTCCTGGCTTCAAGTTGTTGGGCAGGTTATCTTTTCCAACTCTTTATAAATCTATCTTTATCGGAAACTTTACAGCATGTTATAATCAGGACATATTTATCGCTGAAAAAGTGGATATTAAGAGCTACGAAAAAGAAACGATTTGCAATGGCATCGAAGCGTCGGTGTGGATCCATTTCGGCAATATAACTTGCGCTTCAGAAGGGAACCGATTAAAGGTTAAATCACATATGAATAAACTGTGAGTTCAAGAAAAAAGGTTCGAAATTGGGGCTAATTAGAAGAGCATAGCTCGCTTTAATAAAAAACCTCGAAGCAAAGAGCCGTTTTTTGTTTCAGACTTACTCTCATGCGGATGAGGGTGGCTCAGCCTTGCTCATACGGGCTCTCAGCGGGTATGCCCGTTTTTAACCCGTATAAGCGTAGTACTTTCGACAATTATTAGCCCAGCTGAGGCCCTGTTTTAGCCCAGTTGCGTCTCAGATTTTCGAAATGAACACAGCTGGGTCGCTTATTTCTTCTTGCTCTATTTAGCCCCTTTTTAGAACAACTGAGACTCATATAGCCAAAAAAACAGGTACAATATGGGTACACCCGTTGAGGCACTTGGCCAAAATCCATTTCAATGATTTTTGAACAGACTTTATGAATTTTTTGATTTTTTTTTTTTCGTTTTTCCAGACCCTGTTCAAGAACTTGCGTATAATTTTCGGCCAATTGAAAATTACGGGGAACGTCGATTGTGAAAATCTCAACTTCTTTCAAGATCTGCAGATTTTGAACAAACTTGATCCAGCGGGTTGGTTTTTTTCTGTGTTTAATTTCTTTGAAAATATTCTTTTGTTAGATAAAAAGTTGGGTAAATCGAGAAATTTCGGGTTGAATGGGCCGTTGAATTTTTTCGAGATTTATGAAATTCTCAAACGGATTGTTTCTATGACCTCATCGGTTAGAGAAAAGAGAGCACAGATAGGTCAGATTGTCATAGCCGATTCGCGGCTGGCTTGGAACTGAAAGGGGCGTGGCTTCCATGAACCAGACATTGTCTTTTTTCTTTTCGTGCCAGGACCATTTTCTCCATGGCTCAACCCAGCCCTGAATAAGCTTCGATAAATCAGCAGCGTGGTGTTGTGATTCTAATCATTTTATCCTTTTTTTATTCGAATTTAATGTATTTTTGAAACTTCTTTTCTCTATCAAAATTAATTTTCAGAACGACCATTCGTAGTCGAAGATCCCGAGCATTTACTCGAAGATGTTAGTTCGATCCAGTTCATTTTCACGCCTACTTTCGATTGTAGCCGTCTCAAAGGCTGGGGAGAAGTATCGGAGAAAGTTCTTAATGATATCCAAAACGTCACTGCACAGGTTTTGGTTTTTAAATAAGAACCTTTAAAATGTTTCGTTTTCAGTATCGATTGGGATTTTGTGAGAAAAGTTTGTCGTTTTTCGCAAAATAATATTTCCTATTTCAAAATTTCAGATGAAAAGCCAAAAAAAGAGTTTCTGGAACATTTTATCCAAGGTACTGTTTTTAACTTGATATTTTAGTCTTTCCAAGATAGCCTAGGAACACGGGGAAAAATCCAAATAAACTCGAAAATGACGTAAAAAGGTCTAGAGCTTTTTGAGTTTTAAAAAAAGTTTTGAAGGTTTCTCGAAGCTCCTTTTTCCACCCTTTTTTTCCGCCGCCTTCTTTTGTTTATCTTTTTTTAAAAAGATCTTTAAAAAAATGTCAAAAAGAGCCTTTTTTTCTCCGAAGGTTCTCTTCAGACCTGGAATGGGCCAACGTCATTTTTAATTTGCGGTTGAGGATTTTTCGAAAAATTTGTCGGGGTACTCCTTGATTTTTTCTATGAACATTCTTTTGAGTTTTCGAGAAAGGAGGCTTCAAAATCAGAAAAAAAAATCATCGAAGTTTGGCCGTTTCCCAATTTTTTTTGCCCTTGTTTGAAATTTAAGAACTTTTTTAATGAAAACTAGAAGGAGAGTTCTCAAAATGACCAATTGAAAAAAATTACATTTTTTTCAAAAAAACGAAAAGTTTTTCTTTTTGACATTTCAAACGAATGTCGTTTTTTTGAAAGATCAACCAAAAATTGATCACTTTCATTCTTTTTCATTTTGTGACTTTCCAAATAATGACTGAAAAAAATAAATGGTCATTTTCTAAACAATCATATTCTGACTAGTAAATAAATGTTCGTCCTAATGACCAAATTTTTTTCAAAGAGAAAAAGTAAATGGTCACTTTTTTTGACCAAAATTTTTCAAAGTGAACTTTAAATGTTTACTTTTTCTGACCAAACTTTTTCAAAAAGTGAAATTTAAATGTTCATTTTTTTGACCAAAATTTTCAAAATGAATATTAAATGTTTACTTTTTTAACCAAAATTTTTTCGAAAAATAAGTAATTGGTCATTTTTTTAAATGCTCAGTTATGAAATTTAACCAAAATGAAGTTTTTTTAACAAACGGTTCATGTGAAATTTAACTAATTGGTCGAATTCATCAAACGTTCGGAAAATTTTTGGTTGAACGTTCGTTCAAACATTTACTTTTGAGAGCTCTAGTGGAGACGTCTAGACGCTCAAAATCTTTACAAGGAGCAATCCGGTCAATTTTGAGAATTTTTTAAACCGTTTAGAGATATCACCTATCTTGGAAAGTTTAGAGATCGATATATCGAATCTTTCTTCTCAAAATGCTAAATTCTGTTTCCAGCAGTTATTCATGGAGTTTTGATCGGATTGCTGCTGAGTTTGCTCTGGATTTCCTTCATTACGCGATGTTTCAAGAGATTCGGCACAAGATTCGTTGATAAATGGCAACGGGGAGCGCTCAAACGTCATATGGATGAACAGCCAGGTGAAAAAATTGTTTCTATTTTCGATAGTTATAGTCCATTCGCAACGGCTTCAAACACTCTGACCTCTCTGAGCCCTCCGTTCTCTCACCAACTAGGTCAGAAAACATGAAAAGAGTGAGAGGAGAGTTCAGAGATGTCAGACTGCTAAAAACTGGGAAAAATCTGCCGGGACCTGGCAGTTTTCGAGCGTCAGAGTGTCTACTAGGAAAAACTCTAATGACCCCTGAAGAGGTTCCTCGAGGACTACTTGGAGAGGACCCTAAAGTGGCCTTTCAGACCACCTCTAGAGAAGCCTTTATCTTGGATAATAGTGGCCACTTTAGTAGTTTTTAGTGGTCTAGTAGCACCAATTAGACTTCTAGAGAGGCCACTGAATTTCAGCCACTAATTTGACTACTATAGTGATCACTTAAATGTCAAAACCCTAAAGTGGATAATTTCCCAAGTTTGTTCTCTCACCGGCGAGGTCTGACTTTTCGCTTCGAGGTCTTTGAAAATAATAAAGTTTCTTTGAAAACCGTAGGTAACTCCTTGAAAAATCATCATTACCAAGAAAACTTCAAAAGCGTGAAAATTCAATTTTTCTCTCAATTTTCGTTTTAGAGTTCCAACAAATGGGCTTGAGCCTGACAGCCGAACGGACTGGAGACGCACCAAAACGTCATTCAAAACTCCAGTCTGTAGAAGCGTTGGCTCCGTCGGCAGAACCTGTGAAAGAACCTTCCAAAAGGGCGTTCCCGTCGGCCGAAGTTTTGAGAAAATCCACCAAAAAGAAGAGTTCATAAATTATTTTTCTGATAACTGTTATTGTGTGGGAACTACTGAAGAAGTGGAATTTTAAGTTCAAATTAATAGTTTTAGGTTGGAAAAAAGCTTTATAAAAAAAGAGCTACATACTTAAAGTCTTAAAAATAGTTGCGAAGGCCTCAACGTTACACAAAAAAACTGTAAATTGGTCAACAAAAATATATGCCACTCGTCTCTTTTCACACCCATCTGAGGCTCAGATCGACTCCTAACAAGCCTCAGGCATCCATTCACACCTCAGAAGCTGGGATGAGAACTCGGCTCGTGCTCCCGCCCTGATCTTCCTATAAAATGAGCTGTAAGAAGGACAGTCTCACCAGTTTCTCCCAACTGCTGCCTGTCGTAATGTTCGTCAGATCTCGTTCTGCCCTCGTCCAGAAGCTCAGCGAAGAACTCATATTCGCCGAGCTGCAGCAGCACCTCGAAGCTGCCCAGCGCAAAAGGGAGCTCGAACAGGAGTGGCTGGAACGTATTTGGAGGGTCTACTCCTCCTGCCACGAAGTCCTGCCCGAGTACCGCCGTCTCCTTTTCCAGGTACCTTTTCTTTTTTTTTTTGAGGTCGATTTCTATAGAGTTTATTATCCTTTTTGACCTAAAATTTTTACCCATTGGTTCAACTTTTGACCTTTTGCTTTCCTCCACTCACATAAATACTCGAAAATTTTGAAAGCTCTTACTTCTGGTGAATTTTTGAGTCACAAGGCTTAACTTTCTGGTTTTATTCGCAATATTTCCAGATCTCCGATTCTTAGAACAACTTTCTTGAAGCTTTTTATCAAGGTCTATTTGATTGAGATATTTTTTGATTTTTCTAAAAATACCGGTCTTTTTTTAAAATTTCTTCCTTTTCAGTTTGTTCAATTGGTCGTCGTGAATGCCGACGTTCCCGTGACTCTCGAAGTCACAAAATATTTGAAGGTAAAATATTCTTTTTTTTCCTTGAACTAACTATTCCTTTCAGAACATGGCCGAGTCAGTCAAGGAAAAGCTGGAACTCAGCAACTTCCTTCTGGAGCACGAGATGAGGGAGCTGAGCGAGCTTTTCAAGAAGTTCGGCAGCAACTTCATCTTGCACGCCCAGAAGACGTGCCACCTTCTTCGCCTCGAGACTCTTCAATTTTCGAAGGATCTGGAGGACTTTTTGGAGCGTTGTGTGAGTTGTACTGTTTGAAGAACAAATCATTATTATTCTGAATTCAGATGGCCGGGAAAATCGACGTCGCTTCGATGGATCTTCTGAAGAAGTCTGCCGCCGACGTCCATTCTGCAGCTTCCCGCACGCCTTCTTTGGAAAAACTCTTTAAAATGGTGCGATTCTGAGTTTTATTATTATTAATTATCCTAAAAATTAGTTCAACTATTTTTCATCTCTGATAATCTGGTTCTTATTTTTTGGACCTTGTTTAGATTCCATTGTGCATATTATGCCCATTCAATTATATAATATTAATTTTTTTATTCTTAATAATGAAGCTGAGTGAACTGATTTTTTTGAACTTCGATAATTTTTTCGGTTCCCTCTCTGGTTCTTCCTCCTGTTGAAATTTAAATTGTGATTTCATTTTTTTAATAAACTTCTCATTATCTTTTTTTAATATTTAAGATAATAATTTTTTTCTATTTTTCCTGTATTTCATTCTTGATGTTCAATATTTTTGTATATAATAACTTTATTTGACAATTAATGTTCTCCATTCACTTTTTTTCTATTATTTACCTCTTTTTTTGGTTGTGATATTTTTGCGAAGTTCAATAAATACAAAAAATCAAATCTTTGTACTTTTTCGTTCAAAAAATATTAAGAAAGTCTACATACGAGAAGAGATGTGTTCCACACAAAAGTTTTTCAGATATATTTTTTTAAGAGAAAAGCTGAATTTTGAAAATAATTTTTTTCAAGTTCTCCAATTTCCTCCTTGGGGATACGCAATGAAAACGTTTCGATGTTGGCCCTGAGGTTCTCGTTATCAGAAATTTACTGATAAAAAGTACTTTTTCAGGATAATAAGATGACATCTCCGGTATAATGGAAATTTTTAAAAGAGATTCGAAAAAAGTTCTTGCTCGGAATTTCTTCAATCTCTTCCCATCTCAGCCGAATTCAAGGACCTTTTTTCTCAAATAAAATTTAATGAAGATTTTTTTAAAAATTATTTTCATCTAACGCTGGCTTGAAATTTGTTTATGAAGATATTGACGAATTTCTGACCAGCCCTGAATATAAATGAGTTATACGTCCCCGCAGCCGTAAGCTATGTCAATAAATTATATATGACGAACTTACTTTCAACACTTCGAACTTCAAAGAGAAAGACAGGTGAAATATGTTCGAATCGCTTTTAAGAAAAACAAGCTTAGATTGCATTTTATCCGCGCGCCTCCTGCATTTGCTTTTCCGCCCTCAAACTTTTTTTTGGCTTTCAGCGTTGACATTATCATTTTCCCTTTTTTATTGTTGCTTTTTGTTGTAAAAATGTTTGGAGAAGGTAAATATCGCATTTCAGCACCTCAGCGTCTGAGTCCTGCGTTTGCCGGACTGTTTGGCGTTTATGAGAATGGTTTTATTTTCCTCAAATAAAATGTTGAATTTTTTTCATTTAATTGTGTTCAGCATGGATCACTCCGCGCAGAAAGCGGCTTGAACTTTGAAACAGAATGGGCCCGGGCACATCCAACAGTCCTGGCGTTATTGAACCAAACGGTAAATTATTTTCGTTCAATTTTCGGTTATAATATTTTTAAAAAGAGGGTTACCCCAACTGAATGGCAAGACCTTTTTCTGTCCGTGTACAAAATCCATTCTTGGGTGGAAGATGGTGAGGAAAAGGTTCGAGAAGCTCTTTCCGAAGATATCGTTCGATATGTAGCAGAAGCTGAGAAGGTGAGTGGTAATGACGAAAATGAGTTAAATAACGAAATTACCAGAGAATTCGAGTTTACGAAGGCACGAGCTCGCTTTTGCGGGTTTACATCAACGAGTGGGCCCGGTTCTACAAACAGGCCAATATTCTGCCCCTTCCATTCAAGGTTTTCTCCAAGAAAAAAAAAACTTTTTCATATTTTTTTCAGGTGATCGAATCGGCTTATGGGAAAACAGCGAAAACTATTGACCTTGTCCCGATAAAAACGGTAAATCCAGCTAAATTCCGTAATTTAGGATATATTTTCCAGGTGATGCTGGAAAAATGGAACACCGCCATTTTTTCCTCGTTCAGTCAGCAGTTGCTGTCCGCGGCGATGGGATTGGTCGAATCGGAAAGAAATGGCGGGATAATCGATTCTCAGTTGGTTATCGGGGTGCGGGAGAGTTTCGGTGGGTTTTATTAAGGATAATTATAACTTGAAAAATTATTTTTGCGATTTTTTTTAAAATAACTTGACGGGGAATCACTTAAGAGTTGAGAAAATTAATACTGATTCTGCTTCCAAAGACAATTTAATTTCGCGTCAAGTTAATTATAAAGGTTTCCTATAGGCTTTTGAGGTGGTTTTGAAGAGCTTTTTCAAGTTAATTCTTCGCGTTTCCGCAAATTCATCTACTTAGCTTTTAAATGCGGTGTGAAAAATTTATTACAAATTTAATTGAATTTTTCACATTTTATAATTAAAAAAAGGTTCTTCTTATTTTTCTACTTTGAAATTTCGAGTTGATATATATATTTTTCTATAATATTTGCTTCTCCGACAGAGCCTAGAGCAGTGAAAAAAAAAAACATTTTCTACAAAAAATTTCACGCGAATCGAAAAAAAAAAACTTGTTTTTAATCTTAATTTTTTGTTCTTGAACTCTCTTGTCAATGAAAAACGAATAATGAAAGCAAAGAAGGTTAAAAAAAAACGATCATAAATTTGAATATTTTCCAGTCGCTCTGAACGATGCGCCAGACGATCCCTTGGCGCTGTACAGACGAACTTTCGAGAAAGTTTTCACCGAGGAAACTGTCAACTATTACAAAAATCGAAACTCCCAGGTTTCTTATAGACGCCAGAGTGGTCCCTATAGGGGTTAGGAGGGAAAAGAGTCCCTATAGGGGTTAAATTTAGGTGGTTCTATAGATGTTCAGGGATTGAGTAATAAGCCTCCAGAGCTTAAGTGGCCCCTGTAGAGGTTTTTTGATTTTTCGTTCGAATTTGATAAGCGAAAAGAGGTATTTGAAAATTAATTGATCAATCCTTTGATCGGCTAGCATGCTCCCCTGAAGTGGCCACTTTTGCAAACACTACGTCCCTATAGCGGGAGCTAAAGTGGTCTCTTGAAAGGAACCTGCACGGACCCCTATAGGGACCACTCTGGAGTTCCCAAGTTCTTCGGAAAAAACCTTTGAATCATAAATTTTCTTTCAGTATTTGGAGGAACATGGGGTCCTGGAGTACATGATCTACGCTGACAGGAAATTGGACGAGGAAAATCTTCGGGCCTCGAAATATTTGGATTCATCGTATCCCGCCAGCACCTCTCATGTCAGTATTTTTGATCAAAGATCGAAAAAAAAAATCGATAATTGATAGGAATTTTCGATTATTTCAATCAAAGGTGCTTTCAGGGTAATGACGAGGCTAGATTGAAAGCACCAAATGTAATGACTCAATATTCTATCAAAAAGGTTTTTTTTATTATTGATTTTTTAAACATTTAATCGAGTTTTTTAGGAAAAATTATCGATTATCAAAAATCTTTTTTCCAGGTGTTTAAAGGAGGATACTGAAATCTTGAAGGTCTCAAGGCGAAAAAGCTTTTTTTGAGTTTTATTGAGTCTTGCGAGGATTTTGTGTTTTCAAACATCTTAAAAAAAGATTTTTTTGTGAAAGTTGTATCGAAATAAAATCCGGAAAAGCCTCGAATTTTTCTAGAAAATTGGATTTTTTTATAGTTTTTTTATCAGTGAATTGAATTCCGAAAATGCTTCTTGAAGTTTTTATATTATAGATTTTTCTCCTTCGAAAATTAAAAAAAGCTTCAATTTCATTTTTTTAAATTAAATTTTAAGAGTCTTCCTATTAGTTTGAGATAAATTTTTTTCTAGTTTAGTTTTTCAGTCCAGAAAGAGCTTCAGTTTCCCGTGAAATTGGTCTTTTAGAGATTATATCAGTGTCTTGAGTTCCGAAAATGCTATCGAAAGTTTTATTTTATACATTTTCTCTTAAGAAAAATTTTTTTATTAAAAAGTTCCATTGTTCTCCTATTTAATTGCATTTGACGATTTGAAGCATATGGATTGTTGCGTGATGGTTTTGGTGGAAGAATATGAAGAAAGTATTCTCGGAGAGTGCTCTCGATTGATCCAGAATCGGGATGTCGAACGTATGTTTTTATTTTTCAATTCTAAGATGATTAAAACAAATATTTGTGCAGAAATATTCAGAAGAAACCAGAGTCCACCTTCAATACCAGTTCAGATCCTCTAATTAAAAAAAATAAGGCTTACTTTTTACTCTTATAACAATTCAAAAAGCAGCTCGAAAAATTTTTTTGAAATTATAATTTTTTTGGTAAATTGTTCTTGGAAGATCCTAGAAAACTTGTATAATGAGCCTAAAATTTTTGATGGCCTGGTCAAAGTAATTTTGGTGATTCGAAAATTGACGCGTTCGTTTAGAATTATTTAGATAAATTTTGAATAGGTTTGAATTTAGGGTGAAGTTGGAAAATTGGGTCCTACAACGATATATCGTGATTTATGAGCTATACGGTGACTTTCACGAAAAATTTCAGTTGAAAAAGGACCAAATTATTCAAAAGTTCAGAGTTTCGCGCGTAAAAGTTAATGTAGCCGATTCACGACTAGCTTATGAAGGTGGCCTGTCTGCCCTCTCCACGAGCCATGCACTATCTCGTGCATTATCGTGTCAGGACTCTTTTTTCGATAACAAAAGCCAGCCTTGAATCAGCTGTATATATCGTATTTTTCGAATTTTAATGAAGCTATTCGTTTCAGGGCTCCAGCGTCTCTACAGGCTGATTCGGAGAACCCGAAAAGGCATCGAAACTGTCGTCAAATGCATCGACGAACACATCCGGACCGAAGGCCTCAACGACATGCACGCTAATGCAGAGACTATCACTGCGGTAGGCATTAAAAACATTCTTCCCAGGTTTTTTTTCCTAACGGGCGATCCTTTTTAGAGGTTGTGTGACGGGGTAACATAATGATTTTAAAAGTTGAAAAGACAGGTTTTCAGGGGTTAGTGAACTAAGATCGGGTTTGATTTTCATTTGTTTGAGCTCTTGTGACACTGATAAATTTTTCCTGGTGAACTACATGAACTGTCAGATTTACAGAGGGTATAAAACTAAGATCGTGTTTCATTTTTCATTCACCTTAGTTCATTTGAAAGTGACAGCTTTTTTCTTGCGGTTTACATGATTTCCCCACATATTATTGATTAGTAAAATATTTGCAAGGTTGAAGGTTAAAGCAAAGTTTTTGAAAGATTGAAAAGTCAGATTTTTCTCAGGGTATGTGACTTGATCGGGTTTCATTTTTCTTTTTTTCATCTTTCATTTCTCATTTTTAAATGAAAGCCCGTTTTCTAGTGAAATAATGTTATTAGGAAAAGTAGTTTTATTTGTTTAAATTTAGTTACGAACCTAAAGTCTTGAGGCACCTGTGGAAACGGGCTTTAAAGGAGACTTTTGTTTTTTTCAAACTTTTGTTGAACTAAATTTTGAATTGGTATCAAAATGTAAAGAAAAAGTTCAACAGTAAATAGATATCTATGAACGAGAAAGTTTTTTTGGAACTTGTTTGAAACGAAGATTTTTTTTTTGAAGCTTTGATCTTCTAAAATTTAATTTTTTGTGGTGAGCCTCAGGAAACTTTTTTTTTCAGGACCCTTCTTTCTGATTCCGAACAGTAAATTCAAAAGAAGATATTGGTTTTCCAAAGATTGGCTCGAGTCAGAGATTAATCAATCTTTCAGGACCCGGAGAAGTACGTGGCGCAGCTGCTGAACATGTTCGAAAAGTTCAGCGCCCTGGTGCGCGACGGGTTCTGCGACGACGCACGTCTTCTGACGACCCGCGACAAGGCGTTCAGAGAAGTCGTCAACGACTGCTCCATCTTCCGTCTGGAGTTGCTCAACAAGAAAGGGTGCGTTCTGAAGGGAACTGTTGGAGTTTGCGGCTTTTGTGAAGTCTGTTCAGATCTGTCTTCGCTCAAACTCCGCCTCTCATTGTATATCTAACCAATCAGAGAGCGAGCCAAAGAGCAAAGTCGTGAATTTTTCCAGAAAAACTTCTTCCGTCGAGTCAAAATGCGCCGAGCTCCTGGCGAATTACTGTGACCTTCTGCTCCGAAAAACGCAGCTGAGCAAAAAGCTCACATCCGAAGAAATCGACGAGAAACTCAACCAAGTGGTTCGCGCTCTATCGCACTTTCCAATGCTAACTGTTGATTTCCAGCTCCTCGTGCTGAAATACGTGCAGAACAAGGATCTTTTCATGCGGTTCCACAGAGCGCACTTGTCCCGTCGCCTTATTTTGGAGATGAGTGCGGATCAGGACAAGGAGGAGATGATGGTCAACAAGTTGAGGGTACGAAAAATTGTTCGAACTGGTCAGAAAATCGCAAATATTTTTTTCAAAATCAAAGCGCAAAAATTGAGTTAAAGAAATCTAGCCTCGAAAAAAATATAAAAAAATATATTTTTGCAAAGGTATTTTTGCAAAATATATATTTTTAAAAAAATATTTTGCAAAGGTTTTTTTGGCGATTTCACGGGAGAAACGGAGCATTTTTTTCAAATTTAAAAAAATATGACTCGAAATGCTTCGAAACAGTACTAATTTCCTTCTAGGAGCAATATTTTGCATTTCGGGTCAAGAAGGACTGCCAGAGTGGCTTCTATAGGAACAATTTTTAAGGCCTTTGAAAAAATAAACCCCCTTCCCATTAAAGCTTGAAAAATTGAACTGCTTTGAATTTATTTTCCTCCATTTCCAGGAATGTGGAATGCCGCCCGATATGGTCAATAAACTGTCAAAAATGCTCCAGGACATCGAAGTTAACAAGGTTTTCATCATCAAAATTCAATCGATGGATATATTTTATCGATTTTCAGGACCTCAGCTCCTTGTTCAAGCAATCGCTGTCGATCAATAACAATAAAATGGCTGGTGAGAAAAAAATTACTCTACAAAAAAATGAGAATAATAATTTTTTTCTTATGTTTTTTTAAAGAGAAAAAGTTGACGATTGAAAATGGAAAAAAATTTTTGAAAAAAATTATGATTTTTTTCTTTCAAACAACATCCTTCCTTTTTTTGGAAAAATACAGCATCTTCGTAATTTAAAAAAATCTTAATTTTTTTGTAGTAGTCATGTCGATATTTTTTTGGTTATAAAAGATTTTTTTAAGCTCTAGAGATGAAAGAAAAAAATGTTAGAGACAATCATTTTTATAGATTTTTTTGAGGGATTTCTTTATCGAAAAATTCCTTGAGTTTGATATCAAACTGATATTGCAATTTGAAGACTTAAAATTTAGGTTTTAAACCATTTTTTTCTGGAAAATTTCATTTTTGTTGAAGGCATGTAATTATGTATTTTTCAAAAAATCCAATCTTCAAATTTCTTGAATTTATATTAACTTTTTAATATAATATTGATGCTCAAAAAAATAATTTTCGAATCGCAGAAATTTTTCAAAAATTTTTCCGTGGATGGCATAAAATTTATGAATTTCGAAAAATATCTCTTTTTTTAAAGATTTAAAAAAATTTTTTTCAATTTGCTAATTTTTTTAAAAAAATTCTTATGAATTGAGTACCCTATTTCTTTCAAAAAAAGATGATTTTTCTTTTTATTAAAGATGTGGTCAATATCAAAATACTGAACGGCGGGGCGTGGGGACGTGGCGGGTCGGACAAAGTTCGAGTCTCCTTGCCCAGAGAACTGGACGAATTTGTTCCGGAGGTTTGGAAATACCTAAAAAACGGCCAGAGCCTAGAATTTCCGGTTTAGATCGAAGGATTCTACAAAAAACAGCACAGTGGACGGAAATTGGCCTGGATGCACCATTGGAGCAGCGGAACGGTCAGTTTAGGATTATTTTTAATACAAAAAAAAAAATCGTTTTCTATAGATAATTGAGTTTATTTTTGTAAAAAGCCTGTTAAATGAATAAGATTTATATTGAAGTTTTTAAAAACTCTATGAAGAGGAATCATCTGAAAGAATTTTTTGAGACGTTAAGAATATTTTTTCCCAGAAAGAAACATGAAAATGAGCAAGCCTTACATTGAATAGAAGCAAAAAATGGCATAATTTTCAACTTCATGATCTTTTGGGACCTGGTTACTTCATAAGGTATGGTTTTTATAAACTCTTTGGAAAGTAAACTTCCGAATTTCTTCTTTCAGATGGTCTTCGGGACGTCTTCCGGAGGCCGATTCGACCTCGAAGTGACCACTTTCCAGATGGCCGTCCTTTTCTGTTGGAACGACAGGGCCAACGAAAAATTGTCCCTCGAATCTTTGAGAATCGCCACCGAACTGCCCGACACGGAGCTTTTCAGAACTCTTTTGGTGATTATTTTTTTAAATCTCATGAAACTACTGAAACTTAAAGGAAAAATGTTTTTAAATCTCAAATATAGGTGATAATTTTTTTTGGTTAAAAGATTCATCTTTAAATTCTAAGGAATGAACTTTTAAAGAAAATTTTGGTTTTGCCCTCAATTTTTGGAAATTGATGCTTTTTCATGTTTTCGGGATATCACGAAGTTTAACTGTTTTTTAAATCATTTTCAAGTTTTAATGCAGGAAATTGATGTTTTTAGATTTTATTCATTTTTTTGAAATGAAGAAATAATTAGATCTAACCCCTCTCCGAATTTTTCAATAAGTCATTTTGCAAGAGGAAGCTCTTTTTTCCGATTTTATTCAAAATTATCTAGTCATTTTCAGTCACTGGTTGCATGTCCCAAGATCAAGTCCCAAGTCCTGAATTGCGACCTTCCCGGCCCGAACATCAACCCGAGGGATTTCAACGATTCCACGCTTTTTTTCGTCAACCACGACTTCAATTTGTCCAAGGTTCGTTTTTTTGAGAAGGGCTTACAAAAGAGTTTTTCGTTGTACCTGAAATAGAGACCTTAGGAACGCCAGAGTGGCCCCTAGAGGGGCTAAGGAAAATCAGCCGCCTAGTGGGATAATCTAGGGCCTTAGAGAGGTTTAGTGTCGGACTTTTACTGCCTGAAGCTTAAGTGTTCCCTATAGGGGTCTTTTCTGAAATCCTTCCAGATTTTTTTCCATTTGAAGTTTTGGATCGTTTCAAAAGTCGAGAGGGTTTTTTTATGTGTTTAATTTATTTATTCAGATTTTTTCCGTGATAAGAGAATGCAAAAAAAGAAACGTGAAAAAAAATTCCGAGAAAGTGCCTTTTTTTCTGAGATGAACAAGGACGAAAAAAATTGAATTTTTGAAAAAAATAGTGAAAATTTCAAGGATTTTTTGACTTTATTTTTACTCAAATCAATCAACTTCCATTCAAATTCATGTTCAGAACGGAAAAGCTCAACTCCGGGGCAAAGTGAACCTGATCGGACGGCTTCAACTTTCCCTGGAACCGAATGCCGAAAAGGAACACGAAAGTATCGTTGCTCTCCGTGAATATCGTGTCCAGGAGGCCATTGTCAAGGTATTTCATCACAACTTTCATCCTTTACAAGCTCAAATTAAGGTACTCAAAACACGAAAATCGATCACTTTGGCGCAGTTGACGACGGAGTTGATCGAGATCCTGAAGCCGTTTTTCCTGCCAAACCGCAAGATGATCAAGGAACAGATCGATTGGCTCATCGAGAATAAGTGGGCATTTTTCTTGGTTTTAATAAACTGTGAAAAGGGTTCCGGGTTAAGAAAATGATGATAAATCTGTCAAAAAAAGATTTTTCTTCAGATTTTTGATAAAGCTTGACGATAAATTAATGTTTGGCCGTTAGATGTTATCGATTTTTGAAGAATTTTTTTATAATATTTTGATGTTTGGAGAAGTTTCATGCGTGAAAATTCCTGCGAGAAAAAGTTTTTTTATTTAGAAAAAAATTGGTTTTTTTCTTTGCACTTTTTTCAGCTTATTTCAACTTTTCGAACTTATTGCTCAATTTCTAATTTCTTCGACAATACTAGAGTTCCAATTTTTCATGAAAAAAATGTTTTTTTAGATTCAAAGTACATTTTCGGATCTATCGTGAAGATTAAAGTTGATAATTTCTAGAAAAAGTTAAAAAAAGTTTTTAAGCTTATCCTCTAAAACTCCTAATTTAAAGTTAAATTTCAAAATAGTAACGAAAAAGTGATTATTCAGGTACATGGAACGACGTCCAGACGACATCAACACGTTTGTTTACCTCTCCTGAAAAAAAATCCCCATTTTCCTATTTTTCGAGAAATTTTAACCATTTTTTTTCTCTGCACACATTGAAGACATATTGTAGATTTCGGAACGGTACGGTTTTTGGATAACGATTTCTTTCATCGAAATTTATTCTTTTCTAGTCTTCAATGTTCTGGGCGACCAAAAAGCCTTTCCTCTCTGAAAATATCATTTTCTGCTCACAATTGAAATTTACTGTCATTTTTTGTCTTCGGAAGCATGGTATATGGCCTGTAGTCCCGCCTTATAACCTCATGGGTACAGTAATCCTTTTAGCTGGTTAAGGTGGAGCTTTTGAATTTGAAGAATACTCAATGATTCTAGTTGTATGTGCAGGGATGCTCGGTTACGGTAGTTATGAAGGTATTCCCGGGCTCAAAGTTTTTCTGCAAAGGTCTAAAAGGTCATCAGAGTGTGAAAAAGATAACTTACTTTTGGAGAGTCAGAGATAATTTTGAATTTTGCGGAAATTACTTGGAACTCGACATAACTTCGATTTTTACCTGTACAGAAAGCTTCTCAAAAAAATGAGTTTTCATAAGTACCGTAACCTTGATTCACTGTAATAACCATTTTCTAATTTTTTCCTTCCTTTTTTAAAAAAATATTCGACGAAATAAAGACCTTTGAGTTGACATGTAAGCTAGATTAAGGTCTTTTTTTTCATAAATACATTTTTTTTTGTTTCCCGATGTGTTGGTTCACTTCCCTTTCTTTTCTATTTCCTCACTTGAAATCAAAATCTTTCCTTCCGATTCAAACTTCGTTGTAATGTGAAGCCATTCTCTTTCTTTCCTTTTCCTGCAATTCCCACGGTTTTAATTGGTTTTCTTTGTGCCTTTCTCCATTTTTTTTCTTCTTTGCATGTATACTTAATTCATAATATAACCGAAATTGAATGCGATCCCTTTTTTGATATTTTTTCGGCTGATTTTTTCCGAGATTTTTCTTGATCCTTTTGAATGAGTTAAATAAACACCAAATGCACAGGAGAACTTTTTGCACTCAAAAAATTTGAATAAATGGAAAAAAAGGTAGAATGATACTGTATAAGGTCTCTCCATTGATGAAATGAGCACTGACATTTTTTCACGCAATGAAAAATCATTCTTCATGAAGCTCGCTTGTTTTTATTTTCAATTTTTTGCTTTTTCGGCCTGCTTTTCAAATAATAACTTCCTTGTAACTGTCATCACCCGTGAAATCGAAAATACAGAAATTCCGGAGCTATTTTGCCGGGTTACCCGCCCCAAAAACAAAAAGTTCAAATGGCATAGGTGTTCAAATAGAAAATTTCCATCAGGGGTATATAAGAATTTTATGAAATCAAGTTAGCGAAAGATTTCCGGTCATGAGTTCTGATTTTGTGATTTTTCTCCTGGCTGCTTTTGGCTGCACCTTTGCTCAGGTTTGATGGAAGGAAATTTTGAGTTTAGTTGAAAAAGCTCGAGGTTCAAAGGCTGTGTGATCAAAGGACATAGCTTGAAAATTTGAGAAGCTGAATAATGTCACCAAACAATATTCACAGCGTTTCAAAAAGGGGTTAGCGGGCGTGGCCTACCTTAACTTAATGCAACTGCCGCGTAGTTTTAGGAGACGACTAACCGTGTGGATTTACGCAATTACGTAATTTTTTTTTTCGATTTTTATGCCGCGTTCGAAGTTATTTCGGCGATTCTAAAATTGAAACGCTTTTATTTTGAATGAACTTTGCGAAATACACTTTGAAACATGCTCGAAAAAGGATATATTTCGCTATACGACTTCACGGGCAATTCTGAAATTTTCGATGAAAAATGCTTGAAAAGCCGTTTTCGAGAAATCATTTTAACCAAATAACGCGTCAATACGAAATTGCTTAAGTTACTCTGAAAAAGATATTAAATTTGAAAAGCTGCTTCTTTCTTGAATAATATCTTATAAAAAGTGCAACGCTTGATAAAGAAAAAAATTCGGTTTATCTTTCCGGGTGCTTTTTTTAAAGACCTTCAGAAGTATTATATAATAAAGTTTGTCGTTTATTTCACAAAATTTCATCTTAAAATGTTTTTTTGAAGCCTGAAGTCGAGCCTCCAAAGGTTAACCCACCTGCAGCTGATCCGACTGGCCATCGCTTCTGTGCGCCATGTAAAATCGTCGCCAACACTTTGAAGACGATCAATAAAATCAGTCTTTTCCAGCAGGTTCCTCATTCAATTTTTTTATTAAATAAAACAGTATAAAATTAAGTTTTCTAGTTTTTTTAGAGTC
This sequence comes from Caenorhabditis auriculariae, assembly GCA_904845305.1. Taxonomy (NCBI): domain Eukaryota; kingdom Metazoa; phylum Nematoda; class Chromadorea; order Rhabditida; family Rhabditidae; genus Caenorhabditis; species Caenorhabditis auriculariae. The sequence goes on from CAJGYM010000054.1 coordinate 312,934, forward strand.
TTTTTGAGGTTGAGAAGCAAAGTTGCAACATGGTTCTGCACAGCGACGCGACTTGTGGAGGAGCTGTTTCGGTATATTTTCTCATTTATGAGTCAAAAAATTTATAAATTAAATATATATTTTTTCCTAAGCTTTTTAAAAGTTAAGTGAGTCGTTTTTTCTAACTAAAAGTAGGAGAAGGAGACGGAAAAAGAAGGAGGATTTCGAAAAATCAGAGCTTTAGGAAGTGAAATGAAGCAGTGGTTCTTCTTTAAGTGATCACTAAAGGGGAAAGTGCTGCGCTTCGATTCAAACTTTTAGTGGTTACTTAAATAGCTTCTTCATAATACGCTATAGAGACGCCTGGCACATCTATCAAGGCTTCATTTGTTTTTCTTCCCGATCCTCAACTTTTCAGATCGTCTCCATGTACATCGACCGGACGCCGGCCGACGTCATGTGCGAACGTCTTCTCCTGTGTCCGTTCAGTCTCTCGACCTTCACCGGAATCAAGTTCTTCGCCCCAGCCGACCAGGAAACCATTGGCTCTTTAGAAGCAGCTGTTATCAAGGTTTTCGTTTTGAGAATCAAAAGAAAAACTTGAATTTGTTCAGATCCTGAACGAAAATCTTGGGGCAGACAATCAAACTCGGTTTGCTCGAAATGCTCTTTTCGGCGCTGGTTCTGGAGGTTAGAATAATTAACTTAATAATTCAATTTTACAAAAAAAAGTTTCACTTATAAAAAAAATTAGTATGATAACAAGAAAAAAAATGACAAAAGTGTCACTAAATGAGTAATAAGGATACCTTCCTTCAAAAATCTTTTTTGAAAGTTCTAGCACCTCTTCATTTTCTGATCTCATCTTCCAGACTCGGCGTCCCTTTCTAAGACTTCTGAAGCCATCGAAACCTTCGCCGACAACTTCTCAAAAGCCTTGGCTTTGTATCTCAAATCTCCGCACAAATAAAAATATTTTACTCATTTCAGTTGGTGTCAGTTGTATGGTGGGTGAAAAAACAATGGAAGGCAGGTCAGTCAACAAAGAATTGGAACGAAAATAACAAGGGGAAAGGCACGATGAGAAAAGGAAAGCGATTGAAGCGGGAAATGACAATAAAAAAGGAAATTTTCATGAGTTGCATCCGTTTTCTTCTCGGGTGACTTTGTACAGGGCTGAGGTTGAGTCGAAAAATGAGGTTCTGAAAAATAAAGATTATTTGATAATTCTAATGAAAAAGAGCACTGTGAGGTGAAAAAAATAAGAATCCAATTGATCAATGGTTTTAACGGTAGATAGAGCTGACCCTTCTTTATTCTTTTCAAAATTTGAAGGAGTGATTATTAGTTTTGAATTAGTTTCGATAAATTCCTTAATATATTTGTATAATTCATTAATACATTAGCCACGGCTTGAAACAGTATGATCTGTCTGGCCTCTCTTCTCTCTCACCGTCGAGACGGTAAAAAAGAAAAGAGAGCTGCGCCGAGGCAAGTGGGAGCAGAGAAACCAGATTTTTTTGAAGTCTTGGGGAATTAGATACCCTTTTTCAATGCAAAGTTTGAGGAAGGAGAAACAGACAGGCCAAATAAGGTAGAATCCGACCTCAATGGAAGCGGTTCCACCAAGGAAGCCGCGGCGAGTGCTGTGGCACCTCCTGAATCGTGTAGAGCTGCATCGAGGACGAAGGTTCGACCGGCGGAAAATGCAGCTGGTACTGCGAGTCTTCGAGCTCCTCCAGCTCCGCTATCTGCTGTTCGTCGTTCTGCTGGAAAACCTAGACTTTTCAACAAAGAAGACCTTGAACCAACCTCCATGCTCTCCAAATACCGGTTGAGGATTCTCTGCAGCGTTCCAACGCCTTCATTCGGCCTCCTTGGCGGCGGGATAATGTTAGTATTTCTGAAGAAAGGCGTGTCGGGAAGGATATGATAGGGTGGCGCCAATGGAAGGTAGCCTTTGGCGAAGTTGACAGGAGCTATGGGGTAGTTCTGGAGGAGGAACGAGGTGGCGTTGGAGGCGACCGACTCGAAGGAGGAGACTTGGAGGAGGGTCGAGGGACCAGCCGAGGAGCAGGAGATCGAGGTGGAGGGGGTGGAGCTGAAGAACGACGATTTTTCGCTGATGGGGTTGATGGAGGAGGTCGAAGCGGCGGTCGAGGTTTTCGACGTGACTGAGGAGGCTTGCTGGAAAAACAAAGAATGAGAACGGAGGATGATTGGAGTTAACCAACTATATCATATGATTAGTAAATCTCTAGGGAGTCTTCGCCGTTTCGGAGAATATTTTTCAAAATTTAGATACTCTCAAACAAACATAGGAACGTCAAAGTGATCACTATAGGGGTAAATGGATCCCTTGAAGGTCCCCTAAAGTTGCCCTATAGGGACCACTCTGGAGCTCCTAAGAAGAAGACCCATTATCCCTGTAACACTTAAAAACAATCTCCAGTCTCACCATGTGATGATACCGATAATTCTGATAGACGTTCATCAAGGTAGTCGCCCCAGCCAGCTTGTTCAGTCGACCTCGCCGTAACGGACTCGGACCGTCGATGAGATCATTTCCACCCATTCGCGACTGAAATAATTTCTCCGTGTGATTTTCTCAGCTCTCTCACCTGATGACAGGACGTCTGATCAGAAGGCCGTGTGACGGTCCAGATGAAGCCGTGGACCGAGAGAAGGCCTCGATTGTCGTTGATGATCCGCTCGACGGCCGAGTCTCCAGAAGTGACGGCGTACTCTCCGCCGACGCGACGGATATCGTCGTCCATGATCACGAAGGACTGGCAGCCGTCGATGAAGCATGAGCTCACCGACTTGACCTTGCCGAATCTGGAAACTGTTGTTTCTTGAAGAACACTTTTTCACCAGCACCTTCAGCAAATTTTTAAAATCTCGGCAGAAAAGATACAATGAATATAATTTTTTTTGGACTTTACATAATTGCAAAAAACAAAGGTCTCGAAAAGAAGTCTGATTAATTTCAGTTAAACTTGGTATAGGATCATTTTTCGGTCATTTTTAGTATGATTTTCGGGTTCATCCAGACCTGGACAACTCCTTGCGGACGACGTCTTCGTCGGCGTTGCATCCGAGGGGAAAGTTAATGAGGAGTGAGTTGTTTGGAGGCGCCGAGATGTTCAGCTTCTGCTTCCTGGGAACGCTCTTGACCGACGGCTTCAGTCTTTGCGGGCGCATTTTCGGCGTCCGCGGCGCCGGCGTACGGGGAAGCTGTGGCGCCAAAGTGTCTCCATAGTAGTTTTCGTCGACTTTGGTGAGATATCGAGATGAGGCTGAATGAGATTTTTTTGAACATAAAATTCTATTCGTCGTGCAACTGGGAAAATTTTAGTGGCCACTATAACCTATAGAGGCTCGCCAAGGACTACTTCGAGAGGACACTAAAGTGGCCACTAAACCCACCTCTATAGTGGCCATTATTTTCCGTTTTAGTGGCCACTTCAGTAGTTTTTCATCCAGTATTCCTTCCAGTCTGATAATTTTAAAACAAACAGATTGGACCAGTTATGTTGATCCATTGACCTCTAAAGTGGACACTAAAATTTTTTGTGGTCTAGTAGTAGCTCTTAGACCTCTATAGTGGCCACTAATTTTTAACCCCTTAAGCGGCCACTAGTTTGACTACTATAGTGGCCACTAAACATTTTCCCAGAAACTTTTGAGAAAAAAAAAACAAAATTTGGTGGAGCTCGATCCAAAAAATCCTTTTCTCGTGAAACGAACGTGGCTCAAAACAACATTTTGCAACAAATTTTTGGCTCAAATTGATTCGAAAACTCTCCAATATTTAGAAAAAACTTGGTTCAATCGGCTTCTTGCAACAAATTTGGTTCAAATTGATCCGAATCTTGGCTAGTATTATTACAGAAATCCTCTTTTTCTCCTATGAACCTCGAGAATCATATCGGCCCGCGCTGAAAAAGTCGACCATCGGAGAATCGGATGAAATGGCGAATCGAAATGATCGATTCACACTTGACGTCAATCAATTTGCCATACTTTTTCTTTTTATCAACTACAAAAGTCATGAGAATGAATATTTATTGCGAAACAGAGATCCGAAGGCGAAAGACAGCAAGAATATTGCACAGTTACATGAAAATTTTCTCCTAGAAATATGTCGTTTTTTCTGGCTTGAGACATCGGAAAAAGGGTCTTGACACAATTAAAAAGATATAGCGCAGACAGGCCACACCCCTTCGTGTCCCAAGCTAACCATAAACTTTAACGGAATGAGAAGCAAGTGACGTCATTGCTCGTGACTTCACAGTACTTTCTCGCGTGGATACTGTAGCTGAACTCGCCCGTAGCGCAAAAAACATCGAATCTGAAAAATTTCATGAAAATTTAGTTATTTCTGTTGATTTCAAGGATATTTTACATAGGACGAGTCGATTTAATTTCATTTTTTTGAGATTTTTGAAGAATCGATTAAATTTTTATAGTGATAAATGTGGAAATACGTAAAAATTTTTCTTCCCAGAAGTTCCTCGGAATCTCCTTTTTTTCCCCTTTTTCCGCCTCATACTTTTTCTGCTCTCTAAAAGGTCGTTTTCACAAAAGGTCAAGAAAAAAAGGTTCCAAATTCCGAAAGTTCTTTTTGAGACCTTTCGGACTTTGCCCGGGTCATAGTTTTTTTAGTCCATATAGAGAAAAAAAGAAAGAAAGTATTCAAACTTGGCTCCATCGAAAGCGAGTTCCGTGGCGTGTTGAACCATTCTTTTAGACACGGATACGTCGTCGACGATAGCCTGAAGTTGAAATTACCTTCAGAAAGGTCCTTCTTTCTCATCACACAAAGCTTCTTGGACCCATTATAAAAAAATTTGAAAAAAATAAAGTTGAAATTAATCTTCTATTCTAAAACAGCCCAACAATTCGAGGAAGATCGAAATTATCCAAAAATTTGCATTTTTTCAATGAAATTCGAAACAGAGAACATCCGGAGAAGTTCTGATTATCCGAACAAAATTTTAAAAATTTCGAGTTGACTCTACAAATCTTCAATTTCTCAAAATTTATCTATTTTTACTCCAAGAGATGATTTTTATCATGTTATACCATGCTTCAAAGACGTCCTGAAATGAATAAATGCTAGAATTTTTATTATTTTTCTTCATATAAACATGGAAAAACGAACTCTAGCCATAACATTCGCGAGCTTCATCGAATTGCACGTGTTCTTCGTCCGTGGAACAGTATCGTCGTCTTTCGAACTCTGAAAAATATTATGAATTAAGGAAAGTTACTATAAACACTTTTTAGAATTCCTGAACGTACTTCTAGGAACCACAACAGCATTTTCCAAAATCTGCCAAAAAGTTTAATTTTTTCAAGTTCAGGAGCTTTCCTTCAGTTTTCGGTGTTTTTTTTCTCTTTTAAATGGTTCCTTCAAAAATGTTCAGTATTGGGATTGCAAAAAAACAGCAAACATGAAGACCAAAAAACCATCACGAAAAGGGGCGGGGCTTCGCTGTCTACACGTATTTCTTCCTATTTTTTCTTCAAAACTAATTTTTTTAGGCCAAAACAATCATTAGTTGGTTTTTATCATACCATCAGAGCCGCTTCGCAACGAAATTTTTCAAAAAAAAAAAATCGATAAAGTGCCTCCTTCAAATTCCTTCCCTTTTTCAAAACTCACCTTCATTCGCTTCAAAATCGCGTGCCGTTTCTCGAACATACTTTCTGGATAAACTGAAAAATCAAAGTTATATAAATTCTGAGACAAAATTTACATACTTTCCGTAATTTTTCGTTGACTTGAAGGGAGAACTGGCCAAGTCGAGTTTTGCGAATCGACGAGCTGGCTCAATTCGTCCAGTTCGTTTTCGTAGGTTGCTGGAAATTGACCAATTCAGGATCCGAAAAAAGATGAAAATGGAATTTCAAATTCTACTCATCAAAAACTCAGAAAAAGTTAGGTACCGTTTTTTTTTGAACGGAATTCGATGTTTTTTGTTTTATTAAACTCTGTTCCTCAAAAAAATTTATTAAAACGCATTTTTGATAAAACTTTTGTTCTCCTAGAGACAACTACTTTTACAAAATTGAACCTCAGGATCACGGACAAGAAGAACGGCAAAAAAACAAAAAATTTAAAATTCAGAGAATGAAGAAAAATACAGAGAATCTTCCTCAAAGCTTTGAAAGGCGTTCTAAGGTTTTTATCATTGATTTGTTTTTGTAAAACACTTTCTGATATTATATTCAAATTTTCCTGAGAATTTTGCTCGAGAAATTCTAGAATTCCAATTCCGGTTCATTCAAAGTTAAACTCGTCGTGAAGTCCTACTGGAATTACAAAAATAAGGGTACTTTTTCGACTTTTGTAAACATTTTAGGCAAACTGGAAAAGCTAACCTCGATCAGAGTTTTGTTGAACGACTTGACTCGTTTTGTAGTCGTAGGTCTGCGGGGAATAACTCGCAGAAGACGTCGAATATGGGGGCCGACTCTCGTATTCTGTTTCCGAATCGTTCGGGACCGGCGGAGGCAGGGCGGGGGACGAATCGTCGTAATTAGAAGCCGGAGTTGAATAGGACATGTCTTCGTAGTGCTCCTTGTCCGCCTGGAATCAACTTTGTTTTAGTCTGTTCCATGCCAGCTTGTCACGTTTTTTTTTTCTGGACAAAGTACCGTACACCTTCAGATTACAGGTCTTAAAGGGAAAAGCGCAAAAGGAGCAGGTCTTAAAGCAAAGTTCGAACTGTCAGAGTGGTCCCTAGAGGGGCAAACTTAGGAGTTTCTTTTAGGATTCCCTTGAGGGACTTTATCGCCCTAGTGCCCTCTATAGAGGGCACTAGGCTTGCAAAAGTGGCCACTCAAGGGAATCATGCTAATGGTCTTAAAATCAGAACAAAAATCGAAAGACCCCTATAGGGACCACTCAAGCTTTAGAAGCTTAGAGGTCTGACTTCTAGGGAGCACTATGTTGTCTACTCTAGGTTTTTTTCCCTTCTTAAACCCTCTAGTGACCCCTCTAGCGTTCTTAAGAAGGCGCAAAAGGCGCAGGTCTCGAAGCGAATCGCGCAAAAAGGTCCAGCATACTGTAGTTTTTCATATTTTTCTTTTTGAATATTACTGCGCGGAAACCATTGAATATATACTTTTCCCTTATTGGAATATTTCTTACAGGTCCATCTGCGTAACCACTGTGGACCTTGTACGGCAGTGTTGATGGCGCTATCGTAGCCGTTATTCCGATCATTCTGAATCAAATAATCAGTAGAAATCTGAATTTTCTTTATGTCGAGGGGACGTTTCAAAATATGTTTGAGGAAAGGAACCAAAAAAAAAGAGGTTAAAAATGTCCATACTCATAAGGAATGGTCGCCGGGAAGTAGTTGGGCGGTGTGATCATGATCTGAAAATATTTCTGTTCTTTTTGAAAAAAAAATTAAGGGTCTTCATCTGACTTATGTTCTCTGATGTGACAGAACCTTGAAATTACTTAATACAAATATATTTTTCAAAAAAATTTTTGAGATCAAGAAGCAAAAAAAAACCTCTTGAGAAATTTTTCAAATTTAGACAAATTATGTTTTTTTGGCGCGATTTTAAAACTTTCGTGGTGTGTCTGTTTCAGACTTATTATGCCAAAAAAAAAAAAAGCTTTTTGCATTTTTTTGAAATCGCGCCAAAAAAATTTTTTTAATTCGTCAAAATTTGAAAAAAATTCTCAAGAGGTTTTTTTGCTCTGCTTCTTAATCTTAAAAATTTTTTTGAAAAATCTATATTTTTTTAACTGTGGTAGTAAACAATATAGGACCTCAATATCATTTTCAAAGTTTGAATTCAATATTTTTCATTTTTAGGCACATCGCCTAACTTTCTTCAAAATTAAGATTTATTTTGATGAATCTTCGTACCGCATGAAAAGCTACGTTGAGAAATTTAAGGAAAACAATTTGCTCAACCTAAACCTGAGAATAAGAAGCCTCCGGGAGTTGATTATACGGTGCTGGAAGCATTGCCGGAAGGACTTGCTGGGGTTGAAGTGCGGGCGGCGGAGGGAACGGTATGGGGGCACTTGGCGAAGGTCGGTAGGAAGAGCTGGAGAAGGGGTACGGAGGCGGGACTGGTAGAAGAACGGGAGCTGGTGCGGGTAGGAGGGGGATTTTGGGTTGGGCATAACTGGCCGAGTAGGAAGTGGCGAAGGATGAAGCTGGTATTGAAGGGATCGCTGGGGCCACGGAAGCGTAGGAGCCCTGAACTTTTGGATTTCAATTGAAACTTGGAATGAAAAAAGAATATTTTTAGTTAATTTCGATGAATCTTCCTTTCGTGACAATGGCTCCTTTTTCGGTGCCTTTTTGCGCCATTTTATCGGCTTTTATGCACCGTTTTTACTGCCTCTTTCTTTCCCACCACTTCTTGAGCCTGAGAACTCAAAAAAGGCTCCAAAAAGGAACTCTTTTTGCCGCTTTCTGGGGCCTTCTTCGAGCCATTTAGCGGCCCGAGAAGGTACGTTGATAAAATCGGAGAAAAACGACGAATCAAATTAAAGAAGTCACTTAAGAATACTTAGAAGCCCTAGAGGGAATTTTATTCGCGAGGTTTGAACGCAAGTTTGAAAAAAACCAGCGCTGAATTGTTCAAAATTATAATTTTTGTTACCTTTTCTGCGAAATAACTAATAACTAAAATGTGAACTCAAATTGGAGGTTATTGGAAACAGAAATGTAGGATAGGACGATAAGAAAAATTATTTAAAAATTGTCAAGTAAAAAAAATCGAAAAAAAAATCTTACAAAGATTTTAACAATTCAGAAGGTAGTTTTTTTAGAAGTTCTAATAAAAAAGGAAAAATTGAATTTTTTTCGTCTTAAACACAATTTTTTTTTCCATTTATTCAGACGGTCCCATAAATAAAAGTGAATCCTGCTTGAGAAAAAAAAAGTATTCGGAAAAGTTTAGAAACAAAAAAACCGATCATTCCTACCGTATAGGCTGCAGCCGGAGCAGCCAAGTTGGAGCAAGGGACCGGAATGGCGCAAGTTGAGATCTGCGGACACCTTGGCGGTGGAGCGCAATTGCAGCCGCAATTACCGCCGCCTCCACCGAACAAAAAAGGCTCGGAAAATCGAATCAAGGTTATCAACACGAAGCAGGTGTTGATAATCATGGTAAAGAGTAAGCGAGGAAAGTCGAGGAATGCCTAGGGGAGGAAAGGAGGCTAAGCCGGATTAGGTGGCACTCCATGTCCGGTGGAGTCCGACCTCCGAAAAACGTTTTGTCGTCGCGACCTGTTCCGAGGCCTTAGCGGGGTGTCTGGAGGTATAGCTTTATACGATATATAGGATCATAAAGCTCTTTGTTGGGTTTATTATACACGGATATATTGGATTTCAAGGGAATACTTGTGCTCACAAGGGAGGTGAAACGGAAAAGTTCCTTTGAGGGCCTAAAGGCTTGTACTAGGGCTGGCCCGCGGGCCTTTTCTTAGCCCGGCCTTAAGATCAGAATTAGAAACTATGATTCAACAAGTTTTTTTCTCATTCTTGAAGATCAACTCAACTTTCAGAGACTTTGATAGCCTTTACGAACTATTAAAAAATTAAAAAAACATTTTAAAATTCAATAAAACTTTATACAATGCCAATAATTTTTTTCAAAAACCCGTTAGTAAAATTTAAACAAAAATCAAGAAGGTCTCTTATAATTGGTTGAGGACGTAGAAAAGAAGGGAAAAGATTGGGATAGTGAATTTCTGGGCGGCGTGGCTGTACAGCTTCATGCAGTCGTCGTATCTTGGATAGTCACTCCATTCCATCGAACAGAGTTGGGCTCCTCTGAGGATTAGAAAGGATTAGAAGCGAAAAATCGACTGACTTGCGACAAATTATTTTGCAACTCAGAACTTAGGATCTGGAGGAATAAAACCGTCCAAATGATCTTCAAAATAATAGGAGGATATAACCAAAATTTAGAGGAACTGGATCAGAAAAAAAATTGGATTCCTATCATTTATAAAAAACTCCAAGTTAACATTTTTTTTCAATTTTTTTTTTTCTACTGGAAGTTCGATCTGGTTCTTTAATCGCACAATATTTTTCAAATTTAATATTCCTAAGATCTCTATGTACTACCATTCGATACAGAATTCGAATGTTTAAAATGGGCCTAATTTTCGGTTATAGTTTTGACCTCATTTTGAATCGTTTATTCTTACTCAAATTTCAAATTAGCGCGCCAAAACGGTTATTTTCATTCATGGCAGTGTAAAAAAAAACGTTAAAATCACAAATCTTTAATGAAAAAAAAACCTTTTTTGCAGCAAGGTTTTGAAAAATCCAACCGAAAATCAAGAAAGACACCTGTAAATGCCCTGAGGCATCGCCGGCTTCCACAGAACCGAGTTGTAGTTGATGTAAGTTTGAAACAGCGAATCATTTTTCTTCATGTTCTCCAGAACGTCCGACATTTTTCTCGGGGTTACGTCACTGGAAACTGAAGTTTTTTCAGAATTATCGATTGATTCCAACCCGAAAATGCCATAGGCTTGCTTGAAAGAGTATTCGAAGACGAATGGAGTCGACGCATTTTTGTTCAAATCATCCAGATTGATGTAATAGGTGCTGTAAAAACCGTTGAAGACAATAATATGAACGGTAAAAAGAAAGAAAGCGAGTCAATTTTTTTAAACTAGTTTTTTTGAAAATTTTTTTTCTCCAGGATTCTCACAGTAAAAATCTGCTTGATGACTACAATCACCCGGAAAAAGATCCAGAACAAGTTTTCGAAAACCTCCAAAATGTTAACACCCCGAAAAAAAACCTGAAACCAACTTGATATCGGAAATTTTTCCGTAATCATCGGTTTCATAAGTTCTAAAGGACGGATTGTTGGCTCCAGCGCCGGGAAGATCCGAAAACCAGGGGGTGACCGAAGGAGCCATCAGGGCGAGCTGGACGACGTTTCCTAGTTGATCCTGAGGTCCATTGAGTTTGGAAAAATAGGATATATGAAGAATAGCTGAGTAAAATGGGTTATTTTTTGAAAAACCGCCAAAAAATGAATTTTTTTTTGAATAGATTGACAATCTCGGAACTGACCCGCAAACCGGACGCGCCCCAAACGTTTCTTGAATTGCAAAAAATAACTCAAGAGTGCTGACGCCGCTAAAGGGACCACTAGAAATCGAGCAAGTCCAAGGTGCGGCCGGTCATCGAGTTTTCCGCTCTATTATTCGCATTTTTTCTCGTCACAGACTCCCAATTATCTTCCTACCTTGATCAAATGGAAGGTATCCGTGTGATGATGCCCAAAAATCATCCAACCGATGCTATTAGCGTATCTTGTCGTCAAATTGAGGAATTTCTCGTTGTACTCCGGTCGGAACCAAGTGAAATTGGGAGATCTTTCAAACACTGAAAAACTTCTTTCGCGATATCCAAAAGGTCTCGAAAAGGAATTTTGGAATAAAGGCCTCAAAGGCTTTTTTCTAGACCTTTTTTAAAAGCTCCTTGAAAGGAGGTGTAAAAAAATAAGGCGTAAAACAGGCTGAAAAAAGGAGATTCCGAGAAACTTTTGACAACTCTTTAGGAACTCAAAAAGGAGCTTCCGATCCTTCTTTTTAGTCTTTTCGGGGTCGTTTGGACTTTGCGTGTGTTACAGGGAAAGTTTTCAATTTTTTTTTCGTTTATTCAAAACTTTCATATTGAAGCTTGAGCTCCTGTTTCAACGTCTTTTCAAAAATTTTCGAAGAAGTTTTTTTTTTCACTTCATCTACGACCATTAAAGTTACTTGATATATCTTTTTATTCAATGATGCGCCTGAAACTGGAAACAAAAAAAATTTAATTTTTTTATCTCTCATTGAAAAGGGTTTTTTTAGGAAGAAAAAAAGGAGGCGGGAAAAAGAACTCTGCCGCGTCTCAGCGGGTGTACCCGTGTTTTTAAGGCTATTCGAGTTTCAGTTGGGCTAAAGCGGGACAAAAACGGGCGCAAGAAGAGGCAGGTGACCCAGCTGGTTCATTTCAAAAATCTGTTACCAAACTGTGCTAAAACGGTGCTGTGGTGAAAAAGCCTTAATTTTTACCAGCTGGGCTTTCTTCGGGTTTGAAACGGGCACACCCGCTGAGAGCCCGTGTTAGCAAGGCTGGGCCACCTTCATCAGCATGAGAGGGGGATTCAGAAAAACTTTTGACACCTTTTATGGAACTCAAAAAGGGACTTTTAAAGGCCTCAAACGCGCCATGTTTTAGACCTTTTTCTGAAAAGGACCTTTTAAGGAGGTGTAAAAAAATAAGGCGAAAAAAAGATGAAGAAGAAGAGAACCTTTTGACACGCTTTAGAAACTCAAAAAGGAGTTTGAGACTCTTCTTTTTGTATAAATCGCAGACAGGCAGAAAGTTTCAAGCCCGCGGTGAATAGACTATATTAAAGATGTGATCGTCATTTTTAGTGACTACAAAAGAAACGTGTTTTTGAAACCGTTTGGACTTTGCTTGTGTGAAATTTTTGCTTTCAACTATTCTTGTATATCTTTCTGTTTTCAAGTATTCATGGCTTTTTTCCTACTCAAAACTAACCTCCAGGACCGATATGAGCAATGATATGAACTTGGGAAGTACAATTATCAGTGACTCTGTTGGGACACTGCTCTGCGGCTTGTAACTCGGCCTCCATGAAGGCGAACTGTCCGGCCGGGTCAGTTTTGTCCGTAAAGTTACCGTAGGCCTTGTTCGCGCTGATATTGTCATTTTTTATCATTGAAAATGCATTCCGTCGGCCTACTTGTAGTACAAATTCGTGTTGAGAACGACGGCAGTGGCGTTTTTCAACCGGAGCTTGTAATAGCCGCCGCTGAGGAAAGTTGCCTTCAAAAAGGACCTTTTTTTTCGAATTCTATTCCGAAGATTCTGTTGTTCGAAGAAAACTCAAAATCAGAGAGTTGAAAAGATAACTAAATTTTTGAGGGTCAGAGATAACTTTGAACAAGTTTGAAAGACCGCATTTGGAATGGCTATGGAATTTTCCGCTTTGCATTTTTTAACGTGCAAAACGTATAAATAGCCAGGAAGAAAGATTTTTTTTTTTTAAAAACCAGGGTAAACTGAATTTTTAAAGATACGAAGTCTTCTAGTTAAAAAATTTCAAGAAAATTTCTTTTTTTTATTTCAGTATGATTATCTCCCTCTACCTTGTTCTGATCGCCCAACTGCTTGGACCAAAGGTCCCAAGTCCTCGAATACAAAGTGGAAGACAGATCGAAGGCGTTCGCCGGGGCGTAGTCGTGATTTCCGAAAGTCGGCAAGATTTGAGTTTTCGGGAACTTGGAGAACAACAGAGTGGTCGTCGTGTTCATCGCGTTCATCACATCTGAAGCGGGAATCCGTGTTTATTCCTTTTTAATCTCCATTCTAAGAAATGCCCTAGGGACCCCTAGAGAGGTTAGAAGAAAGAACAGTCCCTGGAGGGGACAAAATAGGGCTCCCTTAAGGGCTGAGGTTTAAGTGGTCCCTAGAGGGGTTTAGGGTCTGACCGCTAAGTTCATAAAGCTCAAGTGATCCTCGGGTACTTCAAAAAACTATAGGGCTCCATATAGGGTGAGATATGGTGGTAGTTTGCCCCTCTAGGCGTTTATAATTTTTACTCGGTTTAAAACGGCAAGTTCCCGTAGGGAACAAGAAGTCTGGGAAAATCCTAAAAATTCGCAAATTTCGAAATTGGCGACAGAACGCTTGGCGAACGTTGCGCATAGATATTGTAAATGCCAAAATGCAAAAAATAAATCCTAAAAAAAGTTAAAAGATTCACAATTCCAATCGTAACCATCGACGTGAGGAGTGTTGTCGCCGGTCCAAAGGAGCAGGTCTGGATCCGGAAAAAGTCTCTTGGCTTCGTCGATCGCGTGTTGAACCAGAGGCTAAAAAATTCGTCCCTTGGAGTTTCAAAATTTCAGAGTTAGCTCTATTCTCAAAGTGAGTTATCGAAAGTACGGTCCTGCAAGAAATAAAAGAAGGGAAGTACGAAGGAGGTAATTTATTTTATTTCCAACTTTCTTTAAAAACCCTATTTCAAGCGCTAGAATAAATTTTGTTTTCCTTTGAAACCTTTGGAGAATCGCACATGTAGTCGCCGAACGATCCGAGCGTCGCTTTCGCCGTCTGATTTCCCACGTGACACATCTTGGAAGCATCTCCTTTAGTGGAATAATCGACGTCCAGATGGAAATCGGCCAGATGAAGGACCGTGTAGGCGTCGACGGCGGCCACCGCGAGAATCAGAAGTCGCAGCGCCATTCGGCGAGTCTGGAAGCCAATTCTTTGCGGATTACAAGCATTAGGCAGCATTTGGACAATGATAAGGCACTATCAGCCGTGTGAGTTGTCAGAGGAAAGCTCCTGGAGCGAGGGAAACTGATAACAAAAAAAGTTGGTTTTTGAGGAAGTAATTTTTGACCTTCTGGAGTTGAATACAAAAACTGTGTAGGCTGCATTTTTCTTCAGCCTTTTTTAACTGGAGTTTGAAAATAACAAGTGAAAATAAAAAAGTTTACTAATCCATTTTTGAGAGAAAATAAGAGAAGATTTCTGCTTTTGTAACCATTCAAAACATTGGAATTGAAAGAAAACTTCGATAAACCACACCTTTTGACTTTTCCAGCTTCTCACGATTTACTGATCTTTCTTGAACAGCTCCCGCTGCAGCATCACGAAAAAGAAAAAAATATCAGCTTCGAAGGTTATAAAAAAATTGAAAAAAATAATGAAAAAAACATCGAAAATTTTTGAATGAAACATCTGGAAGAAACTCACATAAATTCCATAATAAAGAAAAAGTTCGAGATTAACTAGAAAAACAGAAAAAAAATGATAGACATAAAAAATTTTGCAAAAAAAATAAGGAATAACGTTGCGTCGCGGTGTGTGCAGAAAAACTTACGGTAAGAATTTTTGAAAAACTATCAAAAAGTTTTTTTACAATTTTAATTTTTCGTGAAATTGTTTCTCTAACGATTTTATAGCAGTGTTATTCAGAAAAACGAGCAAAATGGAGTATTTCAACGAAAGGCGGCTGGTTCTCAACGCTAAAAAAAACTTCGAAAGAGAAAGGTGAGAGGAAAATTTCGCCCAAGGGTCAGAAAATAATCGATTCTCCTCGAAGATAAATGGCTGAACAGCAGGCTCTGAAAAACGAATGTTATCTTTTGATAGAAAATCATCAAGCTTTGCGAAAAATTTCCAAATGCATTTTTCGTGAAATCTGAATGAGCACTCAATTTTTTTTTTCTTGAAACTCGATACGTTTCTTTTTTTAAAATTTTGTTCAATCTAATTTTTTTGCAGCTCAAGAAAGCCGCGATTGGACTGAAAGACAACGGAGACTGAAGATTTAATAAAAAAATTCTCTATTTGAGTGAGTTTTTTTAGTTTAGTTTTTCGTTTTTTTAACTTTTCCAAAATCATCCCCCTGCCAGTTAAATTTTTTTGATGACAATTTTAATGTCAATTTGATAGTTTTTCCGAATCTGTAATTTTTTTAGATAGTTTGCAAGAAAAAAAATCGAATTATATAGTTTGGAAATTTAAAAAAACTCAAGAATTTACAATTATAGCTCAATATCAGCGAGTCTGATCGAATTCCGTTTTATCGAGTTTTACAGAAGTCACATTTTTTTATTTTTTTGATCTTTCTTATCTTCCGTGATGATTCTTAATGACGTGGTCAATTTTTCACCTTTTTGCTGATTCATATTTTCATCATTTTTTTGAGAAGTTTGGCTAGGACTGATAGAAAAATGCGAATTTTAAAAAAATGTGGATGTTGTAACTGAAAGTGTTTTTTTGAAACCTTTTTTTCCGTTTATTATCGCTTTGTTCGATGATAATGATTTTTTTCGAGAAAATGGAATTTTTATTAAGAATATGATATTTTTTTCTCCTTATAATACTTACGATGCAATCGCAAAGTAGTTTACCAGTTAGATGCGTTAAAATATTCAGTTTTTTTGCATTAATATTTTACTTTGTTCAAATTTTGAGTGGAAATTTGGAAGAAACAGAGATCTAGCCCTTTTTGTGGCATAATAGTGATTCAGATGCCGATCCTTTTTTTGAAATAACCATTTAAAAATCCAAAAATTCTTCTTTTTAATTTATTTTTAAAGACTTCTTTCCATTTCCTTTTCCTTCAAACTTTTAAACTGGAAGATTTTCTTGGAATTTTTTTACGCTTTTTTTGCCCTCAAGCTGAAATGTAGTCCTGACGTGGAAAAAAAGTCGACTTGTCCCCCAGGCGGACGAAAAATTATGATCCACTCGAGAAGCACAAAAGCCGCACACGTACGTGTGAATAGGGATTAGCGGTGTGCGGCCGACGGGCAAACAGAACATTAACAGAAGCCAGTTCTGGTCCGGCGCAAAGTATCACAGCGAGAAATGCTTGACGCGTCGCGGCCGCCGTGCTTTTGTCCCTTCATGTAGCTGGAGCGTTTATTTGCGCAACATATTGTTCGAGTTTTTCCCCCCCTGGACCGTCGGCCGCCCTCTTGTAGAGATAGTTTTTTGGGCCGCTAAACAATGTTGACCAAAAACCAAATGGCCAGGAGGAGGACGACGGTATTTAAGAACCCTTGGCAGGACGTATTGGCAGAACGGACAACGGCATGAGTTCCGCACTTTGGTAGGTCTTCCATAAGGTTTTCGAGATTGAAGTATGAAAATTTAGGCTTTGCGCTTTGATGGCGACTGTTAGTGGTCAGCTTCTGCTGCCACGACCAGTTCTGGCGGCTCCATTGGCTCGACCTCTACTTGCCCCAGCTCCTCTCTTGGCTCCAGCGGTGCCACTGGCTCGACCTCTCCTGGCTCCAGCTCCCCTTCTTGCTCCCGCTCCTCTGCTTGCTCCAGCTCTTCCTCTGGCCGCTCCGATCATTTCCAGAGTCGGAATTGCCATGCCAGCTGCCGTAGCCGCTGCTGCTGTCGCTCCTCCACCTCCACCAGCTCCTGAGTTCCAGCAAGGTCCTCCTCAGCAGTATCCACCTCAAGGACAGCAGTACCCCCCACAGCAGCAGCCTCAGTACCCACCTCAGGCTCCGCAGTACCCTCCTCAGGGTCAGCCTCAGTATCCTCCGCAACAGCAGCCTCAGTACTCGCCTCAGCCTCAGCAGTACCCTCCTCAACAACAGCAGCAGTTCCCACCCCAGCCTCAGCAGCAGTACCCACCTCAGCAACAGCAGTACCCACCTCAGCCTCAGCAGCAGCAGTACCCACCTCAGCAGTACCCTCAACAATACCCTCAGGCTCAGCAGAACCCACTCCCACCACCGCCACCAGGACCAGGACCTCAGCGCGCCGATTCCATGGTCCCACCGAACGACGCCTCTTTCTTCGGTCGTCCAGCTCAAGCCACCTTCGCCCAGGCTGTCGACTCTTCGCCAAACTTCCCGGCCTTCACCGAATTCCGAAGCGTTCCTCTTGCGGCTCCCGGCGGACAAGGTGGACCAGGCGGACCAGGTGGACCTCAGCGAAACCCAGAGGGAGCTGGACCAATTCCGTCGGCTCCCGGCGTCCAGATGACCGCTCCGGCGGCTATCGCTCCCGTCTTCTCGCCATTCGTCCGTGCCAATTACTTTATTGGAAGTAACAAACCTTGAACGATTTTTTTGAACGAAAAAGTTTATTTAATGTTGTCTGTATATTATTGGTGATTGTCGATAAATTATTTAAAGTTTTTGTGTTGAAGAAAATATGGAAATTTTTTTAAAAAGAAGTTGAAGTATTTGGAGAACACGGAAGCGAATTACCAGCTCAAAACGTTTTTGAACCCATATTTTTGAGTTTAATACTTCTAAAAAAAGAAAAACTTTCCCCTAGAAGTCTCTCTCAATTTAAAAAGAAAACATGAAAAAAAATGTAATCTTTTTGGGTTTTTTGTCTCCAAACTGGTGAATAATTTTGTTTGAAGTCGCTCTGCTCTAGTATTAGAAGGAGACCCTTTCTTTTCCTTCTTCATGAGGGATTTTGATCTTTTGATGCCATGAACACAAGTCGTTTCAAGTCGGATGCGCCTCTCAACGCCGAGTCGTTCCAAATGCAACTACGTACTTCCCGTTCAAATTTATCACAAAATCAGCCAAATTTTGTAAGCAAAGCATTCGAGTTCCTCACTTTTAGAAAATTATTAGAGTGGAAAAATATTGATTTTTTATGATTTTTCGAAGTCCATGGAAAATGAAGAAAATATCTGAAGCTCTGAAGAAAACTCGAAGAAAACTTGGACATCTGTTTTCTGAAGAAAACTCGGACATTTTCTCAGAAATAAGAAAATATCTTGACAAAAAATGAAACTGAAAAATTTATTTCTGACTAGGGAACTACTCGGACTCGGGTACGCGTTTCGAGTTGAAACTTTGGTGGCTAATAGACCCGGGTAAGAGTACTTGGAAACAAGAGAGATTATCTGCTAAACCCCATAGGCTTCTGAGAAAAAGCTTTTCGAAAACGAACAGATTAGGCTTGGAAATTATCAAATTTTTGCTTTCCTCCGTCTTTTAGCTGGAAAAAAGTTTTTTGAAGTTTATCATAGCCGGATCATTCAATGCGATTGTACTAAAATATAAAATAAGGTAAAAAACAGTATTCTGAAATTTTTCAGGCCTAATTTTCACATTTTCTACGAATTTTTTCTCAGTTCTCTATTGGGTTTAGCAGATATTCTCTCTTGTTTTTTTTAAGTATTCTGACTTGGGTCTATAAAACCACTAAAGTTTGAACTCGATCCGCGTACCCGAGTCCGAGTAGTTCCCTAGTGAGTTTTTTGAAAAAATTACTTTCACTTAAAATAACGTTGAGAGGGGGCTTTAAGAAGAAAAAAAAAACTGGTCGTTTCTTTTGTATTTTCAATTTTTTTCAGACAGATTTTGCGCTCCACAGAAGCTTTTTGAGCATTAAAAACTTTTCATTGAGCTGAAAAATCTCAAAGAACTTCTCCTAGTGGTTACAGGCCCAAATTTGAAATGTATTTGAAGCGATGAAAAGTTGAGATAATTACACTACTTTTTTTTTTAGTACTGAGAATCGTATTTTATGCCCGTTTCCGCGTTTTTTTCCGTTTGAAAATGTTTTTTTCTCGATTGAAAGAGATTCTTCTATCTCTATCGTTCTTCCAAACCACCTAAATTTAGTCTGAAGCCAATATTCTTGGGATTTTTCCATTTTATGGAAGATAACAAAAGTCAAAGAAAAAAATATTTATTGGAGAAACCGGTATATACAAATACTGAGTGTCAGGGAGTCGCCAATAAATATCGCTTAGAAGGTCTTGGCCTTGTTACTTCCAATGAAGTAAGCGGCACGAGCAAAGGGGGCGTACGCGGGGACAGCCGGAGCGACAGGAAGAGCTGGAGCAGCCAGGACTGGACGAGGAGCCAAGAGTGGGGCAGCTGGAGCAGCGAGCACTGGAGCTGGAGGAGCAAGGAATGGGGCTGGAGCGGCCAGGACTGGAGCTGGGGGAGCCAAAAGTGGGGCTGGAGCAGCGAGGACTGGAGCTGGGGCAGCGAAGACCGGTCGAGGAGCGAAAGCTGGCACAGCTGGGATCATCGGAGCAACGACTGGAGCCGGAGCGTCGAAGATTGGAGCCGGAGCTGGGAGCGGAGCTGGAGCAGCGAAAGCTGAGACTGGAGCTGGGACAGCCGGGGCAGCGAACACTGGTCGAGGAGCGAAAGCTGGAGCGGCGAAGACGGGAGCTGGAGCCGGAGCAGCGAAGACGGGCGCTGGTGGAGGTGCGACCGGAAGGACTGGCTCGGCGAGCACGGGCTCCGCGACGGCGACTGGAGCTGCGACGGGCGCGACTCCCTGGGTGATGATCGGCTTGGCCGGCACGTAGTAGCGTCCGCTGAATGGTCCGTTCACCGCGACTTGCGCCGAAGTCAGGGCGAGTCCCGCGACGAGGATACTGTAATTTCCGTTTGAAAAGCCTCTAGAGTTACTGCGACTCACGAAACGACGGTTTGCATGTTGGAAGTGCTGGTGGAGCCGAAGGCTTTCTTCAGGTGTTCAGTCCTGCACGCCGATAGCTTAAATAGTCGGCAGGACTGGACTGGTCCTTCACGTCATTTGGCTGTCGCCTCCGCGGCGCCCATCATGGCGCGAGGCTTCTTCGACTTTTTTCCCACTTTTTTCTGCGATTTTTGTTTGGTTTCGCGCTTGCCACTGCCAAAGCTCACTGTTTCAGGCTTCGGTAATTTTAGCTGTGGAGGCTTAGAACTAGAGAAAAAGTTTTATCTAAATATAATTTTTTTCAGCTCATTTTTTTCCAAATTTCAAAGACTATCGATATTTTTTTCATAAAAAGAATTTTTGTTATAAGTTTCCAAGCATCTTTTTTTCAACACGAAAATCAATGAAAGAAAAATTAAATTTTTCGACCTTTTTTTCTGCAGGACTGTTTCCTGCTCTACTAAAAATTTTTCTCTGCAAAAAAACTTTTTTTGCTCCACCCTGTGTTTTTTGACGAAGTCGATTTTTTTATACAAACAGATAGAAAAAGAATTAGTAAAAAAATTTTTCCTGATCAACGGAAATCCTTCACAGAGGAATATTTATTTCAGCGAGTTCATAAAAATTTTTTTCTATCTTAAACAAAGAACTCGGAAGAATGCTCTAACCTTTTTCTCGGTAACAAAACCGTCTTCAAAAGAACACTTCTACAAAAAAAAACAGCAAAAAAAGCTTACGGCAAGCCGAATTCCCAAGCCGTCTCCGATCCAAGTACTACCGGCTCTCAACGTTGCTTAACTTGCCAGATCGGACGGGATGGCGTGTTTTCAACGTGATGTGGTCGTAAGCGGCTACGAGGGAGCGCAGAGAGAATAGATCCCCGGACAAGCCATTCGAGAGAACAAGACGATTCGAAGAAATATTATAAGTTGCAAGAATAAAAAAAGTTGAAATGTCTAAATTTTGACTTTTTTGACGCAAAAATAACGTGAGAAATGGTAAATTGGTCATAGACATATATTTTTTTGCCTTTCTTGTCAAAGCGGTGAAAATAAATAAAATATAATCTATCGAATACTCAGCGTAAATCTACAACCAACTTCAAATTTCGCGCCAAGATATATAGGTGACGACACGGTTTGAGTGTTATTTTTTTATTTTTCAAAAACTTTTTTCTTGATCTCTTAATTTTTTTTCTTGAATATTCATTTTTCCCTGACGAAAGTTTCTACATAAAAGTGGTTTCTCCGTTTATGCCACTCTTTTGCTCATAAGTTATATCTTATTTTCTTCATATTTTTTTTCTGTACTCGCAGTTGTCTTTCAGATGTCATCAGCTTCTTTTCCATATAGGTTTATACTTGACTGACTTTGGAAGTTAGCTTGCGGTACCTTTTTTTAGATTTCGAGAGCGGAGTTGTTGAAACTCGATTCTAAGGTTTTAAAAGTTCCCACTTTTAAGTTTCACTGAACAATTTAGAAGTTCTGATCTTCTTGAACTGTTGGGTAAATTAAGTTCAGCTTTTCTGAAAACTTTCAAAACTTCTTTTTCATTTTTTTTTTTGCGGTTCTCTTTTTTCTCAGCTTCTTCTATTGAGACTTCTTCTATCTAAGTTTGGTTTTTACAGCTTTTTAAAAGTATCCAAGTTCTCTTCTTCTTCTTCTCACATTTTTTCGTTTTTGCAATATTACTTTCCTTTGTTCTTTTCTTCTTCATCCTTTTCAATTTGAAACAAAACAGAATAATATTAAAGGTTTTATGTCGTTGGTGCGCAATATATACAAACAATCGCTCAAAACGATTCGAAACACTCGACGAGATAGCCTGTGCAGATTTACGCAGTCTTCTTGGCCTTGTTGCTTCCGATGAGGAAGGCCGACCTGGCGAACGGAGCGTACGCCGGAACTACGGCTGGGGCAGCGAGGACGGGAGCTGGAGCAGCGAAAACTGGAGCTGGAGCAAGGGCTGGGGCAGCGAAGACCGGTCGTGGGGCAGCCAAAACTGGAGCTGGGGCGAAGGCCGGAGCGAAGGCTGGGACAGTTGGGGCCGGGGCGAAAGCTGGGACAGCTGGAGCAGCGAAGACTGGAGCCGGAGCTGGAGCGAAAGCTGGAACAGCTGGGGCAGCAAGGACTGGGGCTGGAGCCGGAGCGAAAGCTGGGGCGGCGAAGACTGGAGCTGGACCAGGGGCGAACGCTGGGACAGCTGGAGCAGCCAAAACTGGAGCTGGAGCAGGCGCGAAAGCTGGAAGAGCTGGGGCAGCCAAGACTGGTGGCGCGAAGGCTGGGACGGCGATTGGAGCAGCGACTGGCGCGAGTCCAGGAGTCAGCAGAGGCTTCGACGGCACGTAGTAACGTCCCATGAAGGGTCCGTTGACCGCGATTTGGGCCGAGGTGAGTGCCAGACCGGCGAACAGCACACTGTAAAGTGAGAATATTGATTCTGAGTAGGAGATTCTGTACACGTTTTTCTCAGAATCTAAAGCTTATGTTACTTCTGCTGTAGAAGCTTGGAAAGCCAGAAAATGAGCCCCGCTGGTTTTTTAGGTGAAGTTCGGATTTTTAAGATTTGATAAAGTTTCAACTTTTTTCTGTAGTCTACTCAGTGGTATTCACGTTATTAGGACATAGAAATTTTTTAAAATAGAATTTTGAATGAAGTTACCGATACGAAAAGGTTTCGATTCTGATCAAGTCCAGAAGATTTTGGAAATCGGAAAAAAAAAATCGATTTTAAAAAGAAAAACCAGGAAATTTTCAAAAAAGTTTTTAAAGGATTAAAGACAAATTTTCCAAACTTTCTAAGGCCATTTTCATCGTAATTCACGGAGATTTTTCAAACTTTCAGAAAACTTTTTGAAAGTGTCAAGTCGCTCAAAGCTACAGCAAAAGTTTCAAAAAACAGAAAAAAGTGAAAATCGAAGAATGAGAACTAACGTGATGATGGAGTTCATAGTGGAAATGGGTGTCGAGTGTTGGTTGGAGACGATTGCTCGAAGATGTCTTCGGCATCGTCTCGAGTCGCTTAAATACGAGGCGAGAAGAGTAGCCGGCGGCGACCGGTCCGGCCACGCCAGCGGCACACGCCTACCTCTGGCAAAAACGTGTGACTCTGCACCGGAATCAAAAAAAAAAGAAAGTCAAAAAGCGCCGCCGGACACTTTTCTCGCCGTTGCTCCCACAAAAGAAGATTATCGCCTGGGTATTGTGTTGCGAGAAGTGCTCAGCCACATTCCGGCAACTCGAGACCCTCCGCACCGCTTTTTTATCATTCAGACCTTGGCCGACGCTATTTCGGAGTTGAGCATTTGGACTGTGGTCTCTTGAGAAAATGTTCTTGGGGAGCCTTATTGGAGTTCGATTGAGTTGAAAAATATTTTCTTATGGCTGTTGGAAGTAAGTCAAACAGAAATTGACAAAATTTGTGTTTCTCAATTGAAATGAGAGATTGGAAGCATAATCATGTATTTCGAAATTTAAAAAAAACTTGCGAGAGCGAAATATGCTCAAAGAATATACGAAATGTTGAAGGTCGCTGACAAAGTCCAGAAGAAGAATTAAAAATCAATTTCTTGTGTCGCTATTCTGGCACTTTTTCCTATCGTAAAATCAAAGAAAGTTCTATAAAATGTCAAAAACTGTTTTGAAAAAGCGAAAAAAAAAACGCAAAAAATGGTTTTCATTGGCTTACTGTAGCATTAAACTTCGCAGACACAGCGACGCAATCTCCGGATATTGAATTTTTTTAAAATTTCGTACAAAAAAATAAAATTCGAGCTTTTTTTATGTTTATTTTTTTGGCTTTTTTTCTTTTTTTCTTTATTTAATGTTTTTCTGTTTTATGTTGTTTTTTTATCCCGCCGATTCGAATCTTATTTCGGTACGCTTTCGAATTTTTTTATCATACTATGTGATCTTTCTGAAAAGAAACATTTGGAAATAAATTCAGAAACTTACTTTTTAAAAATTTTTTTCTTACAGTTCATTCCTCGCTAGGAAACGTCGAAAAAAATCTCGGAAGAAATTTTAAAACTATTTTTTTAAAAACTTTTTAGAAGTCTTTGGAAAATTCCTGACTGCAGCAAAAAGTTCTTTTTAATATTTGAAAAAAATCGCTCCCTCGTAAATCAGCCAGAGAATGAGACTTATAGAGGGTCCGTATAAGAAAATGCGGATATCGAAAAGAGCTTTTTCGCAGACTCACACTTTAAATAAAGTTCTTTGGAAATATTTTCAAGACTTTCCATAATCATCAAAGCCTCAAGACATTTTTAAACCATGTATCAAAATTATCTATTCAAGAAAAGCTTTTTGAAAATTCATGAAGTTCTCTAACCAAGCGGAGCGTTCTTTTAGTGTTTAATTTTTTTTTCAAGACCTTCTGTTCATCTTTGGAATTTCAAGCCATCATGCCCCGCCCAAGTTGACGCGATCAGCCAATCAGAGAGCCTGCGCTACAGAGAGTGTTTTTCGAATGACGTCATCGTTATCAAGATTCGAAATCAAAAACATATTTTCTAGTTTGGACCAAAATGACGTCATATGACCTGACCTCAATGACGTATTGACACGTGGCCATTATTTAAAGCAAAAATTGTTGGAGGAAGCTTCATTCAGAAAATCGAGAGCCGTCTTGAGTTGATCATTAACTTTCAAACTCTTGCAATATGAGCGATGTGGGTTTTTCTTTGCATTTCTGGGCGATTCCGATGATTTTCAGAACAAAGGACCCGTGGAGAAGACGAAGGAAGCCGCGTCGGACGCCTATCACAAGGTCGTCGGTGAGAAGAAAACCGAAGACAAGGCCGCCGACCAGGTCAAGGAGACTGCCGACTCTGCGGCTAAGAAGGTTTTTTCGATTATTTTGAGCCCTGGAAATGAAAAACTGTTATTTATTTTAGGCTCATCTGAAATCGTTTTTTTTTGTCATAGTATATCCTTCAAGGATGAATATAATATTCTCAAGATCGTGACACTTCAAATTCAATATTTCAATCGAGAAAGTCGGATTCGATGTTGTCTACTGATTTTTTTTTTCGTAGAAAGATTGGATGACGGCACTGCTAATTTTCGAGAGGTGACGTCATCGATCGGAAAAATGACGTCACTGCGGATAATTTCCTGATGAAAACTTGATGACCGAGTTTTAGAAGTATATCTTTTGTACTCTCGTAGCTTTGCCTCATTTGATGACGTCATAATTTGAAACGATGACGTCATGGATTTATAAATAACACTCGAAGATCTACAAAGACTGCATGCTCTTCTAATTTCGAACGTTTTTTCTAGTTATTTTTATTCATCGAAATTAAAGAGGTTTCTTTTTTCTTTTAGTAACATCTATTTTATAATTATTAAAAATTCGATCATGAAAAAGTTCTATTCAGGAAAAGATTAATCGAATTTTCAGTCCTTTATTTTAGATTTAGCTCTGTTTTATCAACTGGGTCTATTTGATCATCCTTTAGTGGCTCGAAATTTTCTTTTTTTGATAACTTTAAGCCTCATATATATGAATATATCATATCAACAAAAGCCTGGATTTTTTAAATCGTTTTTTGAACCTACTTCAACTTTCAAAATAACTCAGAACAAATTGAATTGAACTAATTAAGGTGAAGGAAGTCCGTAAAGATGCCCAAGAAGCGGTTGATAAGCTTAAACCAGAAGAAGAAAAAGAGACGACCAAGGAGAAAATCGAGCACAAAGCCGAACACGTCAAGGAAGTCATCAAGGAGAAGGTTGATTTCTTCCAAAATTAAATGTTTAAATTATTATTGCAGGTTGAAGATTTAAAAGAAGGCGCCAAGGACGCCAAGGACGCCATCAAGGAGAAGGTAATTTCTCGAATTTTGAAGTAAATTTGAACCAGTAGAAGCAGCTTTTCATGAAAATGTTTTAAAAGTCAAATTTTCAGGTCGTAGACATCAAGGATGCCATCAAGGATAAGGTATTAATTTTTTTAGTGCGCAAAATTTTTTTAAAATTGCAAGAAACTTCTTTTTGGAGAAAATTATTTTTTTCAAAAAAACTTCGAAAAATCTTATGATTTATGAGTATTTTTTTCATATGATTTTTTTGGTTTCTTTTCCATTTTTTAAATATTTAAAAAAATATCGATAAAATAATTTTTCCAGGTCCAAGAAGCGAAAGATAACAATTAGAACAACTGTTTCACAAAAATTATTGGCTCCACTTTAATGATTTTTTTTTCGCCCCCACGCATTTCAATAAACTTGTTTAATTAATCCTGTTTTCGCTTTGATTTGAACAGAAAAAAAAGTTGGCAGTTCCCTCCAATATTTGCCGATTTGATATAATTTTCTCGCCGCGAAATTCCGGAAAATCGCCGTGATTGTCATGACCGGATCAGTCGTATTTGATCGCAATATTTGAGCGACCCATCTCTTCACACATTCTTTCTGTTTGCTGTAAGTCTGGAGGATTTTAAGAGTTAATGAGGGTGAAACCTGAAAATGCCAGAGTCGTCCCTAGAGGGGTTAAATTTTTGGGCTCGTTATAGCATTTTAGGATCCAATCTCTGAGCCCCTAAAGGTCAAGTAGTCCCTTTAGTGGTTAGGAAAAAAAAACCCTACAGTGGACAAAATATTGTTCCCTAAACGGCTATTTAGGCGGTACATATGGGGCTTTAGGTCCTGACTACCTAGCTCCCAAAGATTTAGTGGTCTCTAGAGGGGTCTTCTAATCTTTCCAGGATTTGAAAAAAAAAGTATTTGATAAAATTTGATCGATTATTCCTCATTTGAAACTTTTCCTTCAAAAAACGCCACTTTATCGAGTTTTTTTCCGCATAGAAATGCTTCTTCTCATGAAGTTCATAAGAACCTAAGACTAGCATAATTCCCTAGAGTGGCCAGTTTTGAAACTCTGTCATCATTGCTGTGTTTTCGATTTTTGAATATTTTTACTCATCTTTTAAGTTTTTTCGTCCTTCTCCTTCGGAACTTTCAAATATCCAATGCGGTTTTCTGAAAGAGATGAAACTACAGTTTTCACAGCCGATTTCAATTATGAGTAAACCGTGGAACCGGTATAAAACCTTTTTTGAAAATGTAATCTCATCTTAAACTTGTAATAATAATTTTTTACTCTAAATCATGGGGTTTCGCCGATTTCGATTAAATGAACAAGTAGGGTCCTACAACGAAAAGGCAATTTTACCGCGCGAACTTGAAATTTTGTTTAAAATGGTCACTTCATTCTGAAATTTGGTGTTTTGCGCGTAAAGTTGGCATCTAGTTGTAGGACTCGAATTTTTTCGGCTCAGTTTGAATTTTGCGTATTTCGCTAAATCGCTTTAAAATGGAAACACAACGAACCTCAATTTATCGTCGAAATTACTATGAGCACGGCATAAAATATGACACAAGAACTGAGGTGAATGAAACAAATAAACAAAACCCAATTCTTCAGTACCCCAACCAGTTCTGAAACTGCAACCAACTTTACAGAAAAGTCTACTGATCTAATAGTAAAAAGATTCATATAATGCATTTCTAATTTTGATGAAGGTTTGAATAATAATTCATTCCATTCAAGAGGAAAAAAAATTTCGTCAAAAAAAAAATCAAAAAAAGAGAAGGAAAACGGAATCCCATGTTTGTGCGCCCCATCGATTATAAAAAACACTTGATTACTCTGCTGGTAAAAAGATTCCAAAATGAGATCCCTGATTGAGATGATCTTCTGGGCCGTGCCCCTCGAGCCGAGGGTCATATCAGAAAGTCGGCAGCCGAGCAAACAGGCGGCCAAACCGAACAGGCAGATTAGCGCCGCCAGACCTGTTGCGAGCGACTTTTTCGACTTGGCACACCGTTTCTTATCATTCTTAAACGGTGCCGCTCTGTAGGAAAAAAGAACGAAAGACGGAAAAAAGAGACCCCGAGGCGTTTTCGAGTCAAGTAGACATTCCAATGGCTGGAGGACGAGTGGCGGCTCCTTGAGCTTTGTGTTTTTTGTCTGGAGTTCAAGAATCGAATTGTTTATGTATTATTGAAATCTAGGAGATTTAAACAGTGTGGGAAGAAAATAACGGATGACATGAAATGAAAAAATAAGAAAAAAATTTGCTCTTTCGAAAATTGAAATTTGAACTTTGGTCCTGAAAAAAACTTCGTTCTTTTGAAAATTCACCGAAAAAGACCTTAAATTCGCAATACTTCTTTCAGCCAATTTTTGAACATTTCTGAAATAATTTATAATTTTCTTGTGGCTGATTTCAGTAAATCTGATTTTCTTAGTTTATTCGAGTTTGGTAATCGAGCCATTTTTTGATTGTGGAAACTTTGTGCTAATTTTTCAGAAGATCAAGTTCATTTCTAAATTGATTATTGGCTGAACATCTAGAAATTTTAAATTGGAAAAACGCTTCCTCAAAATAATCCAAGTTTTCCATTTAAGTTTCATAAAATTTGATTTTTGATAAGTTTTCCCCGACTCATACTTCGAAAAGAAACTTTGAAATCAAAACACAAAAAATCTGAACGAGACTAATTCTTTTTTTCTCAAAAATTTGTTCTAGCTGATCTCGGTCTTTTTTCTTTTCTAGTTTGATGTGCAAACGAATCGACCTTTTTTTTCTGTTTGTGCTCTCAAATATTTGCTCAAAGTGAACTATTAGGCTACGCTGGACTGCATGGTAATTGGAAACGATTCGACGAAAAAAAAAAGGAGGAAAAAAATAAATATTTTTATTTCAAAAAAAGTTAAAAACAAGAATTTTTTTCGAAAATTTCAACTTGCGGGGATATATTTGAAATTATATCTTTCTAAGTTGAGATTCAGTTGAAAAAAAGCCCTCCGATTTGAGGCTAAAGATCGAAAAAAATTGATAAAAAGATGATTATTCTAACACATTTCGATTTCGGTGTCGAGAAAAATATGGGAAACTTCCAAATTCACAATGAAAATTTATCGGATTCTCCTAATTAAGAAAAGAAAAGTACAGCAATTATTTCGAGACTCGGAGGGAAAAAGTATAACCGAATTCTAAAAGTGAACTTTGAACAAATATTGAACATTGAAAAATGAAAGAAACGGTTTGAAAAAATTGAAAAATGTTCAAGCGCGAAAATTGGATTTTTCAGCAAATGCGTCGCCGTGCATGAAGAATTTCAGATTACAGTAAGAAGACAAATAATTTTAATGGTCTTTTCGTGACTTTTTTCGTTTTCACAATTTCATTAGTCTTTCCAGTTCTAGTAAGAGCTTCGAAAACTTGACTAAGACATCTTGGAGCATTTCTGTCTCAATTTTCGGCATTACCTAGTGATTCTTCTATTTAAAGAGGCTCTCTGCTCGCTCAACTTCCCTTTACTATAAAATCAAGCTTCCACTCTTGAAAATTTCTCGGACTTTATCAAATTTCAACAAGAAGAAAAGGCCAGAGTCCAGTAGCCCTCAAGAAGGACAATCGTTGCCAACTGACGTTGAGAAATCGAGTTCCCATTGTCCATCTCGCTCGGGCACGCGGCCAAAACTCGCGAATTGCGCAGTCCGAGTCGAACACAAAGGCCGCGTGTTTGCGTACATCACACGCAAACAGCCGGGAAAACATGCTGAAACGGCGTGTCTTGGGTGACGGTCGAAATCAGTTGATTTCCGTGGTTGTGGACCAGCCTCCTGCGGAAAAAGGTTGCCGTTTTTTTCTAAGATGCGCCTGCGGGAAGGCGTGTGCCGCGCCGAGTACATAAGCGACGAGGAACGCGGAAAGAAACACTAACGAATTTCCAGACACATCTTCCCAGCCAACCATGCAGACCATGTGAGTTACTTATCTTGATTAACTAAGACCTCAAGCCTTTTTGAGCTTCCTCTAAGCTCTCTTTTAACTAAGACTTTTGAAACGAACTGTGAAAAATGACTGTAAAAAGAGACTTCGGAGGGGCTACGAAATAAAATTTTTCATCTCCTTTTTGAAAATGACCTCGAAGAAGGCAACCTTCCGAGCTTTTACCAAAACCTCCACTCTTATTTTCATCGATTTCCTTGCAGCTCGATGTTCGTCGCCATCGGCCTCGCGGTCGCCACCTCGGCTCAATTTGCCGCCTGGCCGGCCCAGTCCTACTCGCCGTTCTACCAGTCCTTGTTCGGAGCTGCTTCTTCGCCGGTCCTGTCGGCACCTCTCAACGGAGGAGTCGCGCCAGTCGCCGCCGCGCCGCCAGTCTTCGCTGCCCCAGCTCCCGTTCTGGCTGCTCCAGCTCCAGTCTTTGCTGCTCCAGCGCCAGTTTTGGCTGCTCCAGCTCCCGTCTTCGCTGCTCCAGCCCTCCCAGTCGCTGCTCCAGCCGTTGTTCGCGGTCCAGCCTACGCCTACGCTCCGTCGCCGGTCCTGGCTCCTCTCCGTTCGCCGGTCGTCGCTCCAGTCGCCCCAGCCCCAGTCTTCGCTGCTCCAGCTCCAGTTCTTGCTGCTCCAGCCCCAGTTCTGGCAGCTCCGCGATTCGTCCCGGCTTACGCCCCTTTCGCCCGGTCGGCCATGTTCATCGGCTCCAACAAGGCTAAAATGTTAGCTCTACCTGCTCTTCTTCCACCTAAACTCTCCATTTTTCAGGAACTAAACGAGTAATCTCTTCATGACACATGAAGGTTTCTACAAACGTCGAGACGGTTCTCCATGGCGTGTACGCCAATTGTTTTTCTTCCGATCAATGTTGTAAATATTGACGAATAAATTATTGATTGAATGTTGTTTTTTTGAGATTATTAGCAAAACATTGGATTTCATTGGATTCATTTCGGGTTTCAAAAATTTTTTGAAACATTAATTATTGCTAGCCAGAACCAAGAGTAAGAATGAAAAATAAAGAAATAAGAAACAGGATTCAACTCAAAAATTGAGTGATAAAATTATGATTTAGCTGTTTTTTTAAAATTTAAAAACCAACACGGGAGAATTGAATTTATTGAGAAGGGAGAAGAAAATTATAACAAAAACTTTTTATCAGTTTTAAATAAATAGTCTCTAATTTTTTTGTGGATATTCTAAATTACCCATTAGGCAATTGAAAAAAGATTCCGATATAATCAATTTTGAAAACCGTATTGTCCGTTTCCGGTGAATGCATCGGGCAGGACTTCTCTGCGGCCTCCTCGTCTCTCGACGTCTCTCATGTAGACGTGCTATTTTCACGTTTCTCTGACCTCGCCGGTGAGGGAACAGAGAGACGCAGACACTTGAAAAATGTCAAGTCGCACAAACTGACTATATTTTTCCTTTCTTTTACGTTTTGACCTTTTAGGTTCACCTTTGGGTAAATCCCCAGAACACCAACGCCGCCACCAGAAGATGAACCCCCGATCCTTCCCGAAGAAGTCAAGTACGCCATCAGGAAGCTGAAGGTCGGAACGGCCGCAGGACCCGACAACATCTCATCCGAACTGCTGAAGGCTGGAGGAGACTCGCTGTACCGACTACTTGCCCGGCACTTCTCCAAGTACCTGAGCGAAGCCTCTATTCCTGAACAATGGAAAACATCCAAGACGATCCTCATTCCGAAGAAGGGCGACCTCACCGACCTGAACAACTTCAGACCGATCTCCCTCTTATCGGTCGTCTACAAGTTGTTCACCAAGGTCATCGTCAACAGACTAGAGAAGCAACTCGACAACTTCCAACCGCCCTCGCAGGCTGGCTTCCGACGCAACTACTCTTGCCTCGACCACATCCACGCCTTGACCCAGGTGGTGGAACGGCACCGGGAGCACCAGATGCCACTTGCGTTGGCCTTCGTCGACTACTACAAGGCCTTCGACAGCGTGGAGATCAACGCCGTCTTGAATGCTCTTGCCTCCGCCGGAGTCGCCACGAAGTACGTCGAGCTGATCGCCAACAGCAACGAGGGAACGTCCACGACCATCCAGCTGTTCGACAAGAAGCTTTCGATCCCCATCAGGAAAGGTGTTCGCCAGGGAGTTACCATCTCCCCCAAGTTGTTCTCCACGGCACTAGAAGACGCGATGCGCCAACTTGGATGGGACGAAGAGCACGACTGGGAAGACAGTACAGACATCAGAGGCATCAACATCGACGGCAAGGTCCTCACAAACCTCCGCTTCGCCGACGACATCGTACTCTTCTCAAGCTCCACCACCGAACTGTCCTCCATGCTGAACGATCTGGACGAAGTCGGCAAGAAGATCGGCCTTAAGATGAACGTCAAGAAGACGCAGTGGATGAAGAACCGCTTCTGCGACCAAGGCAAAGTCACCCTTGAGGGCCGCGACCTTCAGGAGGTCACATCCTACATCTACCTTGGCCGGGAAGTAAACATGGTTAACGACCTGCAAGCAGAGATCGGCAGACGCAAACGCGCTGGATGGGCCGCCTTCAACTCCATCAAAGAAGTCACCAGTCAGCTGAAAGACCCGAAACTGCGAGCTCACATCTTCGAAGCGTCGATAATCCCTGCCATCTCCTACGGTACCGAAGTTTGGCCTGACACGAAGAAAAAAATGCAACCGCCCTACGAACTTCCTACCGCGCACTGGAACGTGCTCTCATCGGCACCACTCGCTTCGAGCAGTGGAAAAAAGAACAGAGGAGCACAGACCTCCGTCAACTATCCCAAATCCGGGATCTAGAAGAGCACATACAACGCGGGAAACATCGCTGGGGCGGCCACGTCATCCGCAGACAAGACGACCGCTGGTCCACGAGATTAACACACTGGATTCCGAGAAACATCAAGCGCCCACTCGGGCGCCCACCGACCAGATGGACGGACTACTTCCGCAAGAACATCAGTCAGCCAGGCCGCCACTGGATGACCGTCGCGCAAGACCGAGCCGCCTGGAGAACGTGTGGTCCACGCTGAGAACATCAGCGAAGATGGACCATCAAAGTATCAAAGTAAGTAAGTTGGGTAAATCCGAACCAGGTAAAAAAGATAATGAAAATTTAATGAAGTCTTTACGGATTTAAGGCCCACCCTTGCTATTTTTCGTTGGCCAAATTCATTTTTTAAGGTGATCCTTTAAAAAACTTTGAAGTGCCCATATTTTCTTGATGCTTTGAAAAGAGGAACGCTTTCTTTTACGCACAAAACTTTGATTCAACTTTAAAAAGCGGAATTCATTATCTTTTTTTCGATAGAATAGACCTTTTTCTCAAGTTTCAGAAGTATTATCATTTGTGTTTTAATTTTTCTATAGATAGTGAATATATAATCAGTCCTCCAAGACTTTTGAAGTGTCTGCGTCTCTCTGTTCTCTCACCGGCTAGGTTAGAGAAACATGAAAATAGCACGCCAACATGAGAGGGTCGCAGAGAGACGAGGAGGGCGCAGAGAAGTACCAAGTCGTCAAAAATAAAGGATATGAAACTTTTCCTTCTTCTAGAAAAATTCGAAAGTTCTCGAGACAAACTCTGAAAATCTTCTTTGTGGCATCAACTTTTTGAAACAAAAGTGAACAAATGATGCAAATAATAATTTATTCGCCGATATATACAGCAAGAAGGTTTCAGAAAAAATGTTGCCTTTTGAAGGAAGTTCTTCATGGCGAGGTCGTTTAGTTCCTGAAATAAAATGAAGAATGAAATATTCCAAGGGTTGAAACGAACTTCTTGGCCTTGTTGGAGCCGATGAACATGGCGGAGGTGGCGAAAGGAGCGTACGCTGGGACGAGTCGAGGAGCAGCCAGGACTGGGGCTGGAGCAGCAAGAATTGGAGCTGGGGCAGTAAATACTGGAGCTGGAGCAGCGAAGACTGGAGCTCGCGCCACTGGAAGGGCTGGAGCAGCAAAGACTGGCGCTGGAGCAGCTAGAACGGGAGCTGGGGCAGCGAAGACTGGCGGCGCGGCGGCGACTGGTGCGACTCCTCCATTGAGAGGTGCCGACAGGACCGGTGAAGAAGCAGCTCCGAACAAGGACTGGTAGAACGGCGAGTAGGACTGGGCCGGCCAGGCGGCAAATTGAGCCGAGGTGGCGACCGCGAGGCCGATGGCGACGAACATCGAGCTGCAAGGAGAAATGTGAAAATGAGTATGAGACTTCTCAGAGAGCTGGATTTTCTGATCAGGTAAACATCCTTATAACTCGAAATGCGTACCTTGAAAGGCATAAAATCGACAAGATTCCAAGAAGCTCACAAAACCTGATGCTTTTTCTATGCAAATTTAAAAAAAGAGAGTATAAAATTTGATAAAACCTGAACGCAAGTTTAAAAAAATCTGAGGTTTTTGAAAAATTTTTTTGAGCGAATTTTTTTCGAAGCCAAAATTCTCTTGTGAAGTTAAAGAAAGGTCTTATTCGAGCAAAAAAAGCGCGATATCGCCAAAAATTTTTCTGGAGATCTTTCAGGTTGGATCTTTCCGGAAAAAGTCTTGGGGTTCATGAAAAAAATAAACTTCATGAATAAAAAAACTTCAAAAAAACTTTTTTTGAATGGACCAAGTAAAATCGAAAAAAATAATCTATCTTTGTAAATCTGAAAATCCACGAATCGGGAAAAAGCTTAGAACTTCCATCAGAATAAAATGAATTATCAAGAAGGATAAACTCTTAAAATGAATTTCAAGCCTCAGATCAACTCACATGGTCTGCATGGTGATTTGAAGGGAAGTGACTCGTTGGTGGCGTCTTTTCGGTCCATCACCGCTTATATATCACCCGACTTTTGACGCTTTTTCCACGGCCGCCGAGAAAAAAGGTCTCGGAAGCAGTAGCATTGTCCGTATTTGTCTTGGGACGGCCCTGTGGACCGGCTGACGGGCAAAGAAGCGACATGGCGGGAGGCGGACCCGCCTGAAGGCAGAACTGATCTCTTTTTGCCTCCGAGAGACAGGACCAACCCCCCCTTTTTGACTCGCAAATCTCAAGGTGTATATAAGCGGAGATGGTCTGAAGCTTCTCCACTTGGTCTCATCCAACAACTTCCGTACACCTTCCACAGTCAGCCATGCAAACCATGTGAGTTTCTACAGTTTTCCGTTTTCGTTTATGAAGTACTCTCTCAAGTTTTTATTATGTCTTATTCATCGTTAGCGTTAGACAAACAATTTGAGAAATATATCCGGCTTAGAAAATAGCTATAGTAAGTTGAATTCAAATTTCAACAAAACCCTTCAAAATTCATATTTTTTTTTACAGTGTTGTTCACCTTCTCTAAGTTCTCATTGAGCTCCATTTTTTTCAATTTTTTTGAATATTTTTTTAGCTTGACTCAAAAATTCTCATCTTTCTGCAACTAATAGATCCTTGTTTAACTGAACTTGAATGCCTTCTGCTTTTTAATTTTTTTATAATGCTTTATTAATTTATTTTTGAAAAAAAGCTTTTTCTTTTTTTCATATTGTATAACTTTCAAGCTCTATATGTGCCGAAAAATTCGAAACTGAAGATTTTTTTCCAACGATGTGCTCTTGAATGATCTCGGCTGCTTTTTTTAACCTCAGAATTTTTCCTATTTTTTTCGGGCCTCTTTCAGAAACATGAACTTGAAAAATAATTCATTCAGCATTTTGAAATTTTTGAATTAATCCTCTCAAAATATTTCATGAAGAAATTACTTACTACTTTCTTACAGCTCGATGTTCGTCGCCATCGGCCTCGCGATCGCCACCTCGGCTCAATTCGCCGCCTGGCCGGCCCAGTCCTACTCGCCGTTCTACCAGTCCTTGTTCGGAGCTGCTTCTTCGCCGGTCCTGTCGGCACCTCTCAACGGAGGAGTCGCGCCAGTCGCCGCCGCGCCGCCAGTCTTCGCTGCCCCAGCTCCCGTTCTGGCTGCTCCAGCTCCCGTCTTTGCTGCTCCAGCTCCAGTTTTGGCTGCTCCAGCTCCCGTCTTCGCTGCTCCAGCTCTCCCAGTCGCTGCTCCAGCCGTCGTTCGCGGTCCAGCCTACGCCTACGCTCCGTCGCCGGTCCTGGCTCCTCTCCGTTTGCCGGTCGTCGCTCCAGTCGCCCCAGCCCCAGTCTTCGCTGCTCCAGTTCCAGTACTTGCGGCTCCGCGATTCGTCCCGGCTTACGCTCCTTTCGCCCGGTCGGCCATGTTCATCGGCTCCAACAAGTCTAAAATGTCAGTTCCTCCTGCTCTTCTTCCACCTAAACTCTCCATTTTTCAGGAACTAAACGAGTAATCTCTTCATGACTCATGAAGTTTTCCACTTTCGAGACGGTTCCTCATGGTGTGTACGCCAAGTTGTGCAACGAATCTCTGCCTTTTTGTATATATTGGCGAATAAATTATTGTTTGCTCTGAGAGTGCTATTTCCATTTTCGAAAAAGATATGGTCTACAGCGGGGAAAAGCATTACTTCCAAAAGCTTCTTATATTAAACTTCAAAACTACACTTTGTGAGTAAAACTTACTTACTTTGATACTTTGATGGTCCATCTTCGCTGATGTTCTCAGCGTGGACCACACGTTCTCCAGGCGGCTCGGTCTTGCGCGACGGTCATCCAGTGGCGGCCTGGCTGACTGATGTTCTTGCGGAAGTAGTCCGTCCAACTGGTCGGTGGGCGCCCGAGTGGGCGCTTGATGTTTCTCGGAATCCAGTGTGTTAATCTCGTGGACCAGCGGTCGTCTTGTCTGCGGATGACGTGGCCGCCCCAGCGATGTTTCCCGCGTTGTATGTGCTCTTCTAGATCCCGGATTTGGGATAGTTGACGGAGGTCTGTGCTCCTCTGTTCTTTTTTCCACTGCTCGAAGCGAGTGGTGCCGATGAGAGCACGTTCCAGTGCGCGGTAGGAAGTTCGTAGGGCGGTTGCATTTTTTTCTTCGTGTCAGGCCAAACTTCGGTACCGTAGGAGATGGCAGGGATTATCGACGCTTCGAAGATGTGAGCTCGCAGTTTCGGGTCTTTCAGCTGACTGGTGACTTCTTTGATGGAGTTGAAGGCGGCCCATCCAGCGCGTTTGCGTCTGCCGATCTCTGCTTGCAGGTCGTTCACCATGTTTACTTCCCGGCCAAGGTAGATGTAGGATGTGACCTCCTGAAGGTCGCGGCCCTCAAGGGTGACTTTGCCTTGGTCGCAGAAGCGGTTCTTCATCCACTGCGTCTTCTTGACGTTCATCTTAAGGCCGATCTTCTTGCCGACTTCGTCCAGATCGTTCAGCATGGAGGACAGTTCGGTGGTGGAGCTTGAGAAGAGTACGATGTCGTCGGCGAAGCGGAGGTTTGTGAGGACCTTGCCGTCGATGTTGATGCCTCTGATGTCTGTACTGTCTTCCCAGTCGTGCTCTTCGTCCCATCCAAGTTGGCGCATCGCGTCTTCTAGTGCCGTGGAGAACAACTTGGGGGAGATGGTATCTCCCTGGCGAACACCTTTCCTGATGGGGATCGAAAGCTTCTTGTCGAACAGCTGGATGGTCGTGGACGTTCCCTCGTTGCTGTTGGCGATCAGCTCGACGTACTTCGTGGCGACTCCGGCGGAGGCAAGAGCATTCAAGACGGCGTTGATCTCCACGCTGTCGAAGGCCTTGTAGTAGTCGACGAAGGCCAACGCAAGTGGCATCTGGTGCTCCCGGTGCCGTTCCACCACCTGTGTTAAGGCGTGGATGTGGTCGAGGCAAGAGTAGTTGCGTCGGAAGCCAGCCTGCGAGGGCGGTTGGAAGTTGTCGAGTTGCTTCTCTAGTCTGTTGACGATGACCTTGGTGAACAACTTGTAGACGACCGATAAGAGGGAGATCGGTCTGAAGTTGTTCAGGTCGGTGAGGTCGCCCTTCTTCGGAATGAGGATCGTCTTGGATGTTTTTCCATTGTTCAGGAATAGAGGCTTCGCTCAGGTACTTGGAGAAGTGCCGGGCAAGTAGTCGGTACAGCGAGTCTCCTCCAGCCTTCAGCAGTTCGGATGAGATGTTGTCGGGTCCTGCGGCCGTTCCGACCTTCAGCTTCCTGATGGCGTACTTGACTTCTTCGGGAAGGATCGGGGGTTCATCTTCTGGTGGCGGCGTTGGTGTTCTGGGGACGGGAACGTCGCTTCGAAAGAGTTCCGTGTAGAAGTCGACCGTCAGGCGCTCCATCTCGTTCCTTGACGTCTTCAGCTGGCCGTTCTCGTCCTTCAGTGCTGTCATCACCGTTCGCTCGTCGACGAGCTCGAACTTCTTCTTCTTGAGGCTTTGACGTTTCTCAGCTGTCTGAAGAAGTGCACTCCTGCGTCGGTTGGCTAGAGACTCTTGCACGGCCATTCTGCAGGCTTTGTCGATCGTCAGACGTTCTAGGTGCGTGGCCTGCGGGTCTCGTTTGACTTCTCCTCTTCTTCGCAGCAGATCTTTCGCTCGTTGGTCGAGTCGCGGCGGTAGAGACGAGGTTGGTCGAGCTGCAGGTTCTGCACATCTGATGAGGCCATCGCAGAGGGATTCGTAGTCGGCTGTCGGGTCGTCGAGAAGCTGCCAGTCGTGCTCCGAGATCTTCTCCTCCAACGTGGTGATGTCGTAGGTTGGTCTTCTCGGTCTCGATGGCTGGTGGTAGTCTTTCTTCAGGAACTTCTGGTTCAGACGGACCTTGGCGCGAACGAGTCGATGGTCGGATCCAACGTCGAAACTGGGTAGTACGGCAACGTCGAGGAGAGACCATTTCCGGTTGGCCAGAATGTGTGAGTAAAAAGGCGGCCTCAAATAGGAGGTTCTGAGCTTCTTCAATTTGATGGCAACCTTCTTAACTTGGCCTGAATCCCAAAAAGCTTTCGCGATTGACTCACGCGGTAATAATTCAAAAAAAAAAATAACTCAGAACCCTTCTTAATGTACCAGAATTCTGAAAAGTTCAACCTGCAAACTTGTCGAGAAATGAGGGCTTCAAGGCCCAAAATAGCCTATTTTAATGCATTTTGAGGGTTTTCTTCAACTTTGAGGTGTCCTTTTCACGGCGTTTTTATTAGTGGAAGGAAATGCGAAACCAAAAACACGGTGGGCGGAGCCAAATTACTCCCTGTCCCACGTGACGTCATGGGATTTCGGCTCTAAGAGCGTAAATAACACGGCATATTAAAGGCGCAGGCCGCCGTATTGCCAGAGGTCTTTGAGAGAAATGGAAATTTCTCTACATATGGTCTGTTCAGATTTTTTAAGTCAAGTGCAATGACGTCATTCAAAAACACTCTGTGGATGGCTCGCTCTCTGATTGGTTTATCGCGTCAATAGGGATGGAGCTTGAGCGACGACTTGGCATTCAAAATCTGAACAGACTATAAACGCAATTTTCTGCGCGAAAGCGACGCAGTGCATGCACACGACACACTACACTTTACGGAGAAAAAGTGGGCGTGGCTTCGTCGAAAAAACGCCGTGTTTCTCAAAAACTAGAAAGTTACAAGCAGACCCACGAGCCTGCCCTGAGTGAGCTCCTGACTTTAGACTTTCTTTCCACAAAAAACCGAATATAAAACATAATAATACAGCAAGATAAAAATGGACGTAAGGTCAACGCGTGCGTCTTTCCTCTCTCCGTTCATTCCCAACCCGAGCTCTCCACCACAACGGACCTCTCTTTTTTCTGTAAGTGACTCTTTTCGAAACTTCATGTCAAACTCTTTTTGAGAACTAAATAAAATCAAAAAGCGAGATGGACAAAAAATCAAGGGAGCCGCCGGCAGCAGCAAAAACGAGGAGACATCGCCAATCTAAAAACGAACCACCGGTTTTTTCTTAATTTGTGGAAAATAATGAAAAGCTCAATATTCAGGGCAAGCAGGATTCAACGACCAGCACCACGGCCAAGAGAACATTGAAACAACATAAGAAAAAATGTAACTCCCAAGATTTTTGAAGTTCTATGATCGGCTCCATCCTGCGCAAAGTTCAGAAAAATAAAAAGCTGGACAGAGATCCGAGCAGTCAGAAATGATTTCGTTGAAGAGGTTGAGAAAAGCTTCGAAACTAGAAAAAATCATCAATATAGTCAAGTTTTCTCGACTTGAAAAGGAAGGCGGAACGCGTAGCGTGTGCGTACGCGGTTCTTGGCACGAGTTCAATTCAGCCGCCAGCGACAATTTGGATAGCTCGTTTTTTGTTCTTTTTGTATCTATTATACTACTTTTTTTTGCACAAAGGAAATAAAAAAATCAAGAACGAATAAAAAAGTAAGGAAAAGAGCGCTAAACGATCTCTCCAAATATTCGGTTGCGCTTGAATTGAACTCGAGCCGCGTCTGCACACGTTACGCGTTCCGCCCTCTTCCCCGCCTCCCTTGCCTTTCAAGTCGGTATGGATTGGCTATAAATCTTTGTATCACAAGTTTTGCTCATTTTCTGTCTTTTCCTAAATCCTTCATTTACCTTTCAGCCACGGACAATAGTCTGCATACACAGAAGAAGACTCTGAGGAAGGTCCCCAGTTCCTGCAACGTCGGGCCGCCGACGGCCCATTCTCCCGACAACGTTCAGCCGGCGACTTTCAACCCTGACGACCAGAAGAAGAACAACGCCGCCAGGGACTTTGTCGAGCACCTGGGTAAGTTCTTTGGGAATATTTCGACGTCTTCTACCTCTTTGCAGCTATCGTGACTTATAAGACGCAGTACGAGGACCTCAGGGCGATCCAAGCTCCCCTGGAACAGTGCAAGATCTGGGCAGCCAACATGAACCGCAACCAAACTGAAGTGAATTGTTGCGAACATTTTTGCATTGAAACATCTTTAGAAGTATCCTTGTTTCGACGCGAATCGTGTTGTTCTTCAAATGTGTAAACAAGACTATATCAACGCAACGGTTGTCAGTTTGGAAGGGGTCAGTGAATTTTCGCTGGTAAAAATGTCAACTTCTGAGAGATCACTGTAACGAAAAAGGATCATCTTTTTTTTTAATTGTCTGTTCACTCGGACCTCGGCAACGCGATCCGGACGCGCCTAGGACGATTGTGAGCAATTTGAGGATCACCTAAGAGTGCTATAGCCTGTGTATAGTCGATGTGCCACGACTTGGAATTTCACCAAACGACATTCCGCTGTGCCGCTGCACGCTTTTGCAACCTTAGTCGCGCTTTTATTTTTTTTTCTTTTATCAAGGTACTCTACTTTCATGTGCTCCCACAGCAATGAAAATCAATTGAAAACGTGACCTAGATTCGACGCTTCGCGAACGCACGCAGCGGAACAGCGGAATGTCGTTCCGTGAAATTTCAAGTCTTGACACACAGACTATAATGTCGCTAAAGTGGCCACTATAAATTTTCAGAAACGGTTTGCGTTACCAAGGTCCGAGCACAACTTTTCTTTAAAGCGCGAAAGTTAGGTCATTTATTTCAGCCACAAGGCTTCTCAAGCTTGAGATAACAGAAAATTGTCATTTTCAGTTCTCTCCCTCGGTCATCCTCACACAAGTCCCTGTTTTCAGCGAGCCGTCTGCTGTCGAAGAATTCTGGCGGATGATTTTTCATGTTAACTCGATTTTTATCGTTTTTCATCCATTCAGCCTTCTCAGGAACAAATAACCGCAATTCATCTTTTGTGCAAAAGCGAGGAGACGCCTCTCCGCTTTGGCGAACTTTTCCCGTTGAACACTGGCGCCTACCAGTACTTTGGCAGTATGTTCATCAACAACCGCAAGGTCGACGAGTTTTTCGCTTCCTCGAAGAAAAAAACTTTTCCAGACTTCGAGAGATAATCCGGACATTATAAAATATTCGATTGAAGTGCTCCCTGAAGGCTGTTCCAACGCCGTGATGACTACGGTTTTTTCTATTTTTTTTTGGGAACTTTAGGCGATTGTTTGACATATTTGTCACATGATTTTGTCTCCAGGTTCACCACCATGGTTATTGGGACCCTCTTCTGGGTCCTTCCAACTTCAGACCTGCTCTCATCACCGCCAACCAAATTCACCACGGCTACGAAGTAAGACTTCCCTCGCAATCATTTTCCACATTGATTATTGAAATTCAGAAAACTGCAATCGTGTCTCTGAACGGCGCCGGCAGAGCGGGAACCTTGTTGGCTCTGTCGGTCGCTTTGAAACATTTGCAAGATGGCGTAGAGCCAAACGTTTGTGCCTCCGAGAATCTCAGAAAAAGCGGCTTTTGAGCTTTAGATGAAAGAAATCGTGCAACAGATTCGGTTGAAACGACCGTTGGCCGTAGATAGCATGCAACAGTTTGGCTTCTTGTATCTCGCATTTTTGCATCATATCAAGGTTCGGAATTTCAAATTTCTCAGGATCGTACGGAAAGTAGCTAACGTGTAAATAATGTTGAGATGCGCCGACGCGAAAAAAACATTTGATCAGTAAAAATTCGAAAAATGGCGAAACGTGTTGTCCATAGAGCAACTTTACTGCAAAGCGCCCTTTTCGCGGGAACTCAAGCTTTCCTCTCTCCGACTTTGAATTATTTTTTCTTCAAAACTAGGAAGTTTGGTACATTTCCAAGTTTACCGTTTGATTCGCAATCAAAAGCTCTACAAAGTACTGCTTTGAACTGAAACACCGTTTTTTACTGCCCCTATGCCTTTAAAAAGCAATCATTAATTTTGTACTCAAATATTTTTCCAGAGAAGAGTTCCGACTGACTTGCAAGAGAAGGTGAAGGAGTTCAAGCGACTCTGTTCTGAAGCCACTTCTGGAGATTAATTCGCTTGATTGGTGTTAGAATAAATCAGTCGGGAGCCGTTTATTCAATCTGTGTAGGGAAAGAATGTCTGCTCTCCGTCATTCAAGATTGCTATTGTCCTCGAACAACTTTAACCAAGATAAAACTCTAGGATAACCATGAGAAAAGAAACTCTTGAAGAAAGCAGTTATTTGAATCAAAGTACAAAAAAGAGCAATCGAATGAAAAAAAATTATGAGAGTAAAAAGAAAGTTTAATAAAACAAGCAAAATCTCAAATGACCGTTCATTTGTATGAAATTTCGTTCTCATGAACGGTTATTTAAATGAAATGTCCAAAATGAGTGGAATTCTGGATTGTGGTCAGGTTTTAAGTTTCGAAAAAAACCAAATATTGGCGGCTCAAAATAAAAGATTTTGTGTTTCTTTCAATAAATTTCATGTAAACTTCGTGTACGGCTACTGTAATCCGTTGTCTGAGCACCGATCCAAAGCTTTTTTTCAAAATTAAAGGCGGGAAAGTAAAATCGCTTTTTTTTTTCAAAAGTGGTCACATCTGTAATTTTTTTGAGTACACAGTTTGAGTCGCAAAGAAAAACTATATAAGATAATGCTTTCACCTGAAACCCCGTTTTTTAATTGACCTGAATCCAACAATCTTTCGTGATTGAACCAAGCAAGAATAATTTTTTTAAAACAAAAAAATACCTGTGATTTTTTTCATCCATAGTTCATGGTTTTTCTCATAAACCCATGCTTGGACGGAAAAAAGTTTCAGATCCTAAAAATTTAAAAAAAAAAACTGTTAAGTCACGGCGAATGGACTATCTCAACCAAACTACAGTTCAAAAGAGCAGAACACGTTTTTTATATCTCTCCTAGCAAACAAATCAAGTGATAAGGTCCCGATTTTTTCTTCTCTCCACACGAAAAGCCTTGCCGAGTACAGCCAACTCGTCCGAATCTTGCATTTTTTTTTGCCGTCCGGAACCTCCGGCCGTTGTTTGCTCGGTTTTTTTCCGAGGCTTGCACCAGGACACGTCCTTTTTCAGCGGCGTTGACCGAAGATCGGAACGGTTGCAGGGTCCTTTTGAACGACTAGAATAGCGCTAAGAGCAAAGGATCATTTTTATTCGAAACTGCGACTTTTCCGATTATCATTATTCGAAGGCGACGTTTTTAGAAACGCCAGGGGGGTCGATGGGGGGCCAACCTTTGCGACTCTCGAAGATTCCCCTCTAGGGACCCTTTCACCTCCCTCTATAGCCTTTAGACTAAAGGACTTTTTTGAAAGACTATTGGGAAAATTTTTAGTGGCCACTAGAGAGGCTCGCCAAGGACTACTTGGAGAGGACACTAAAGTGGCCACTAAACCTACCTCTATACACTGCGACCCATAATTATAGACCCACCCTAATTTCTCCGATTTTAAGAAAGATTGAAAAACTTTGAGCCACCAAACTTTTTTTGTGATAAACCTTGTTGATAAGGAACATAATCATATCATAATTATCAATCACCCAGTTGAAAAGTTTTTCAAGATACGAGAAAATCTGATTTTTGACCGACCCAGAATTATAGACCCACCCCAGAGTTTTCCGAGTTTTCGTTTCAGGTAACACGTTTTTCCTGTTTTTTTCAGTGGTATATAAGAGAAAAAGTCCTCGTGTATCACTATAAGCCATAATGCCTAAATCTACTCAACTTGATAATACCGAAAAAGCGGTAATCGATGCTCTACTCAACAACGGCTTGTCCCTTCGGGAAATCGCTCGTCAAACGGGTCGCTCAAGACGAACTGTTGACCGTTATGCCAGGAATCCGCAAGAATACGGCACAGCAATACATTCTGGACGGCACAGGCTGCTATCGGTTCAAGCTGAACGAGACGTCTGTCGAAAAGCATCAAAATCTACGAAGTCCGCCAACCAAATCAGATCCGAAATTCCTGAAAACGTCTCGAAGAACACCATCTTACGAACAATTCATCGGTCCGGTCGACTTGTGAATACTCCAATGAAGGCAGCACCTCGTCTACAGCAACGCCATAAGAATGAACGGCTCCAGTTTGCACGCTCTAACATGGCCACGGTTTGGAATAAGGTATCAATGTTTTCTATCACCTTATGATTCCCAATTTTCTGTTCAGATCATCTTCAGCGACGAGAAGAAATTCAATCTTGATGGGCCAGATGGGTACGCTTACTACTGGAGATATTTGAGGAAAGATCCGATGTACTTCTCCAAGAGA
This sequence comes from Caenorhabditis auriculariae, assembly GCA_904845305.1. NCBI lineage: Eukaryota > Metazoa > Nematoda > Chromadorea > Rhabditida > Rhabditidae > Caenorhabditis > Caenorhabditis auriculariae. The sequence goes on from CAJGYM010000054.1 coordinate 357,622, forward strand.
AACTTCGGCGGCGGCAGCCTCATGGTCTGGGCGGCTTTCTGCGGCAACGGGACGGTAGTTCTTTCTTTTATTGGGACCAGAACGAATTCGCAAGACTACCAGCAACTGCTTGCCCAGCATCTCCTGCCCTATCTCCGTCGCCGACGACGTGCTAATATGATTTACCAACAAGACAATGCATCTGTTCACGCGAGCAACTCCACATTGGCTTGGTTTGCGGCCAAGAACGTGGTTCTTCTGGACTGGCCCGCGTGCAGTCCTGACCTCAACCCTGTAGAGAATTTATGGTCAGTCCTTGTACGAAGGGTCTACGCGAATGCCAAGCAGTATACAACGGTCAACGATCTGAAAAGAGCGCTTCGTGCCGAGTGGGATGGTTTGGACAAGTCACTGCTGCAATCACTCGTTGGCAGCATGCCGAACAGGATTTTCGGAGTCGCTCAGAAACAAGGAGGCATCACACATTATTAATTAATCTTTTTGTTATACTTTGTTGACTTTGTGAAATGAATTTTTGTTGATTACTTATAGTGGGTCTATAATTCTGGGTCGGTCAAAAATCAGATTTTTCTCGTATCTTGAAAAAAACTTTTTCAACTGGGTGATTGATAATTATGATATGATTATGTTCCTTATCAACAAGGTTTATCACAAAAAAAGTTTGGTGGCTCAAAGTTTTTCAATCTTTCTTAAAATCGGAGAAATTAGGGTGGGTCTATAATTATGGGTCGCAGTGTAGAAGCCACTATTTTCCGTTCAAGTGCCCATATCAGTAGTTTTTCACCCAGTATCCCTTCCAGGAACCCTGATAACTTTAAAACAAACAAATTGGACCAGTTATGATAATCCATTGACCCCTAAAGTGGCCACTAAAATTTTTAGTGGTCTAATAGTAGCACTTAGATCTCTATAAAGGCCACTAATTTTCAACCTCTTAAGTGGCCACTAATTTGACTACTGTAGTGACCACTGAAAAGTCAAAACCCTTTAGTGGCCACTCAAAACTTTTCCAACTAGTGCAAAGGATCAACATTGAAAATTAGAAATACTGAGATTTTTTTCAATTTTTTTATCAAGTCTTTGTCAAGGATTTTATAAAAAAATCGGAAAATATATATATTTAGTTTTTTTTAATTGACTTATTTCCAGTGGCGAAACAGTTTAAAAAATAAATCTTCCCCTTTTTCAGAAATTTTGAAAATTCTTTTTTTTTACCCTTCTCAAAATGTTCTCTCATTTTCGCAACAACAGTGTCCTTGTTCCGAGCTTTTTAGCGGCTGATTCGAAAAACAAACAGAAAAAGAAGAGTCGAAAAACATGCAAACAACGTAAAAATAGACTAGAGTCCAATTGGGAACATTTTCTTCTTCTTTTTCTTTTTTTTTTGTTCAAAAAATAGATCAACCGGCTCTTCACACTTGATATCAGATCTTATCATTTTTTTCCATTTTTTTCAAGGTCCTCAAGATCCGATGGGCCAGAACAAAGAACACTTTCAAGTGAGAGAAACCGTTCAGGTTTTGTCTCGTTTTGGGAAAACTTGGACTTGGAAGGTTATAAAGAGTTCTACTGAAAAAATCGGAAAAATCGTGGTCGCATTTGGAATGGCTCAAAGCGTCGCGGTCAAAAAAAGTGTTGAAAACTTTGAAAAATTACTCAAGAAGTGATCAAAATCTTTCAAAAAATTTATTTTTAAAAAGGTTTCCTTTCTCAAAAGCTTGCCAAGTAAGCTCTCTACGCACCTGATAATCATTCTAAAGGCCTCAAAATCTTCAAAATTACCATGAATTAAGAAAAGGAACTTCAAATTCTTCAGAAACCATCGAAATTCGCAATAAAAAAGCCAAAAATTTAACGATTTTTCTCACAAAAATTATAAAATCGTAGAAAGAAACTCTCAGGAATTCGAAGGAGATAATTTCCAGAAAATTTTAGAAAGCGAGAAAAAAAGGCCTTCTGTTCAGGTAAAACATAACTGGCATAAATGAAATCAGAATTTTTTTTCAAAAGTGAAAAATGAAGAACTATCACCCTACTGAATTTCCAAGAATATTTTCTTAACCTTCTGGAAAAGCTATTTCGAACTCCCCAATGAAAGCAGTGAACCAGAATTCCGGAACGGAACACGACCTGAACTTTGGAAAGACGGCAACTTCTCATCATTGGGCAAACAGTGCGACAGGGCGAATTTACTCCCCGGGAGGTTAACCAATAAAGCCATAGAATTTGACAGGTGTTTGTCGAAATTCTTCACGCAACTGCACCAGTTCTCCGGGATTGCCCGAGGCGTCGATTCCGCCCCGGCGGCACCTATAAAACCGGCGGAAGCGGCGCCGGAAAGACACCTTCGACCGAAGCATCCTCCTCCGATCATGCAGTGCATCGCGTTCGTTTTTTTATATATATTTATATATATTTTTTTGATTTATCAATGTTTTTCTTGAGAAGCTAGGTGGTCTTCATAAACGTTTGAACTAGGACTACACCAGTGGAAGCTTAAAATGTTAAACAGAAACCTGAGTCTTATGAAATTATACCCTATGACCCACTAAAGGTTATTGACTTTTCCAGCTTTTTTTTGGGAATCCAGAAATATTTCATTAATCAATGACTCTCTTGAACATCAGATATGAACTTTCAAACTACACTTCATTTATTAAAAATATCAAAACTTGCAAGCCAAGCAAAATAAAAACAGGAGAGTAGCTCAAAGCTGTTCCAAACTACGTATAAGGATTCTGATCGAACTAAACTCGATAAAATCTCTTACCCCTAGCTTCATTATTACTGGACACATTTCTAGCCAATGAAATAAAAACCAGAACAAGATTAGCTCATACAAACTCCACAAAAACATGTACTGTATACTGAGGGATCATTCCGAAATCGAAAGGAAACAAATTCTCAAGCTCAAAAGAATAATTCTAAACTTCATTTTGCAGAGTCCTCCTCGCCTTGACCGCCGTCGCGACCGCTCAGTTCGTCGCCTGGCCAGCGACTTCTTACTCGCCCTTCTACCAAGCCTTGTACGGCGCCGCCGCGGCCCCAGCAGTCGCAGCTGCTCCAGCTTACGCCCCAGTCGCAGCTGCTCCAGCTTACGCCCCAGTCGCAGCTGCCCCGGCTTACGCCCCAGTCGCCGCCGCTCCAGCTTACGCCCCAGTCGCAGCTGCTCCCGGCCTTCGCTCCCAGTCGCCGCTGCTCCAGTCGCGGCCGCGAGCCCTCTGATCGCCGCTGCTCCGGCCATCGCCGCCGCCGCCGCCAACGGCGCTCGCGTCCTTGCCGCGCCTCCAGTCGCCGTCGCCGCCGCTCCTGCAGTCGTCCCCGCCTACGCCCCATTCCAGACCGCCGCCTACTTCATCGGATCCAACAAGGCCAAGAGCGTCAAGGCTTAAGAGGAATCTTGCCATGCACTTTCGAAAAATGCTTCGTTTTTTTTCTGTATATTTCTTGAAAATCGTTTTTTGTTCTCAACAACGACTTTACCGTCTTTTCTTGTTTTTGTTCTCGTGAAATGGGACGAAGTGAAAGGAGAAAGCTTGAAGAAGGTCGAGGATCAAAAGAAATTTAAAATTTGAAAAATGAGAGTTATATAAATCAGGTTTTGAATGTCAAGTACAATGACGTCATTCGAAAACGCTCTGTGGGTGGCTCGCTCTCTGATTGGTTCATTGCGCCATTATAAAAAAAAGACCTGAACACTTTTCGTTCAAAATTTTTTTTAGATAAAACTGAAATGCTATGAAAATCTTTAAATTATTATTAACAAGGAAAAACTAGAAGCGAGTCGGTCAAAATGCGAAAAACTCAATAAAAACGTCTTTTTTTCGAAGTTTATAAATCTTCCTCATTGCTTTCAATTGAAGACTATTAAGAATAAAACCAAAAATGCATGAAAACGTGTATTTAAAAAAATTATGAAAATATTGATTTTCACTAATTTTTGCTGCCGCCAGCAAGGCTTTTTCAAATGAAACATGTCTTTTTTCCATGTTCGGAGGGTGCAGAAGACCAAACAGGGCCTAAAATTAGAAAGCAAGGTGAAAAGACCGAAAGATCGAAAGGCACAGACAGCACAAACAAAGATGGAACCGTTTTGAAAAAAACTGACGACTTTTATTCTCAAGACGCAACAGTTAAATGGGACAGTAGAAAAAAATGAAAAAAGTTGAAAAAGGAAGGAAGAAGGGTGAAAGGCTTTCGTTTTGAGGAAGAGGTACGGAAAAATAAAGAATTTTTGATCATTTTTTTCTACCTTTGAAAAAATTGATAGATCAAAAATCATTTATAGTAGGTCTGCTTTTGTTTTTTTTTATTGAAGCGAAATATTTGGTTTTAAAACATTTACTTTTTTTTTCTACGTTTTCCCAGCCATTTTCCTCAAAAAAGGTCCTCTATAGACTGTACTCCGTTCGCCGTGACCTGAAAGTTTTCGAGTGTCTGCGTCTCTCTGTTCCCTCACGCGCGAGGTCAGAGAAAGATAAAAAAATAGCGCGTCAATTTGAGAGAGTCGTCGAGAGACGAGAAAGGCGCAGAGAAAAGTAACAGTTTCATTGCGAAAAATGGAATATACGTTATAACTTTCTATTTCTTTTTTCAATTCAAGATCTTCGAAGCTTTTTTTTTAATATTATTTTTGAAACGTAAGAAAAAAAGTTATTGTGGAGCTGTAATAATAAAGTTTAGAAATATAGGAAATTTTATTTTTTTACGTTTTTTTAAATTCGAAAAAAAATTATAGCATATGAAGGGCTCCAGGAGATTTTTAAAGTTAATTTAATTCACTTCCATACTCGTAAAGAAATTTCAAACATCCCGGAATGACTGATAAATATTCAAAAAAAATTTTTTTTAGAAAAAGTTCAATTTCTCTGCAGAGCTCTCGCTGTAGACGCATTGTTAAAGACATAAAAACAATAAAAAAATTAAATTATCTGCGAGGTCATTTTAAAATGAGAAGCTGTTATCTTAGTGAACATCCACTTGAAATTTCACGTCACTTTATAGGCTTTGAGAAACGTAGATCGAAGAGCTGTTTATATAACTGTATATTTGAATTTTCTCGGCTTTTTTTTTGAAAAATAAGAGGTTTTTCGTATTTTCAGTTAGATATTTGGATCCTGGAGTTTTTGTATATTATACTTCCTCTAGGGAGCTGATAAAAACACAAAAAAAAATCAGTAAAAAAAAAGATTTTTTGTAATTTTAATGAGTTATTCGGAATTTGTCAAGGTCTATTCTGATTTTATTTTTCATGAAATATTTTGTTTCTTCACTCTTCTGTGATCCCTCTCATTTTTAGACTTCCACCCAGAGGACGGTCTCCGGGCTCCAGCACAAGATCCGCTATATTCTGAGCTCGTCATGGCTTAACTGGATGAACTACGCGCAGAAGAACGAGGCAAAGGGCCGTAAGACTATGATTTCAACTTGATCAACCACACTTTTGGGCTTCTAGTTCCTTGCAGCTTTCAGAATTCTTGTTCACCGTCTAGTCGATCCCATCCATGAATATTTGGTGAACCACTGAAAAGCCCTTTCAAAATATCAAAAAAGGACCTGTCGAAGAAACCTTGTTAAGAGCCGCTCAGGGACAAGTTGCAAAACAAGGACGAGTCACCGAGGGAGGACCATTTTCGTGGACACAAGGCCTGCCGCCTCACACGCACCGACGGCAAAAAAGCGTGAAGCGGCACGCGGCCGGACCAGTCCTGCCGGGCCGGTCTGCAGAGCCGTATTTAAGCGCCGGTGTCTGCGTATCGGCAGCAGCCAACTCGACCTTCCCACCTTCGATATGCAAGCCGTCGTTTCGTAAGTTCTCTTGATGAATTCCGGAAAATTCAGCATTAGAACTTTTCTTTACATTGTCATATGAAACCAACAAAGAAGATGTTTTCCCTCGGAACTTTGGATTTTGAAGAGGATTGCCCTAAACACTGTCTTATGTACTGCTTGGACAGTCTGAAAGTTCGACAATTTCTATAATCATTTTTTTTTGGACTAAAAGACCTCAATATACTTTGAAATGAGAGATGGCCACCGAGCCCTTACCAAGTTTTCTCAAAGAATCTGAAGTTCCTTTTGAAGTTATACCCTTCTGAGACCGAAATAGAGACTTACTGAAGACAAAAGACCAGCCTGAAGCTTTTGAGGTTCATAAAATATATCACAGGATTTTTTTTTACCGGAATGACCTTGTCTGTAGACCACATACACAGATGTTGCTGGAGGCTCAAATATTCTCCGAACCTCTTCTTTTTTATTTTAGTTCAACACCAAAACTCCATAGCTCCTAGATGCTTCACTTAAAATCCCTGTCCTTTCCAGTATCCTCGTCGCGGGACTCGCCCTGACTACGGCGCAAGTCGCAGTCAACGGACCATTCAGCGGACGCTACTACGTGCCGGCCAAGCCGATCATCACCCAGGGAGTCGCGCCAGTCGCTGCTCCAGTCGCCGTCGCGGAGCCCGTGCTCGCCGAGCCAGTCCTTCCGGTCGCACCTCCACCAGCGCCCGTCTTCGCTGCTCCGGCTCCAGCTCCCGTCTTCGCCGCTCCAGCTTTCGCTCCTCGACCAGTGTTCGCTGCCCCGGCTGTCCCAGCTCCAGTCCCAGCTTTCGCTGCTCCAGCTCCGGCTCCGATCTTCGACGCTCCGGCTCCAGTTGTCGCCCCAATGGTCCCAGCTGTGCCAGCTTTCGCTCCACGACCTGTGTTCGCTGCTCCAGCTCCAGTCCTTGCTGCTCCAGCACCACTTCTGGCTCCTCCAGCTCCAGTTCTGGCCGCTCCAGCTCCACTTCTTGCTCCTCCAGCACCAGTCCTGGCCGCTCCAGCTCCCCTCCTCGCTCCTCCAGCTCCAATCCTGGCTGCTCCAGCTGCCCCGCTCTTGGCCCCTCGTCCAGTCCTCGCTGCCCCAGCTCTTCCATTGGCTGCTCCAGCTCTCCCGGTCGCCGCTCCAGTCGTCCCCGCCTACTCTCCCTTCGCTCGCGCCGCCTACTTCATTGGAAGTAACAAGGCCAAGACCGCCTAGGTTGAATAATGTATCGGCAACTCCTCGACACTCATTTCTGTATATACCGGTTTTTTTCAATAAATAATAATTTACTAGAGTGTTTCAAAAAGCATGGGAAGGTCAGCGAAAAGAGGCTAGAAAAATAAATTGAAATTACGGATGCTTCTTAATTTCCGTCGCTGGTTTGAATTGGATTGTCTGTCTTTGTTCAAACACTCTCTGAAGGATTTAATTGAAAAGAACTTCCTTGTGAAATAATTCAAGACACTAAAGTTTGATATGAGATTCAATGAGACGAAATTTTTTTGTGAAGTCCGAAAATCTCAAAGCATAGCCACAGTTTTGACAAAAACGGCTCAAAAACGCGAAACCAAAAACACGCTGGGCGGAGCCAAAATATTCTCTGTCCCACGTGACGTCATGGGGACGGCAGAGATTTCAGCTCTAAAAGCGTAAATAACAAGGCACATTAAAGGCGCAGGCGTATTGCAAGAGGTCTTTGAGACTAATCGAAATTTCTCTACATAAAAGCAAATCTCTGCGCAAAAGCGGCGCAGTGCATGCACACGACACACTACACTTTACGGAGAAAAAGTGGGCGTGGCTTCGTCGAAAAAACGCCGTGTTTTGGAAGCATTTCCATGAAAGCTGGTCTCTTGAGGTATTGAAAAAAATTTGAACTGCGCTTTTATGAAAAATAATGGTCATTAAACTTCCTGTTGTTCAAAAAACTTGAAGGAATTCGATGAAAATCAGTTAAAGCAGCTGTTTTTTTGCCTTTGGGACCTTCTTTTTCGGGAAAAAAAATAAGAATTTTTTTATTCTAGGCTTTCCTAGTCATCTTTAAATACATGAAAACTACTCTGAACAAATTTCAAGTATTTTTCTGTCAAGAAGCATAATTCTCTCTTTTTTTTTATTCAAATTTCAGCAAGTTTTTTTACATAAAATCTTCTTGAAATCCATATAAAATAAAAATTGCAGCAAATCGAAAATAGTCTATGAAAAATTTTGGATAAAGCATTCTCATAGTTTTAATTTGGCTTGGTTCATAAGAGTTTCCAGCCCATTTCCAGGAAATTTTCTAACAAAATTCCATTTTTCTGAGCTTCAAAAGCACAAATAACACAAAAAAAACCCATAAACTCATCAAATTTCCCAAAGGCTTCAATGAAACCAAACTCCTCATTCCAAAACTGAAGCAAACATGGGAAAAAGTTCCTTATCGAGTTATATTTGAACGATGTTTTTTGATCTTCCAACGCAAATGACCCCGTGGAACCGAAAAAACCACGTCGAAAGACATCAGAAAATGGTCGTCTGACCGTTTCTGGGCGGAAAAAGCACGTGGAGGGGAAGCAATTTAATGATTTCAATCGATTTCAATCGATTTCATTCAAAAATGTCGCCTCGCAGATAAACATCGTTTGAAACTTCCGCAAAACACTTTTCTTTGTTTGTTTCTTCTCCGACTAGTGACGACTTTTTAAACCCTCGTGTTTTTCGCTTCTTTTTGATCCCTTTTCATTATTTTCTGCCCCTTTTTTGCACCTGAATTTTCAATTTTATCCGTTATTTTTGATTAAAGCAAGTTTTTGGAACTTGTGGCTATTGCTCGAATTTCATTGAGTCTCCTGTGAAAAAAATATGCAATTTCTTTTTTTGAAAATTTTTTTATTTAAAGGCCTTCTTTTTTTGCTTGAAAAAAAGTTATAGATTTAGTGACACGCTTTTTTTGATTTTTTTAATGAGTTTTTAATGAATAATATTCAAAAGTTAAAAAAGGAAAAATAGGATTTTCCTGGCCTTCAAAATCGAAATTCCTTTAGAATCAAAAAAATAGCTCGTTTTTTTATCAAAAAGTTACAATTGAAATGAATGAAACTCTGATTTTTTTCAGGCATTTTTTTGATCTTTTTCTGTGAAAACTGGTCATTATTGGCTTCTTTCTAGACAGCTCCCTTGAATTTCATCATTAAAAAAATTAAAAATTTTTTTCGTGACCGGCGAAAAAAATGTGGTTAAGCTTCCAAAAAAAGCTGATGAGAACAAAAAAATCATTGATTTTTCCTTTTAAAAAAATCGCTTCTATCTGTAAATTTGAAGCAAAAATCCAATTTTTCCAAATATTTTTCCTTATTTTTCTTTGTTTATTGTCCCTCACTCGCCCTCAAAAAGATGAATATTTTTGAGAAAATTGCTCTCTTCCGGTCTTTTTTCGCATAAGAAATCGAGGTTTTTCCAGGGATTCTTGGCTTTTTTTATCTTAAAGTCACATAGTTCTAATCTTGACAGTCTTCAAAAAGAAGAATTTTTTTTTTAATTTTTCTGATTTTTTTCTCAACTCTTAGAGAAGTTTCAATCAAAAAAATTTTGAATTAAGCATAAAATTCCGATAATCACAAGTTTCTCACGATTCGAAGTCAAAAAAACTATTTCTTGTGAAATCAAAAAAATGACGTCATTTCCAGCGACATGTTTATGACGTCACTTCGCTCACATGTGGCTTGTTTATTTTTCTACGTCGCTGGAAAAAAATTATAAAATTTGTATTGGATATGAGCTTAAAGTTTCAGGGAATATTTTTTTATTTTTTTCAAATTGAATCGGCTAGTTTTACTTAATTAAAAAAAGTATAATGGATACCTAAATAAAAGAAAATGACTGAAAAATTGAATTTCGCAAAAAAATGAGGAAGCATTTCTTTTAAATAACTTTAAATCTAACAGCTTATTTTTTTATTTTTTTCAAATGTTCAGGTTATGAAAAAAACGCAATTTTTTTGATTTTTTTTTTTTTGAGTTTCGAGTGCGTTTAGCGTGGACGGATTCGGTAAACATGATAGATTTTTTATAGTTTTCAAATATCAAAGTTGAGAGAGATTCTAAAGGGTATCAAAAGGGAAGGGTATCAAATCTATTCGGCACAGTAATTTTAGGATCAAAATCCAAGTTTTTCAACGCTGTTTAAACCAAAAATCTGTTCTAAATAGTACTGTCTCAATTTATGTTCAGTTCTCTGAATTCCAGTCTATGAAACGTGAAATTGAAGCCAAAAATCCAATAGGGAAGTATCGAATTCATTTGGCACAGCCTTTTTTTGGATCAAAATCCAAGTTGAAGGAGGAGAATGGGATGTCGTCTCTCTAATGAGATTTCCCGACGCGATCTCCTCCTCCTGGAACATTTATTCCTATTTTCCGATGTTTCAGGACTTCTCTCGTAAAAAATTATTTGTTTATCACACGATTCTCGTGGGAAGCTTTGGCTTTGAAATGTGTTTTTGTTGAACATTTGTTTGTTGGGAATTCAATTTTTTTTTGAGGATTTTGTGGATCCAGAGATCTTTTTGAAAGTGTTTTTAAACGTTTTTTCAACTATTTTCATTTTAAGAAATTTTTGAACTGCTTCATAATTTTTTTTTTAAATCCTTCACCCTCTCTGAAGTCGGGATTTCCTTGAAAATTGGCCAGAATACTTATTGATGTACAAAAATTAGATTCTGAAAGTCTCAGCCTGCAAAACTTTCTAGTTTTCGAGAAAGGACACCTCAAAATCCGTTAAAATAGGCTATTTCGAAACTTTGAGCTTTCATTTCTCAAAAACTAGGTAGTTTTGCAGATTGAAACTTTCAGAATCTTCTTCTGCTACATCAAGGAGTATTCTGGCCGATTTTCAAGACATTCCCAACCCCAAAATAAATCAACCTCCCTTGTCAGCTTCATCTTTCCCAGGCCCGTTTTGTTTTCGAACTTGTAGCCTTTTATGCTCAGTTTTCCCATTCACATGTCAAATGAGAGTACAGATTTGGAACAGACGAAAATATACATCATCGGGGTCTATAAAAGACGGCCGATGATAAGAAATCAAGGCGTTTCTTGCTCTTTTGTGTCTAGATATGAAGTCTTCTTTGCTCTTTTTCAAATGTTTTTGAGATTTTTTTTCAAATAAATGGTTCAAAAAAAGATAGAAACCTAATTTAATTTTTTTGAGCATGATATTTGATTATAAAAGTACTTAAAAATGATTCTACTAATACTTTTTGTACTAATGAATGAATTCGAATTTTTTCTGAGTATTGACACCGAGCCAAAGAGGGAAAATTTTTAGTGGTCACTTCAGGGTTTTGACGCTTTAGGGGCCACTTAGGTGGCTAAAATTTAGTAGCCTTTTCAGAACTACTAGACCACTAAAAACTACTTTAGCGGCAACTAATTGAGGTCGTTCAGTGGCCGCTTTAGTGTTCTCACCTAGTAGCCCTTGAGGAGCCTCTTAAGTGGTCACTAGAGTTTCAGCATCCAACAGGAAAATTTTGAATGAAGATGTAGCTGTATAGAACGAAAATTGAAACTCATTTTTCATTTTTAGACTGAAATTTCGAGTAAAACAAAGTCAACGTTACAAGAAAAATTCAAATTAAAGACCTTGGTCTTTTCTGATGCTAATACAACCGTTTTTGCTTGTAAAATCGACTAATAAAAAGTACAAGTCCCTAAATTAGTCAAAATCGTTTGGTTACACTGAGAATGGCTCAACGCGTCACGATTGCGTGGCGGTTACTAGGAAAGTTCATCCGACCGCGAAACGACTTGCGCGCAAAATTATTGAGAACATTACATCTTTAAACCCAGCAATACTACCAGAATATACTCCTTTTATCGCCCCTGCTGTTTTTCTCTGCGCTCTCCTCGTCTCTCGACGACCCTCTCAAGTTGACGTGCTATTTTCGCGTTTCTCTGAACTCTCCAGTGAGGGAACAGAGAGACGCAGACACTCGAAAACTTTCAAGTCGAGCTATACTTTATATTCTATTTTTTTTTCAAAGGTTTCAAATTTCGAGCTTTTCTCATTTTCTCTGAGGAAAATGGCTTCAGTTGCAAATTCACAGATGAAACCTTTCCTTTAAAAAGATTATAAAGAAGACTTTCTCATGTTTCTTTTTCGAGCTTACGAGATTGAAAAGGGTTTTTTTCAGAGAAAGGAAGGTTTTTTGGTCAATATGAAAGAGAGGGGGTCTTAAGGCCTCTTTAGAAACTTGCCTCGGGGCATAAATTATTGCCAGTTCATGTTCAATGTGTTCTTGACGCAGAAAAAAGAGCGTGTGGGAAGCTTTTTTGATGTTCAATAGAGCAGAATCCGCGCAAAATTTTGCTTTTCCTTCCGGATTCAATTTTTTTTCTGTATTGAAAAGGACTTTTGGAAAGCTTTAAGATTTAGAAAATTCAAAACTTCTCGAAAAAAATAAATATTTCCGTAGCGTTTTTCACGGTTCAAAGTTTTCAAACTTGAAATATTAATAAAATTCGCTTTTTTTCTGAATCTAAAAAAAGCTTGAAATTTGAGAAAAACTAAAAAAATTTCAAGAAATGAAAAATTTTTCGTAACGTGAAGGTTCTGAATAAGCTCTAACTATAAATTCACATTTTTCCTTATTTTCTGGAGACTCAGAAAAAAAGGAAAGAAACTCGAGATTGTAGTTCAAGCTTTGACCTTTTTTTCCTTCCTCATTTTATTGCCCCAATCGTATCATTCTATCCTACTCGGCTTTCATAGAAAACAAACTTTCTCCTTTTTTAGGCTTTTGACCGATTTTATCTTGATTTTTCTCCGTTTTTTATAGAATTTTTTGCCGAAAAAATCTCGGTCCACAGCTTTTTTAAATCTTAAGTTCATGCCCAGGTTCATCCGATCCCCCAAAAGATTTATTAAAAATTTCGACTAGATAAACTTGACTCAAAGTTCTCTAAAGCTCAACATTTACTCTGGAGTTCCTCAAAGTTCGCAAAAAAATGTTCAGTTTTATTTTTTTAAAATTTTTTCTTATCATTTCGGAACCCTAAGTTTCCTGGGTACTCCAAAACCTCCCAGAAACTTCATTCTCATGTTCTGATGACCCATAAGTTCATAAATTATTTAATTTTAGCTCCGTTTCGTGTCAGTTTTATATACTTTTTATCACGAGTCCTAATGATTGACGATCTGGTCTTCAAGTTTCTAGCTGAATATGACCCTAGCCATTTTCTACTTGGATCTAGTTTGGGAAAGGCATTTTTTTGATATACGTTACTATCTTCTAAAAAATAAGAATAATTTTTGATTCATGGCCACTCTTGGCTTCAAATTAAATTCAGAAAGCTCTTTTTGGATATGTTAATAAAAAAATGCAACTTTTTGGATAGAGTCCCGAAATTATTGACAGGAAAAAGCCTCTTCTTTGTTGGTTCAGCCGCACGCCCATGTGTTGTCCCATCAAATACTTACTTCATGTTTTTTTATTTGAATATCCGAGTTTTTTTAAATTCATTTTGTACCAAAAACACGTCTCAATACTTATAATGAACTTTTTCTAAAAAAATCTATTCAAAAAAATTTTTATAAAATTGAATCTATTCATCCCTTTTGTTCTTATTCATTTTTTTGAAGCTGAAAAAAACGGGCTTAAATCTCTTTATTTACTACTGGAAACTGGAATAAAGAATCAACATCAAAACTATAAAAAATGGTTGGAAACGGTTAATCTTGTTCAAAATTCCACTTTCATCATTTTCAACGTAAAATTCTTAGCTTCTAGTCAAAATTTTGAACTTCATTTTCATTAAATTTGAAACTTTCAAATTTTTTATTTGAAGTTTACAAGCTTGGAACGGACTTTAGTCAATTTGTATACCTTTTAGATGAATTATAAGACTTGGAATGTATGTCAAAACTATAAAAAAATGGTTGGAAAATGGTTAATCTTGTTCAAAAATTCCACTTTTTACGTTATTTTCAACTTAAAAATTTCATTTGAAGTTCTTTTTGAGCTTGGAACTCACTTCAGTCAATTTAACTTCAAAAAAATTATCGGAAAATGGCAAAATTCATTTTTCCTATCATTTTTCTACCTAATTCTTAGCCTCTGATCGAAGCTTCAAACTCAATTTCTTTCAAAATCCAAACATTTTCAAATCTTATCTCTTCCCTTTCTCCTTTTAACATCAAATTTCCGTTGATTGTTTATTTCCCTCCCGTCCTGACGTACTAGCAAATAAACACGTGGAAAACATTCAGAAACTCGTATTTTCCTCAGAAAAAAGCTGAAAAATGACCCGTTGTACCTGCATTCTGCCGTGCGACTGCGTGGCGGCCAACGTCATCGCCGACTCTCTTGGCGCGGCGCCAGAATATCTCCACAAAGAGTTTGTTTTCCTCGAAAGCTTCAAGTGGTTCAAACACCGAAAATGGCCGCGAAAACAAGAGTTTCCGTCGATTTCAGTGCCGAACGTTGGAGTTCTGCCGCCCAGTTGTACGAGGAGATGACCCACGAAGTTTTGGAAGACGCTACGTTTCGCGCCAGATGCCGCAGTCGTTGGTTTTTTCTCTTTATTACATCTTATGAGTCCATTATTCATGATAGAGAGGGGCGAAAATGGGTATATTATTCAAAAAATGAGCTTGTAAGTCCAAAAAGAATAAAAAATAAGCTTAATTCCAAAAAAAAGAGCTTGTAAGTCCATTTTTCGCGACTTGAAATTTCTGTTTTTCTCTGCACCCTCCTCGTCTCTCAGCGACTCTCTCATTTCGACGTGCTCTTTTCCTCACTGCCTGAGTCGGAAGTGCAAAAAACGGGTGCAAAAAGGGCGCTAAAAGGGTTCCGTTTTGCAGCCTTTATTGAGCCTTTTTTCTTTGGGGGTTAAAAAGCTTCAAAAAAGGGTGCAAAAAGGGTGCCTTAAGTCTCGGCCATTGATGATTTCCGACTTTATTACTGTAGCACAATTTAGTTCATACACAGTCACTGGTAAAGATTTTTCTCAACTTAAAAGTTTTGCGTTTCTCAAAGGGTCCAAAAAGGGTGGAAAAAAGGTCATGAAAGGACGGAAAAAGGCAGTAAAAAGGAAACCGTTGCCAGCCGTTTAGGAGCAATTAATTCACCTTTTTGCACCCAAAATGGACGCTCAAAGGGTCCGGAAAGGGTCTTGTCGACTTTGCCTACGAATAATTTATAAAAAAATCAAAAAAAATCATGAAAAAAACGGGGAAATTAGGTTTCAGGTTTGATATATAAAGAAATCGACATCACGCTCAATATTTTTGGAATAAGGTATGCAAAAAAATTACTGATTCTGTTCACAAACCACAAAAAAAAAAGAAATTGAGTTTCTTTGAATACTATTTAGATGTTTATTTTAGAGTTTGAAAATACCATTTCTAGTAGTTCCACTTTCATTCAGAATAATTTAAGCCCAAAATTTCCAGAACACCATTCCCCGGAACGTCCCCACAAAGTCGGAAGAGAGAAAAGACTATCACACAGTCATCACTTGATAGGAGGAAGTCAAGAAGCTCTCTATTTCACTTCGAATCGGACCGTCGGGTTAGTTTATTCGTTCAGTGTTTCATTACTGTTGGAATTGGAAAAAAAAAGTCCATAATTTATTTGAATTCCGTGATATCCTGGAACATATAGACGATTCACGGCTAGCTTGGGACGCAAAAAGGGATGGCCTGTCAACACTCTCCGCCAACTAGGGCACTATCTCGTCTCTTTTCGTGGCAGGACCCTTTTCTCGATGGCTCAAGCCAGCCGTGAATCAGCTATATATTCTCTTCTAACTTTAGCCATTCCAAATGCCGCCATTTTCTATTTGAATGCCTAGGGAAGCGTTTAAAATCTCCCGATTGGCTACCTCAAAACTTCTCAAAACTGAAAAATGACTTTATTTTTTCCTAGCCATTCCAAATGCGGACTCCCTAGTTCAAAAACTGAAACGCTTATCGAAATATTATTGAGAACACCAGAGGGGCCCCTATAGTGATCAGAAGGAAAAAATTCTGTCAGGGGAACAAAAAATGCTCCCCGTAGGGGTACCTTTCAAGTAGTCCCTATAGGGGTTTGAGACCTGTCTCCTGAGCCCCTAAAGCTCAAGTGGTCCCTAAAGGGTATTTTATTTATTTTTTAAGATTTCAAAAATGAAGAGGCAAACTTGATAGTTTTATTCTATTTTGATACTTTTCATTCGAAAAAACATTTATTAATGAATTTTTGCATGGAGATGATTCTTCTTTAATAATGATAAACTAGTATCCCCTTTATAGGGAAGGTAAAATATTCCCTAGAGGGAGGGGGGGCTTTCAAGGCCCCTAAGGTTGCCCCTCCAGGGACCACTCTGAGTTCCTAAGTTCCTCAGGTTATTCTTTCATCTTTGTAAATTTGAAAATCGACTTAGAAGAACAAAAATCGCAAATAAGCCGATTTCACAATCGCACGCAAAACGTGGACCTGATCTCAAAAGATTGCGAAATTTTGCGGCTGTTTTTGGGGCGTAAAAAGAGACGCCCGTGATGCAAATTTTCACTACAAACCGCCGGTTCTCCACATTCTTTGGCTTATTTTCAATCCTTTCCGGTTATTTTTGTTTTAATTTTTTGCTCAAACTGTCAAGATTCACCGTTACTCAAGCTTTTCGTGTAAACTTCAGAAAAAGGTTTAAAAAAAGTGAAAACAAAAATATACCCCTTCACTTTTAAATCTAAACTTTTTTCTAGTCCATAGGCTGAACCTTCAGCTATCACTCAGACTATCCCAGGTTCGACTCCTCTCCTCGCAATTTTTTTTTTGCTTTTATCTGCTGATCAGATTATTTTCAGTTCTAGCTTATCAAAAGGTTCTCTATCGTATAATGAAAAAAACAAATCTTAATTTTTTTCAAATTTTTCCGATATCAATTTATCAATACGTTTAGAATACTTGGGAGCGCCAGAGTGGTTCCTATAGGGGTTGGTGGAAAATCAGCCCCTTGAGCGACCAAAAAGTGACCCCCTATAGGGGCAAAATCTAGGTGGTTCCTATGAGAGTGCTGGGTTTGATTTCTAAGCCCCTAAGTGGTCCCTATAGGGGTCTTTTAACTTTTCATTCAGAGGGGCTTTTGCATGAATTCTCATGGAGTTCATAAAAATAAATGACTAGCATGCTCTCCTATAGGAGTTACTAACATAAACCCCTAGTTTTCGCAAGCCTTAGTGGTCCCTAGAGGGGAACCTTCAAGGGCACTTAAGGTTGCGCCTATAGGGACCACTCTGGAGCTCTTAAGTATCTACTTGAATCATGCTTTTTTCTTAAACTTCAAGTGAAAATACTGAAAGTAGGAATAAAAAACATTTTTCGAAAAAAAAACTTCCTGCAAACTTTCTCCCGCTTTTCCAGACACTACTTTTTTTCCATGGGAAAATTTTGCAATATTGGTTTTTCCCCGGGCGCAGCTGGGGTGCATACGCAAAGTGCATGAGTCAGAAAGGTCCGTGGGCTCGAAATAGACGCAGACGTCACTATTTTTTCTTTTTTCCCAATACTCGTCAGCTTCCACCCTCGCCGTGTCTTTTTGTTTTTGCACGTGGACTTTGTGATTTGGTCCTTTTTTGGCAGGGAATTTTCCGAAAAACATATTTTCGAAGGTTTTTTTTATTTTCAATGAGCACCCGGCGCTTCAGATTCATTTCAGTTCACTGAAAAATTAAAAAAAAATATTTTCCATACAAAACTTGTGGTAGAACGTCAAGGAAAAGGTTGAAACTTTTCGAAAACTACTCGAAATTGATCAGTTTTATTTTCATGGCCGCATTTAGAATGGTTACGGCTGAAAAGCAAAATTTCCCGACCACGACAATTTGAGCCATTCAAGACGTGACCAGAAACGTTGAAAAAAAGGCCTATTTTTTTAGTTTGAAAAAAATTTTTCATTTCCCCGTTTCTCAACTTTTTACATAATATTAAATCATGCCTTTTATTTTAATAACTGTCAAGGCCGTATTTTTTAATCTCAGCAGATCTAAAAAGTTTCTTCTCCTTTTATCTGCAATTCCAGCTTTCTACAGCTTTTATGAAACGTTTACGATGAATTATTTCATTTTCAATTTTAAAAACAGATTTTTTTTCTGAATACCTATCTATTTCTTTTTTTTTCGATTAAGCCAATATATTCCCCCTCTATAACTCGTTCAAACATGGCTACAAAAAACAATCTCTGCACGCAACCTTTGTCCCTTTTCGCTTCCTTTCTGAACCTTTTCGAAATCTTTGCACTTTAGTACTGATATCATTCGTACCTTTGAACAAAGCGCGTTTTCTGCGGAATCTTATCTTTCCTCAGACTTTGTTTTTTGACCTTCTTGCAGATGGAAAAAAAGCAAAGTGAGGTTGAAAACGAAGCTTTTTTTTTTCATTTTTATCGTTTTGTTAATAATTTCGAAACAAGTTCTGAAGATTAGTTTAACCTTATTTCGAAAAAATTAAATTCGAACTTGACCTTAAATCACGGTTATTAGAGTTTTTGAGCTCATAGTTAAGGTATAATCTTTTCAAAAATCTTTTTTCGAATGCTCAAAAAAAATGGACCATTTTATAAAGTTCTCGAGGCGAAAGCCATTTTCAGAAGTCTTTCAAAGCTTCTGCGTCTTTAAATATCCCACAAGGAGGTATATTTATTCTATGGTTGGGATTTATCTGAACTGAAAGACTCCTTGATTTATCAGATGAAGACCCCAGAACTTGGGCAACCGAAATTTTGAAAATTTTGGAATTTTCTAGAGATGTCTAACCAAAGAATAATTGTCTTCTCTGTCCAGAATAAGATTTAAAATTACTTTTTGAAGCTTGCCAAGCTTTCTGAGAAGTTCAACAACTTCCCTCAACCATTTCACATCTCAAAACATCCCCCCTACCCAAATCTTGGCCAAACTAAGGTCCCTCTACTGATCTCTGCGCGATGGTCTCCCCCCTGATTTGTTGTCTGTTGACCATGGGTCAACGTCTGTTATTCGGATGACGTCAGGAAGTTCACGTGGACCGCCACGTGAATCGCTGACCCTCCAACTGTTTTTGTTCTGAACGGTCACATTTATCGCTCTTTGCTGTCGATCCGAGAAAAGGAAGAAAGAAAGAACGAGGTTGTTTACGGAAGGAAAAGACGGAAAAGTTGAAAAATTGGGTCAGTTTCTGCAAATTGTTACTGTATCAAACAAACTTCGGAAGCTTAACTAAAATCTTAAAATCGATCTGAAAAATTCAAGACGCACTGAATTTAGTGATAAATCTCTCTCAAACTCGATGACCT
The DNA here is from genome assembly GCA_904845305.1 of Caenorhabditis auriculariae. Lineage (NCBI taxonomy): Eukaryota > Metazoa > Nematoda > Chromadorea > Rhabditida > Rhabditidae > Caenorhabditis > Caenorhabditis auriculariae. The sequence goes on from CAJGYM010000054.1 coordinate 376,713, forward strand.
CAAAAAAAGTTTTCTGTTCCTACTCCATTTGGAGCAAGCTTAACACGCTGTCTCTGAAATTTTCTAGAAGTTTCAAAGGCAACGGGTACAAAAAAAAATTTTATTTTTTGATTCTGATGAAACTTCATCCAGTGTGATAACCCATCATCAGAAATGCGGACGCAACTTTTTGAGCCATTTCCTCCTACTGTAGCCGGGTTACGGTAGGCAGGTAGACACCTGCGTATCTAAGTATTGAAGAATTTTTACTAGACAAGTGATATATCAATCAATAGGTAATCCAATTTTGAGAACTTTTACAGTGCATACCATCTTAGGTTACTGTAGGAAGTGGTTAACGATTTTTTTCACATTCTTCTTTTTTTCTAGTATGTTAATACTAGAAATCTACACTATAGATGTCTCTTCTTTTTCCCCGATTTTTTTAAAAACCTTTTTAAACCCCCTGCTCCACTCGCCTTTGATTTCTCTAGCCAACGACAAATAAATCATGATATTAGAGACCCCAAAAACTTTTCCCACTGTCGCACCTTCTAAACACCCAATTCTTCAAACATCTTTCTGATGAGTCATCGTTCATCTCAAGTTGGGGGGAGTCCCTCGGTCGTCGGCGCGGCGACAACGCCTGTCAACGAAAACCGTTCCGCGGTCGACGCCTTCTTTCTTCCACTTTTTAGCACCCAATTAGCCGCGTTTAACCCCCAAGAGCGCGGTGTTATTATAAAACAGGCAGAAAACGATAAAATGACAAAAAATACTCTGAAAAGCTGAAGAAACGGGAGCTGAGTTCAATGAAATCATTTTCTTCTCACAAACTTGGAAAGCCTTGACCGCACGTGGAATGGTTCAAAGCGTTGCGATCACTTGTTTAAAAATTCTTCAAACTTCGACAGCTTTTTCTAGTGCTTTCCGATGCCATGGGCTCAAGTAGTATCAGGTCCGGCGCATTTTGAAACAACCGCAACGCGTTAAACCATTTCTTGTGTGGCCAAGAATCTTAAAATTTTTACTTCACTTCTACTTCCAACTTACTTCGATTCACTAGTTACTCAAAAAACAGTCCTTCCCTACCGTAACCCTCTTCGCTTCGAGAGACGCTACAAAAAATCCAAAGCCGAAAAAAAAACCAGTTTCTTCGTTCCATACTCATAGAAATCATTCTAAAAGGTAACCTAGTTATTGTATTTTCCTACCGTAACCCTTCTTCGTTCCAAGAATCGTTCAAAAAGTCCCGGAAAGAGAAAAAAAATTTATTCACTTCCAACTCAATGAAACTACTCTGAAAAGTAACCTCCTTTTCTACCGTAACCCTGCTTCGCTCCAAGAATCGTTTCAAAGACTTGAATAGGAAAAAGAAACAGAAAAAAACAAATTCTCCGAAGAAACCACTCAAAAAGTAACCTTATTGTCAATTTCCTTTCTCTTTCCCTACAGTACCCCCTGCTCGGTTCAACGAAACGCCCCAAATCGAATCGACTAGACAATTTCGAGAGGGAAAAAAAAGAGAAGAATGTCCGGCGGTTGAACCATTTGCCGCCTTCGCCAGGGCCACGTGTTCTTCACGAAACCGAGAAAATTCCCCTTCCTCTCATTTGTCTTTCAGCCAATCTTCGCCGACAACCCGTAGCCTTTCGTCTTCTTCTTCTTTTCCTGTCCCATTCCTTGGTCTTAGGTTATTTTTCGAGAGGCTTCTCAGTGACACGACTAGCTTGACGTCTGTAGTTTGAGAAAAGTAGCTTGAGGGAACTTTTTGCGATTTTTTTTGATTTTTCGATTTTTTGACCTTGAGTGGAAGGACATTGAGACAGAGACGTCTTCGATAAATGAGAAAATCAATTTTTTCGTTTAGAAGAGATTTTTTAATTTTTTTTTTTAACGGCAGCTTTTGAATATCTTCGTGAAATTATTTACTGTTTCCCCAATTTTTTTCTGTTGAACAGTTTTTTTAAAAAAATCCTACTTTTTACATCTTTTAAAAAAAGTCCACCAAAAATTGATTGCAAGCCAAAATAGGCCTGGTTTTTTTGAATATTTTTTTGAGATCTGGTAATTTTTTTCCAAATTAAAAAAATTTTTTTGGCTAGTTTCAGGAGGATCTGTACTGACCAAACATTTTTTCTCATTTAAACTTTGATCTCAAAACCGCCACTTTTTTCGCATTTTTTTAAATATCAAAAAATTTTCCAGTCCTATAATTTCTTCAGAAAAATCCAACTATACTCGATGAAAGCCCTAGGCTCTAGAAATCTCATAAATTTTTATGCTCCCACTCTCAATTCCTCAAAAAACCTCCACAACTTCCTCATGGGTATGTCTGGGCTATCAAATCGCCCAGCAAAATCTTAAAAACTTCCTTTTTGAGGCGTAGTATTTTTATAAGCGTCTAAGTGTCCGTATTGTAAAGAAAATTTCTTCCGGATCCAAAAAATCCGCGAAAATCTCCTCTTTGAAGATCAGCGCTGGACCTTTTTTTTATTACAACGACATCACACTTTGAGCTGGTCTTTTTTCGTTGATTTTCAAGAAAAAACGGTGGAAAGTTCCAGTGGCTACTTAAGAGGTTCCTAAAAGACTACTTGGAAGGGACACTAAAGTGGCCACTAAACTAACCTCTATAGAAACTACTATTTTGCGTCACAGTGGCCACTATAGTAAATTTAGTGGTCTAGTAGTCACTTGGACTCCTAAGAAGGCCACTAAATTCAAGTTACTTAAATGGCCACTAGTTTGATCGCTTTATAGGTTACTAAAACGTCAGAGCCCTAAAGTGGCCACTGAACATTTTCTCATTAGTTAAAAAAAGGTAGAAACAATGAAAAACCCCCGAATTTCCCGATTTCTTCGTTGTTTATCATGAAAATGTGTAGTTTAGCGTTGGATGGATGTTTTTTCCAGGTGTAAAGTGGAGAGAATCCTCTTTTTTGCCCTGGGTGTCGAAATTTGTTCGTCTTTTCTTTCGATGAAAGATCAGAACTTTTTGATTTATTTTCCATTTTTTCTCCGTGAATTTACAAAAAAAAGATCATTTTGGGTTTGAATGAAAATTATGAAGATATGATATAAAGCTTAATTTCATTACTTTTACTTAGAAAATCAAGTTTAAAGATTTTTGAAAGTGCCTATTCAGGTCATTTTTTGAAGTTTTTCAGCCAAAAAGATGAAAATTTGAAAAGTGATTTTTAGTCGTTTTTTTAAACTGTTTAGCCCGAAAGTTGAAAATCGACCACTTTTTCCTAAACTTGAAAAATATGAATTTAGCTTCTAGAACCAACCCTTGACTCCCCTGGATACGAAAAAGAGGAACAGACGGAAGAAAAATGGGTACTTTCTGAAGGTTTGACAAATGGCTCTTTTTTTGACCTTTTTCTCTTTTCTCGAGCTCGGACTTTCGTTTTTCAGCTTTTCGTTTCAGTTGAGATTAAGTGAGAAAAGTTTTTTTTGGTTGTCAAAAAAGTTGAAAATTCTCTTTTTTATATAGAAAAGGGTTCAAAACTAAAGGGATATTTTTTGATTTTTTTGAAAAATTAAGGATTATGATCTTCTACTCTAAGCTGTTATCTAGACAGTAAAGACCAAAATATTTTTTTATTTATGAAAAAAGGCCCACTGAGGCTCAATTTAACCGAATATAAAATAATCGCCTTGAACTCACAAAATCATCTATCAAATAAAGTTACTTTTTGCGAAAATTCCCCCTTCAAAGTCATTTTTCAACCCTCAAAAATTTGAAGAACTTCACGTGAAAGCTTCGAAAATGTTTCAATTTCCCTCTTCTTCTCCTTTTTTCCCATTCCACGAACGCCTCAAACTTCAAAGTCCATCCTAGAGTAGCAAGGTAGAAAGTAAGAAAGAACATTGGCTTGGGTTTCAACTTTTCTTTTTTTTTTTTCTTTTCGCTTCAAAACGAAACGAGAAAAGCTTTGACGCAAATAGCAGAAGTCATATGATGAGTGTCAGTTAACAGATCAGTTTGCACAGGAAAATGTTCCGAAATGTCTTAAAATCCAGTGGTCTTCAGTGTTTTCAATTGAAACATAGATTATATTTTTGAAATTGTATTGAAAAAAATACCCACCTGTTTTAAACACGGAAATGAAAAAGCCTTTTTCCAGTTTATTCCGAATCGTTTTTGAATTCAAGGCTCGAGTATCTGTAAAAAAATTCAATTTAATTATTCTTCAAAAAAATTACCGTAGTAGTTGTGAATACTCTAAAACGAAGCGTTGCAAGTTGATAATTGTTTTAAGACTGAATTGCAATTCATAAAAGTAAAATATCGACTTAAAAAAAGAAAAAAAAAAGTAAAATCTTGAAATTTTTTCTGAAAAAAAAATTATGCCACGAATGCGTCGGTGTGTTTGCAGAAATTTAAAATACAGTAAACAAAAAAAAATCATTAGAGCCAATATCTTCTCGTATTTTTCGGATTTTTCTATCTTTTAATATTCCTCGTCTTTCTTTTTACCTCTTAAAGGTTAAATTTCCACAAATTAATGGAATAATCACATTCGCGAAAGATCTTTTCCCTCTTTGAGAGGAGATTTCTCCATTCATTTTTGATAATCTTGCCCTTTTTGTTTTTCGTTTTGCTCCTTTCCCAAAAGCGGCCAGCCTCCATCTTGTATTCTGTCTAGTCTATCGTTATTTATTGATAGAAAACCTTTTCAGGCTTTTAATTCACGTTATATCCAATTCAGTAGTTTTTTTCAACCTAGCTTCGAGAAAAACGAAATTTTTCCATTCTTTGATTTTCTTGATTTTTCGCCGATAGTCCATCGGGCAACCAAGAAACGTGGAAAGGTAATTTGATAAAAGAAGAAAAAACGGATCCGAGCATGCGTGGAGAAGAAATTTCCGTTATCAAACGTTGTAAATAACTTCGGCGCCACTGGTTTTGTTTGCTGAGGAAATCACGTGGATCCTTGTATCCCTCACTTGTGACCCTTACGGTAGATCAAGGCTGCAAGACTTTTTTTTTCTTATTTTTTGGTTTCCCGTTGGTTTTTGGAGAGAAGCTTTTTTTCGAAAAATGATACATTTTCAGAAGTTAGAGGACGGCTATGATTTTTTTTTTTTCGAATATTCTTTCAAATCTCAAATAAGTTTGACTTCTCTGCGCTCTCTTCTCTCTCGGTGACTCTCTCGTTTTTACTTGCTATTTTCAAGGAGTGAAGAGAGATGAGAGAGTGCAGACACGTCAGACTGTTCGAAAATGAGCAAATGAGCTAGTTGAAAAGAAGAATAGCCGATACTTTAAAGCTAAAAAAAATCAGAATCCTCAAAATTTCGAAATTTTTTATCAAATAATTAGAAAACTGAAGGCCAACCAGTTCAAAACTGTATCAAACGACACGTGAAGTCAAACTTTTTCCAGGACAAGCCATATGACGACTGCCTTATCAGCTTCATCACCATTAAAATGTTAAATGACTGATAAGATTCCTCATTTCAGCTTCTGGCTATTCGCAGTCGCTCTTTTCTCCCTTTCTTCTGATTTTTTCAACGAAATTTTTTCTCATGACCGTCCTTGATTCTTCAATCTTCAATCATTGTATCATGGTTTGGTCAGAAAACGAATGACTAGAAACCTCGGGAGGGCGGAGCAGTGTAGCCTTCCTTATATAAATGCGAACTTGGCGCAGTTGCTAGAGCTTTATTTTATCAGTTTGAGGATCGCTGGTTCGATCCCAGTTGACGACCTTTTTGCTCTTTTTTTCTTATTTCTAAGTAGCATTCTTCTGAAGCTTTCAAAGTTTATTATTTTCGTAGGAAAAACATGATCCTCTATATGAGAAAGTTGAGGCTGTTTGGCGCAGTTAGTAGAGCTTTGGCGTATCAGTTAAAGGGTCGCTGGTTCGATCCCGGTTGATGACCTTTCCTTAAAATTTCTTGGATGTCGATATTTATAGAACATTAGACATTTTCATAAAAAAGTTGAGAACACGGTCATTTTGCTTGTTTAAAAGAAACCAACAATTTAAAAAAAAAAGAAAAAATTTTCAATTTCTCTACTTGTTTCGGGAAACAGAGATACATAGAAATGGACCAAAACTCTTTTCAACTAAATTAAAATACTGTAGTTCTTTTCCTACACGTAAAACGCTTTCTAACAGTCTAATTCGATCAACTTCCTCTCTCCGAAACTCGTCTTCCGCCCTGTTTTTTTCTTCTTTCACGTGGTTCAACATTTGGTGTGTAAGAAAAAAACATTTTTTCTCCCAAATTCCTGTCGCCACGTGCGTTAACCACCAATCGTCTAAAGATCTAGTGAAGAAGATGCCAAGTCAGATGACTTGGCCGACTTTTTTCTCTTTGCTTTGAACTTTCCGTGTTTTGAACTTTTTCCCTTGTTTTTTGTTGAGGGCAAGTTGAGGAGGTGTGTCAATAAAACGAAATTTTCAAAGTCATACTTTTGAAAAATTTTGTTTTCAAGATTTTTTTTAGAGCCTTGAAACATCCTTTTATTTATTTCTTCTTTAATCATTTTCGGAACTGCTTATTAATCCGGGGGAAATGGCCTTCGAGAGCGCTGGGAGTCTTTTTTTCAGCTATATTAATAACTAGAAACTTCTAAATTTTTTTAAAGTGTGAGTCACATCAAAATCGTAATTCAATTAATATAATGATAAACAAGGAATCAAAATGTATGGTTAAAAAAATGAATTTACTCTTTTTTTGAAAGAAAAAAAGTTTACCAAAAAAACTAATTTTAACCTTTTTTTCTCATGCTTCCTCCTTTTTTTCAGTTTCGTTCCCCTAAAAAAAATAATTTAATATTATTTCCTTCTCTTGCAAGATTCACTCAAACATTCTCAATCTCCGTGATCTCTGAAAAACCGCCCCCTCAACCAGTTTCGCGCATTGATATCGCCCAAAATAGATTCACGTCATGCTATATTTGGACCCGTCTTTCATCGAAAGTAAAAAGATTTCTGATCGAACTTCCACGAGAAAACTGACAATAACTTCTCAAAAGATGTCAAACTGGCTTTTCTTTCGGGACGGCGAAAAACGACTGGAAAATGAGCACCTGGCGTCGGCCAACGTGTTCTCGTGACGTCAGAACCTCCTGAAAAATTTCCAAGGCCAACGGTGGGAGGAGGTCCACCACGCAAAACTTCGCTCATTCATTTTTCTCTCCCGCGAAAAGCGCTTCCGACAGTTAGCCAACTCTTTTTTCACGTGCACTAACATGAAATTGAAGATCAGAAGTCTATTTTTGTCAAGTAAAAAATAAATATTCATTCGGTTACTGTAGGCGCTAAAGTTGAGTGTGCAATTTCATGTCGCAGTTTACTTTTAGGCGCGTTTTTTTATTTTTTTTCAAAATTTCGGCTTTTTTTCTCTAATTGTCATTAACTTTGTTTTTATTATTTGACCGCTTATTCAAACTTAGAACCGGTTGTTCTTCAAAAGATCATTTTCTCGTCATGCCCTTATCGCCCCTCAACCCGTTCGACTAGACCATTGACAAAAAAAACACCATTCAACGTCACTTTTAATCGCGTACAAACACTTATTGGTTTGGTTTGAACGATAAGAAAAGATGAATATAAAAGATGGAACGAGGTCAGAAGTGGTTTTTTTTTTTCATTTTTCAGATCAAAATCTATATTTTCGACCTCTGACATCATTTTTTTAGGCGAAATTTGGCGTACGCGAAAGTATCGAATTGCAACATAAGGACTAATTTAATACTGGAAATATCGTTTTGCGTCGAATTTTTTTCTTATTTTCATTTTATAGGCTTCATAGGCCATGGAAAGCTGTTATTAGATGCTGTTGTCAATTTTGTTCTTTCATTTTTGTTTCTCATGAATAATTTTTGTAACGTTCGTGTTTTGGAAGGATTTACAAGTTTTGCACGTTCTCAAACATGTTTTTCGAACAATTTGAGAAAATCGAAGGACTCCTCGGAATTTCTTGTTTAGTTTGAGTAATGATTTTTCGAACACCACACGGAAAAGTGGGTAAATAAAGTATCCAAAGAACATATAGTTCAAAAAAAAAACCATTTTCAATTACCCGTGACTTTAGTGAGGCGAAACTCACTCGAGAGACTTTCAATTAAAGAAAAGCCACATTTCGAAGTTTTTTGAACCTTCCATGAGGCCAATTATTTTTATGTTTACTTCAATGATCCTTCGAACTCATTATAAAAGGGTAGGTAAACAAGCCAGTGGAAGGAAAATGTATTCTGAAGTCTCCTACGCTTTTGATCAAGTGAACTTTCTTTAGATTCTTATGCCGTGTTCAATTTGATTCCGTGACATGCAAAATTATCTCTGACTCTCCAAAATCTAGTGATCTTTTCCTTTCTCTAACGGGTATTTTGCATTTCGCGGATTCAAATTGAACACGGCATTAACTCAAAAAACTTTTGAAGATACACTTTAATGAAGAAAAATGCATCAAGAAAATGTATGAGCCTATCAAAAGGCCAATAATCCTTTCTGTTTGCCTTTCTACCTCTTTTTCAATGACCCAAGCCCGTAATTAGGCCAAAACTCGCCTCTAGAAGTTGCTCGAACCTTCCACGGGACCAATTATATTCTTACCCTGGACATCCACCACGTCCCTCTTCAATCCCCATACTATTTCTCCTACGCGAAGCGATAGCCAAGCCCCGCCCATTCGAAGAACGGTCGCCTATAAAAGTGCCCCGTCCTGACCTTTATTGATCATCTACCGTTATTCTCGTCGTTTTTGCTCTCATGCCGTCGGCGCCGCAGAGAAACCGCAGCCAATCTTTATTCGCAGAAAGTTCGCTCGCTCCGCCAAAAATGCTCCGTACTGAGCAATTCCCGTGCCTTCGATGCGGCAACTTTGGATCTCCTTCTGGGTAAGTTTCATCGTTTTTTGGGGCTTTCCTATGTTTTTTCAATGCATTTTTTGACTGTAATTTGTTTGTCAGGAGGTTTCTGGCAATTTTGCACTACTTCCCTGTTCCTGATCGTTTTGAAAACCAAATTTGCCTCAAAATGAAGATTCTGGAAAGAGATCTTAATGAGGCCACTAATTTGACTGCTATAATGGCTACTGTAAAGTCAAAGCCTTAAAGGGGCCACTGAAAATTTTCATTTTATAAGAAGATTCTACCTCATTTTTAGTGGAATTTTCGCGCGAAATTTAAAATTCATTTTAACTTTTTAGAGAAAAAGTTTTTTTTTTCCAATTCCAATAGTAAATTCCTTCCTTTTTTCATAGAGAAACTAATAGAGATGCATTTTCAGATCCGTCCCCATGTCGCTGCAGAAAGTGTCTTCAATGAATCGGTCGGCCGGAACCAATCCGGCCAGCCGTGGAACCGAGTCTTCTCTTGAACTCGAGGCTATCGGTTCGTGGTTAAAAAATGGATAAATTCCGAGAATTTTGGTGTAAAACTTTGAAAACTGAGGCATTTTTGCTTTGAATTTTTTCAGAACTTTTCCCAGAACTTTTGTCATTTTTTCGCCCTGAAATCATAAGAAGAAGCTCATTGAAAAAGCTAGGAAAAGAAAATTATTCACGCAATTTTCTTAGGCTTCTGAATTTTTAGGGAAGCTTTCAGCTCGATAAAAAATTTTCAAAATTGAAAATCATAAGAATCTAATAATTTATGCGGAAATAGGCTTTTGAAGGCGAATTCACCCTTTTTAAAATTTTCTTAGGCTTCTGAATTTTAAGAGAAGCTTTCAACTCGATAAAAAAATTTTTTTAAGATTGAAAAAAATGAACAAAAAAATTTTTTTCAAATCAAGCTTGGAAATCAAGAAATAATTTTTTTCAGCCGCAGTTCACGAACTATCATTCGCAGTGCAGTCGATCAGCGTTTCGGAAATGTTGCCCAGAACTCCGGACCTCATTTTCGTCAACGTCACTACTATTGAAGGTATAATAAACCTTCAAACATAACAAAGATTAAAAAAAATTAACTTTTCCAAGATTTTCCGAACTTTTTTCAAAAATTACTCTTTTTAGAAGTCATTAGTTCTAATAAGAAAAAAATAATTTTGAATGTTTGAGTCAAAATTTTCAGTTCAAAAGAGAGAATTTTGATATTTTTTTGGACCCATTGACTTTTTTAGAACATCAGAACGTTCCGGTATATTTTATATAGCTTTACAAAAAATCGTGTTTTTCCAGAATTCAGTAGTTCTTAATAGAAAGGAAGAGTTATAGTAAGAAGTTTTTAGTCTAAAATTTAAATAAAATTGGATATTTTTGCACTCATGGACCATTAGGACATCAGAACTTTCTGGTTTTTGGTACAGCGATTGCAAAATAATGCAAGAAATTATTAGAGAATAATATTTTTTGGATGTTTGATTGCACGTGAATTGCGCCCCTTTTGCGTCTTTAGTCTTCGGACAGATCAAAGCCGACTTTTCTCTCTTCTAGATCCTTCCTTTGATTGATTCGCCTTTTCCCTTTTCATTACGCTGGAAGTTGTGGAATGTTTGGTCTTGAATGACGTCTTCTAGAATCTTCGGAGTCTTTAGAATAAGCTTCTGGTGAAGAATTTGAATAAAAAGTCTTCATTTTATTCTTTTCAAACCGTTTTAAAAAGAGCTTGTATAAAAACTTACAAAAGTCAGGAATCTTGAAATTTTTTACTCGACCAAAAAGAGCTTGTTTCTTGGACTTACAAGGTACTTTGAGATCAGATTTTTTTGCCCTAGAAAGCTTTTTGAATGGACTAAGGAGAAGTAAACTTTTAATATTTCTTAAATAATGCTAGGTTTCAGAGCTTTTTTTAGGTCAAAAAAATTCATACTAAAAACAGAATTTTCTTCAAAAAAGTGCGTCAGGGCAATTTTTAACGCCATAAGAGCAATGAATTATACAAAATTCGGTTTTCCCTAAAATACTGAGATTCAGGACAACTCATCTAAGTCCGAAAATTAAAAATCTGTGATTCCTACGAAAAATCAGTTTTCTCGAAAAAAGCAGTCAGGGAATTTTAGAGCACTGGAAAAAAATGAGTTCAGACTTCCGATAAATAACTGAGAATACGTTTCAGGACAGCCCTACTGTCTGGAGTTGACCCTGAAGGGATGGCGGATCACGTCGCTGCGGTCGGACTGCATGGTCGGCGACTTCACGCGCCTCGACCTCTTCACCAAGTACTACGACTCGCTCTACGCTCTCATGGACACCATTTCGCCCGGATATCGGGCCCGTTTCGGCGAGAAACTCGCCCAGCGTCTCCGGCTTCTCCAGGTGATTTCGGAGCTCGGAAATAGGGAAGAAATTTGGGAATCTAAATGGCCAGGTGTCTCAACGGGCGTATCCCCGTGTTCTTTTAGACTATTTGAGTCTCACTTGGGCTAAAACGGGACAAAAACGGGTTGACCCAGCTGTACTTATTTTGAAAATTTGAGACCCAATTGTGCTAAAACGGGACTTCAGCTGTGTAGAAAATTCCAAAAGTTCCACCAGCTAAACTTATGCGTGCTCAATACGGGCACACCCGCTGATAGCCCAGCACGGCTTTCCACTCAAAATCCGATTATCAAAAGTGAAGGATATTTTTGAAGGCCGGCGAAGAAGATCAACTGGCGCCGTGCGGCAGCCTCAACTCGCCGCCGTACAGTCGCTCGTCGCCATCGTCGCGGTCGCCGTACTCGTCCAACGAGTCTCTTCCGATCGTGACGCCCGTCTCGACTCCGGCTGTCGACCCCGGCTTCGACAAGCCCCTCTTCTGATTCTGATTCTCAGTCTTCTGTTCCACTTGCTCTTTTAATAATCTTATCGACATCGCCAACGAATCTTCTGTTGGCGCGCTTCGGGCTGGCTTACTTACGTGTAAAGTGTCGTGATCGGTTGCTCGAGGGATTGGATGAGCTCTAGGAATGGCTCAAAAGTGTGCATTTTTGCGTCGAAGTGTATAAAAATCATCAGTGGTTGAAAATTTTCCTTAAAAATTGCTGCAAACAGCTCATTTCTCCTCGGGAATCGCTTCAAAACTACTCAAAATCCGAATTTTCAGCTTTTCTTATCGATTTTAGGTTGGAAATGAGGTTCAAAAGTCCAGAAGAATCTTTTTTACAACCTTAAAATTCTAGCCGCAGATCAGATTGATTTTACCGAGGTTTTATCCTAAAAAAAAATTCAGAAGCCGAAATTTAAATACTCTCGATTCCCTACAGTACCCGATCACAAAAGTATTAGCCAAGCTTTCTTTCCTCAAAAAAAAAAATCAGTTTTTCTTTGTAACATTTTCTTGTTTTTTTTTTCCATTTTGTACGAACCATTTTATTATTTCGCTTGTTATTGTTGTGGCTTCGTTTTTTTTGTCCTTGGCTTGTCCATACTTATACAGTTAGTTGTCGGAGGGACAAAAGAGGGCTTCGATTTTCCCGAAGTCTCCTCCCTCCTTTCATACTTATGGCTCTACAGAGCATCCTAGTATTCTTATTTTCTTATTTTTTCGCCAGTTTATCCTATTCGATTAATAAAATTGCGCCTCTGTTCAAGCCGATTCTTTATTTGCAAACAAATCTTGTTTTTTTAAAAAAAAAAAGTTTCTACAGAAAAATACAGAACACGTTGAAGCGGTTATTGGCACATTTTTTGGGACTATTCAGGGTTTTACGAAATATTATTAAAAATAAACAGAAAAGAGAAAGAAAATAAGGCACGAGATTTCAGTTCCGAAATTGACAAAATGAATTGCACCGGAGTTTCAATGAAAAAGGGTTTTGATTAGAGAAGATGGGGGGTTACGGTAGCCGGGATTCAGCTGTGTCCAACGAGTTGATTATTTCGTCTTGACGAGCCGCATCTGTTGGTGTTGGGTCTGGAAAAATGGGATTGATTAGTTTTTTATTGAATCGAGTTCTTTGAAATAGTTACTATATATACGTTTAACAAATTAATATTTTCATATTTGCTGTGAAGTTATTCAAACATTATTTTAAACCGAAAAGTGTTGATAGTGTTGATTAATTGAATCATATTCAAGCCTTTTCTTCAAATTTTTCAAATGTTTGGTGGGGAAAAGAAGAAAGTTTGAGGCAAAATATCTATTCTTTCAAACGAAAAAACCATATTTTTCAAGCTCTGTATCAAAAAAAAAAGCTTTTTCTTAATCCAAAACAAGTTTATATGTATTTTTATATTATATGGGAATCTTACTTTTATATTACTCCAGCGTTACTTTTGGTTATTTCAAGTTAGTTGAAGCCAAGTTAAAGCATTAAAAGCGAAAAAAAAACTCAATTTTTTCTAGGTGAAATGGCTCAAACATTAATGGTGTTCATTCCGAGAAAATCACAGAAAATTAGTCAAAATGCTCTATTTTTGCATTTTTTGAGCTTTGAAAGTTTGCTCCAGCGAGAAATTTACTTTGTACTCGCACCTTGGTAACGCAAACCGAACTTTTCTGAGCATTTCAAGTAACTTTTGAGGCCACTTAAGGGACCACTAGAAATGCGCAGAAAGTCACTGAGGCCCGAATAAGACTTTTGAATTTTTTAGGTCAAAAGACGACCAAATTTTGTTAAAAGAGAAGCTGAAAATAAGGGTTTTTCAAGAAGAAAGAACAGCAGCGAAACGGCACAGGCAAAGCCTCAAAAAGACCTTAAAAAGAAGATTCTAGAGCTTTCTAAAAAGGTGTCAAAAGTGTTGAGTATGTAAATAGGCGTGATTAATAGATCACGTGAGAGATTAGAAGGGTATAAAAGAGCCTGAATTCCTCAGAATATATTCCTCGGACCGTCTCGACTCCTCCCCTGGTGCTCCGCTCCCCTCCGACGACGACTAGCCGAGCTCAAACCCCTCATCCGAATATAGGCAATAAAGAGTGGGGGTGCCACTCCGTTCCGTCTTCCTAGGCACACAGAAAAGTGGCGAGCATCACTTTTGTATATATTTCTGTGAAGACGGAACGGAGTGACACCCATTTCTGTATTATATTCGTCGGGTCCGGATTGGCTGGTCGTTTTGGAGCAGCGACGGCGGAGCTAGCGAGAAGTCGAGACGGTTGATTATAGTCTTTGGCACAGACTCTTATTCCTTTATTTTCTCCTTTTTCACCTATTTCCTAATTGAAAGGTCCTTTTCATAAGCCTTCTCTCCAAAACCTTCCGGACCTTGCCCGTGGATAGCATAGTGAGGAAGCGTCAAGCAATTTACATTCAGCCGTGTTTCAGGCGTGGATATGGCCCATGCGGAGACTATTCACCGGCGTTTGTCCATTTTGCTGCTGCTGGGTCGTCGAGGAAGACGTGGTCGTCGTGGTCGTCGTGACGGTCGTCGAGGAGGCTTCCACCTGAAATGGTGAAGTGCTGGGTGGTGGGAAAGAAGAGAGGAAGGAAAAGTTCATGCCGTGTTCAAGGTAATTTCGGTGGTTTAAAAATAAGTTTTCTTCGTTGGATCTGATTAAGTCATACCATCCCGATGTTGCGAAAAATAAACAAATTGATTGATTGAAGCGAAATCGACATTTCGGGAGCCGTTAGAGAAAAAAAAACGGTTGGGGGAGTTTTTTTTGTTTGGTTTACAAAGATATATAGACTTCACGCAACAATTCAAAAATTTGCTTACTTGATTTCAAAAAATTTGAAAAATTCAATTTTTGGCGTAAAAATCGCCATTTCGTTGTAAGACCCTCGATTCCCGGAAATCCGACTTTGCGTTAAATTTTGAAATCGCTTTTTTAAAATTTCTATGAACACGGCATCAGAAAACCCAGACATCGCGAGGCCCAAAAACGAACCGTAGACAAGCCTAAGTGGTCACTCAAGGGCAGCCTTTTTCCCTACAGAGATCACTTAGGGTTTTTCCCCACGTTGTCTGAGCAAGAGGTGTGTTAAAAAAGTTCTCAGGAAAGGTAATTTTCATTTTTTTTTTTAATTCTTTTTTTTTGCGTCCTTGGCAGCTGTAAATGAACCACTACAAATAAACATTTAAATCCGAAAATTTAAACCTCTGATGGAAGAAAGAGTACATGCGGATATAAAAGATTTTTGTTTTCTTTTTAAAAAAATCCATTTTTCGAACGAGAAAAAGAAAACGAACCTCAGCAGGGTTGTACTGCGTTTCGATCTCGCCGCTCGACTGGACAACTGAAAATTTATTATTTTTAATCAAAATAATGTTTCTGGGTTAGTCAAACTGAAAAATGAGTAAAGAAAGGAAAAATTGTTAATGAGAAGGGAAGAAAAAAAAATATTTAAATCAATCATTTGTCAAGAATCTCTCAATTTACAAAAAATTTCGAAAATGCGTCTATTTTTTTCTGTTAAAAATTTTTTTTTGATTTTTTTCAAAATCTATCTTTTTTTAAAGTTTACTTTCGGTTACATGAGATGAACTAAAAAAACGGTTTATATTTTTCTCAAACTTTTTGAAAAAAATATACTTCAAATTAAAGGAAAAATACCGATTCAGAAGTTTTTTTCCTTCGAAATTTTTAAAGGAAAATTCACAAGCAAAAAAATAATTTTTTTCATTACCTTGAAGGTCAACTTCTTCACTGATAATTATCACTAGTTTTTCCACATTCCCAGTCATTTTCTACCCTTTTTTTCAAAGTCAAGCTCCATCCCGGGCTCACCCTGGTACTGTGGCGGCGGTGGGGGCCACTGGCGCTCGATCTTCTTGGTCGGGATGTGCTTCTGGAGCAACTCGACCTGCTCGCGCTCGTGCGCCTCGGACTCCGGGGGCGGCCACTGGACGACCGGCATGTGTTGGGGTCCTGCAAGCGGGGAACACATGGGTAAAGCTTTCGGTTTTGGTTGCAAAAAAAAACAGGCATTTCGTATGTTCCTTTCGGGTATTTTATTGGAGGCTAAAGCTCTCAAGTTCGGAAAGATGTACAGGGTGACAAGTAAATATTGAAACGTTATAACTTTCTCAAAAGTCAACCAAACACCACCAAACTTGGAACAAATTTTATTCATACAATATAGAAACAAAATTCAAGAATAGTTTTCAAAACGTCCTCCTTTAGCTTTGATAACGGCCTTCAGTCTCTTCGGATACGCATCGATCACGGCACGAGGGTAGTTGTCGTCGATTTCGTCGCATTTCTTGATGAGCGCGGTCTTCAGAGCTTTGATACTTGGGTAGTTCTTAGAAGAGACCTTCTCGGTCAGATATATCCACACGGCATAGTCCATCGGGTTGAGGTCGGGCGAGGAAGCAGGCCAATCAGCAGCCGAGATGAACTCGGAAAATTGGCGCGACAACACTCTTGAGTCCCTTTGGCACGATGAGCGGGGGCGCCGTCTTGCTGGAAGGTCCATGGTCGGTTTCCGTAGTGAGAATTGGCTCAGGGCAACACCCTCAACTTTAAAATCTACTCCCTGTAGTATACTTGGTTCACTTTGACTCCAGGATCCACAAAAATCAGCGGAGTTTTGTCGTCAGCGGTAATTCCGGAAAAAACCATCACGGAAGCCGGAGACGAAGTTTTATTCAGATTTTTTTCTTTTTCACAGGCACTCTGATAGTCAGTAGCGATGATCGGATGATTTTGGCCGTTCTTGTTCTGCTCCACAGTGAAGATTTTCTCGTCGGTAAATAGCGTCGTCAGATGCGAGCCATCTTTCGTGCCAGCGAGCAGCTTTCGAGCCTTTTTCATCCGCAATGTCATGTTTTTTTGATTGAGGAAGGCTCCTTTCTGCATACGGTAGGGAATCATCTTCAGCTTGTCCTTGACAATAGTTCTCATCGATTCTCGACTCATTTCGTATTCTTTTGACATCTTTCTCATGCTTCTTTCCGGAGTGCGTCTGATTTTCTCTCGAACGGCTTTGACTGCTTCTGGAGTCGTGACGGTGACTGGAAATCCCCTTCTTTGGATGTCATCTGAAGTACCGAGATGCCGATAGCGTTGTGCAGTTCGAAAAACGAGAGCACGAGACACTTTCAGCTTTTTAACGATCTCTGAATTCGTCATTCAGCTTTTGACACAATCAATGATTGCGGTACGGTACGGAGATGGGGCCACCATTACCTGAAAACTGAAAAGTGTGAGCTGTAACTTCAAAAACATGATAAGTGAGCATGAATGAACGAAATAAACAAAAAAATTCAATGGCCAGTCCTTTGTGCAAAAAGCAGCGATCAAACAAAAAACGGTTTCAATATTTACTTGTCACCCTGTACTTAAAAATTCCAAAGTGGTCCCTGAAGGGGTTTGTGGAAAAACAGCCCCTATAGGGGACTAAATAGTGCTCCCTAAAGGGCTAAAATTTACGTGGTCCCTACATGGTTGAAAAACTACTCATTTCTGACCAAGGGATCTTTTTTTCGGCTATTTTATGGTAGACTAAAACTCAAGTTGGGTAAAACACTTAGGAACGCCAAAGTGGTCCCTAGAGGGCTTTTGAAAAAAAACAGCCCCTATATGGGGCAGTATAGTGCTCCCTAGAGGGCTAAATTTTGGATGGCCCTAAATGGTTGAAAAACTACCCAAGTTTCACCAAGGGATGTTCGTTTCGGCTATTTTTATTTGAAACTAAAGCTCTCAAGTTAGGAAAGATGGTGGTACTTAAAAACGCCAAAGTGGTCCCTAAAGGGGTTTGTGGAAAAACAGCCCTATAGGGGACAAAATAGGGGTCCCTAAAGGGCTAAAATTCAGGTGGTACCTACTTTCATTTTTATGGAATACTAAACTCTCAAGTTGGGTAGGACACCTAGGAGCGACAGAGTGATCCCTAAAGGGATAAACATTGGGTGACCTTGGAAAAACGGCAGGGTAATGATTGTTTAAAGTCTGCTTCAACCTTAACCTAGATTTGAAACAGAGATCTACAGAGATTCGAAAAGTCGCATATTTAAACATATAAAATGGCGCAACTCGTCTTGAGTCGGATGCAGGCTCTATTTTCAGTTAAAACGCCAAGGAACCTTCTGCCCTGGCTTTTAAAGATTAGGCTTCGGAAAAACGAGTATTTTTGAACTAAACATTAACAGGATCATATCCGTTCGCAGACAACGAGTACCACGTTCATTTGAGACATTCTTCAACACGGACACCTTTGCTCACCTGAATAATCGGACAGGGAACTGTCGTTCTCCGGCGGCGGCCAGACGCGGTTGATTCGGGAAGTTTTGCCCCAGACGGCCTGTTTCGTGATTCCGTTCTGGTCTTGTTGGATCCAGGCGCCGTCGTCGTTCGCCTTCACCACGAGGACTTGGTGTCTGCAGAAAAATGTTCTTGGAATACCGTATGGGTCATTAATTCCTCGAAAAACCTTTCTCCACTTTTTCACAAGGATTTTGAAGCTAAAAGTGTTAAAAATCGTATTCAACCGCCTTCAAGTTATGACATCTCTCAAGATCAAACTACGTACAAAACTTGAAACATGTGTTCCAAACGTCTCCAAAAAGAAGAAAAAACGCTAAGAGGAGTCGAACCCTCGACCTTTTCACCAGAGACGGCGCTCTTTAGCCACTCACCCTTCTTTGACGTTTTCGTCTTGCGGCGGTGGCCATACGGCCGAGATTCGGGCGGGCCGGTAGAGGCTTCGTTGCAGCTCGGTTTGATCCTGGAAAGATAAAAAAATCTATATTTTTTTGATTTAAAAATAGAAGATTCGATGTTTCATCTTTTTAGAGAAGAAATTTGCTTTTTTTTCTTGTGAAAAAATTAATTTTTCCCGGCTGAAACAACTTTGAAAGTTGAGTAGGAGCCTTCAAAGTCAAAGATGATCAAAATTAGGTTGAAAGGGACATTCTGAGATTCTGACTCATTTTTCTCGAAAATCAGCGGCTTTTCAGATACCTTTGAGATGTTTATTCAGTACATGAAAAAATAATTTGACCGATTTTTTTGTGAATTCCGGCCTTGAAAAAATTCATATTCTTGGTGAGATGGAAAAAGTTTTTTTAAGGAATAGCGCAGCAGGTTAGGTGCTTGTCTACGGCCCACAGGGTCACAAGTTCAATCCCCTGTCCAACCAAGTGTTCAAGAAATGTTGGTAGTAAGTAACCACGGAGAGGGATCGAACTGGCGACCCTGTAAACCGCAGAAAGACACACAACCTGTTGCTCAACTTTGTGCCCCATATTGCTCATATTACCAGCATAAAAGTATCAATGGAGCACACATCCTTGAATCAAGTTGTTTTGCGCCTCGAAATGCTCCAAAACTCAAACCACACCCTTTCCAAACCGTTCTTTAGTCTCGAAAATCAACAAACAGTGTCTCTAATCGTCTCGAAACTCTAATCACCAACGTCAACACCTCTTTTCTCTCTCTTCGTGTGGAAAAAAGAAGAATTTCGAGGAGGCGATATTTTTCTCGTCAAGCTCCGGAAAAACAGACGCGGCTGTTCTTTTCTCTCTCAGTTGGATCCAGAAAACGATTTTTGATTGACTTATAAATTACTGAACTCGAAAAATGAGGGGGTTGACACGGTGAAAAATAAATATCAAATGGGAAAATAAGAGGCGTTCGGATAGAAAAAAATCCTTGTGAAAATTGCAATCTCTACATTTTTTTCTGTTTCGGAGGCTTCAAAATTCACAAAAAAAGACAAAATGTGACGTCATCATTCACATTTTATGACGTCATGCAGAAAAAAAAAAATTGAAAGCCTCAGAACTCCGGGAATTACGTCATAAGCAGAAAATGAAAAAAAAAAAGTAAAATTGAAAAAATCTTAATTTTACATGGAAAAATTCCAAATATTCGTATATTTTACTAAGTGACGTCATTGTTTCCTATTTTATGACGTCATGCAAAAAAAAAGCTGAAGGAAACTTCCAGCAGGAAGGTCATAGAAAAAACAAAAAAAACCAACTTCTACATGAAAAAATCCGGAATTTTCGTATATTATCCTCAATGACGTCTCTATTCCCATTCAATGACGTCATAAAAATACCTGATTAACTGGCACCCATTCCTGGGCCTTTGTCCTCGGGGCTGCCGTCAGTTCAAACTTCTCCTCCTCGGGGAATTCGTTCCATTTCACCTTTTGGTAACTCGCCGGCTGTGCTACGATCGTTTTCTGGAAATTATTGATTGATTTCGGGAATTTTAAATAATTGATTGATTACCTGAACTTCCTTCTCGGTGAGTTCGGGAATCGCGATGCGGCCGACCTGCGGCTGCTGAATTTCGACCGGCACACGCTTCTGTGTCTGCCAGCACGCGTCGTCCTGGAAATGATAACGTTAGGAACTATGAGCTAACATGAGCAATATGATGACGTTCTTTGCTTTTTTTTTACTCATTTTCCCGACTTCTGAAATGACTTTTTTTTGGAGTTGTTTCCAATTTTTTTTTTAACCCTTGAGTGATCACTTAAAAGACATTTAGATTTTTCTTGAAAATTATCAAAAAAATTAATATTTTGCGACTAAAAACCCCTTTTTTTAAATGGATTTTTTTCTGATTATTTTTTTCCTTCTAGTCGTAAATGTCCTCCCTAAAATGTCAAGTCAGCCTTTTATGGCCCTTATCAAATGTCAAACTACCCTCGAATGTAAATAATCAGTTTAGCTTCCCGGAAAAGGAAAATTCGAGAATTTGGAGAAAAAAATCTAAAAAAATTGTTAATATTTCTTCATTTTTCTCATCCAATTACGACTTCTTTCTTTCATTTTAACTGAAAAACTCGAGTTATAAACCGATTAATCAATAAAAAAATGAAGTAAAATAAAAAAATAAATATATAAAAAAATCCCTCAAATTGGTTCATTTTTTTCCTGGAATTTATTTTTATGATCCATAAATATTATAATAGAATTATGAGGCCTACAAGATGGAAAATAACCTTTCAAATTTCAAATTTAATGAAGATAATTCATTCCTTCGAAAATTTGTGAGGAGAAGCAACTCATCGAAGGAATGAATTGGAAATTTTTTTTATTCTTTTTTAAATTTTATTGATTTTGCAATTTAAGAAAAATTTAGGCAATCGTAAGTTTCAATTCCGTAGAAAATTCGAAATTCAAAATGAGGTAATTCTGGGAATTTATACCAGTCAAGAAACACTATTATCAGCTATAAATTACCATAAGAGCGGCGGATTTTTTGCCGAAATCAGCCGTGTTGAGATACGGCGCTTGCTGATGGGCGAGCATCCGAAAAAAAGAAAAGAAAATATTCTCATTATTCTAAGCAAACGAGAACGAACGAAAAACGGAAAAATGACTTTGGAACTGCAGAAAAAACGGGAAGAAATGCAAATGAGTCTCTCGCCGTGAGGACGGATTCTTCTTCGGGAACACAAATCCTGGAATTTGGCCTTCCGATAAGATTTTTGCTGTGTTTTTGGGTGAGAAAAGATGAAGATTAAGGGTTCTCAAAGGAATTTTCCTTGAAAATATACACAAGTTGTTGTTCTTTTCTTTCGACTAGAAAATAATACTTTTTTGAGGGTCCCAAGTGGTTATTTTCCATTTCCTGGTACAGATGATGGATGGCAGATATTTCTTTGAAAATTAAAGGGTTCAAGGTTGATTTCAAGTCGAAAAATGATGTATATAGCAAAAAAGGTCAAAAAAGCAACATTTTTTCTTTTTAGGAACTGGAATTTCGTTAAAAATTGACATTCTGAGTCATTCTAGGGATGACTTGAGGGTTCTGAGGCCGCTAAAGTGGTCACTAGAAAGTCCGGGCAGATGTTACGATCTTCATTTCAAAATTTTTGGGATCTTTGACGTCTGAGGATATTCTGGCTCAAAAAAGCCTCACACAAAAGATCAGGGCCGCATTTGGAATGGCTCGAAGCTCAAAAATGCCACGTTTTTTTTTCTATCAAGCTCGAGCCTTTCCAAATGCCACCACGGACTTTAAAATCGACAATCTCATTTTTTTCAAGTTTCTTTTAACTAACTTTTCTTATCAGAAACTGAATTTCGTGAAAAATGGACATTTCTGAGCCATTCTAGGGATCCCTTGAGGGTTTTGGCGCCGCTAAAGTGGTCACTAGAACGTCCGGTTCCAAGGTCCGAGCGGAAACTCAAATTTTTTAGAATCTTTGACGTCTGAGGATATTTTGGCTTGGATGAACCTTACAGAAAGATCAGGGCCGCATTTGGAATGGCTCGAAGCTCAAAAATGCCACGTTTTTTTTTCTATCAAGCTCGAGCCATTCCAAATGCGACCACGATTTTTCAATTCGACTATCTCATTTTTTTTAAGTTCCCTTTAACTCTCCCATCTTCCAAGTAAAATCATGAGCCCTAACTATATAACCCGAGCTTTTCCCAAAAGCCAACTGTTACCTATAAATCAGAGGTGGCAAAAAGAAGGGTTAGAGAAATCAAAAGTCGTTTGCAAGGAGGGAAAAGGTGGGGCAGGTATTAAAACGATCGTTCCGGGGACTTTTTCAACGGATTTTTGTGTAAAGTCTTGGGGAAAAATTGGCCGCCGAGGAGGGCGGAAATATATACTCGAAGCCGGGTCGGGGGCAGCTGTATGATTCTACTTTTTTTGTTTGAAGTTTTTCAGCGGGAAATTCTAAATTTAGGTACAGTGGAGCAAAAAAGAAATTAGCAAGAAAGGGTAAAATTCAGTTAAATTAATGAAGTGAAACAGGAAATTAAGGCAAGTTAAGGAAATTCAAAAAAATTGTTCAGAGTTTTAAAGAAAAAAATGGAAAGCTTCAAAATTCGATGAATAAATGGAAAATATTGAATCTTTTCATTTCTCTCATGACCTTTTAAGAAAAAAAAAAGATAAATATTTAGATGTTCCTTCCAAATCTTCAGAAAGCTTTCCGAAACCTGAGAAAACCTGATTTCCTTTCATTTTACCATGTTTTTTGATTTCTTGCAAGGAAAATTTCCTCTTTGGATTTGGAGCAAACAAAAAAAAGGGAAAAATGTTCTCTTTTTGAAAACATTTTTTCGAAGAGTCAAAGAAGCGAAAGTCGGTTTGGGTCGGGCGCCAGCCATTCCTAACGAATTAATGTGCTTTTAAGCTCAAATAACGATTATGAAAAACGCAAAAACGAACAATTATTGAAAAATTCAGAAAATGATGACGAATTAGCTCAAAAAGTAACCTTATCTCGATAAAGTTCAGAAGAGTCATTAATTGTGGTCTGAAGGGACGATGAAGTCATCCAGGTAATTACCCTTCGCTAATTAAATTCGTTAATTAGAAAGGTAAAGAGAATATTATGAAAAGTCTCCTGAATCATTAATTAATTAAAAAGCCTAGTTTCATAGCAAGAACGAAAAAAAAAGTCATTTCCAAAATTTGAAACCAACCGGAAACGTATCCTATTCCATTAGATTTCTAAAAAAGTAGCGATTCAAGATCAGAAAAACCAGAAGAATTCGTGCAATTACGAAAAAGTTCTATTGAATAAAGGACAATTAAATGAAGGGCAAAAAAATTGAAAAAAACCAAAAAAAATTTTTTTCGAAAAAGTCAATTTTTCTAGGGCTATCTTGTACCGTAAAGCTTCGAAAAATCACCATGTTTTCTCAAAATAATTGAAAAAATCTCCAAGAAGTCTTTGTGGAAGATAAAATCCTTCTTCTTATTGGATATGCCAAGAAAGAACTCCTCAAATCCAAAAACTCGGAAATAAAGTTTCAGGCACCAGACTCTAGCGGGCAAAAAATTCAAAACCAACCGGAAACGTATCTTTTTCCTCAAAAAAATTTGATTCGAAACGACGAAATAAAGACACGCCTGAGGGCAAATAGAAGAAGAAAGAATGGAAGAAAACGAGGGCTCGATGACATTTTTCCCAAGACCTCGGGAACGATCGGAAAACGTTTTTGAGGCCGTTTTTATTGCGTCCTTTTTTGAATTGGATGCGAAAAAAGGGAAGAGCAAAGGTTGCTCCAATGTGATCGACGCTTTTATTCGTTTGTTTTCGAGACCAAATGGCTTGGTTTCAATCGGATTAAAGTGGGATTGGTAACTTTCGACGTGGCTCTGGACGTCTAGTTTGGACCCTGAAGAATTTTCGAATTGATGTTTGAGCCCTAGAGAATTTTTGAATCAGAGTATGAACCAAAAATAACACGGTAAGGCAAAATTTGAACCCTAAAGATTTTTGGAATCAAATTTTGAATCTCAAAGTATTTTTAAATTAAAACTTGAACCCTAAATAATTTTTTTAAAGAAATATCAGAACTCCTTTTTTTCGGCCAAACCGGTAAAAAAATTTTTTTCTGGGTTTGAAATCCTGCAAAACAATTTTTTTCAAAAAAATCATTAATGAAAAAAATTAAAAAAAAGCATGAAAAAAATATTATATTCAAAAAGGTCTTGAGATGAAAAAAATTACAGTACTTCTTTAAGGCCTTGAGAGCCACTTTTTTTGAGCATACTATAGTATTTTTTTAACTAAAAACTGCCTGAAAAATACGAAACTGAACTTTTTTTGTTATAATTAAACAGCCTCGGGGCATGATGAAGCTCAAAAAAATATCCCAAAGCGGAAAAACCAAAAATGTATATATTTTTTTCTGATCTTCAATAAGTTCTTTCAAGTATCAAATAAGCCTAATGAAGAAAAAACGGTCTAAAAATCTTGAAAAACTTCAGAGAAAAAAACTGAGAAAATTCCGGAAGAAAATGGACCTAAAGGCGATTTTGAGATTTTCGCTCAGCTTATAGTCTCTGACTCATCAATTTTTTATCTCTTAGCCAAAAAAACCAATTTTATCCGCTCAAGTAAGTGAAAGTAGTTATCCAAAAAATTTCGATTCAGATGAAATTTCAAGCTTCATCCTGACTAATCAATGAGCCATTCGGAACACTTGAAAGCTCGAAAAATAAATAAAAACGAAGCAGAAACAGGGGAAAAAAGCGGCGAGAGAGTGGGTTGTGTTGTAATTGTTTCGTGTGCGACGGACCATTTGCCTCGGGGCCCTTGACCTCGTCGACTCCGCCCACTCGTGCAGAGATTAGCCGTGGGGCGCGATTACCGACGCCGCGCTTTAAGCCGCTCTTTTCCGCCATTTCGTTTAGTTTTGAAGGAAGTTCCTAAGCAGGGGGGCTTTGCATTGATGGGATGCAGCTTGCCGGAGATCACAAGTTTTTGGGAGCGAAAAAAAAAAAGAAAAATTGGGAAGAATTGTAATTTTTTCGATTTCTGGAATTTTGAGCTCGGAAAAGAAGTTGAAAAAACGGATAAGGATTTATATATAAATGTCCATTTAATCTCAAAAAGTCTCAAAAAAATTTTTTTGAATCAAATTTTTGCAAAAAAAGGTCATTTAAAATGAGTCAGATATTGAACAGTTAAAAAAAGAAAAGAAAAAAAAGGCTTTTTTTTTCAATTTCCTTATCAAATAAAGCTTCATAAGAAACGTATCAAAACATTTTTTTTCAGAATACAAATTCAGAAAAGACAAAAAAAGCTACCAATAAAAATTAAAACAGGCTCAAATAACCGAAAATTCAACTTCAAAACCATCCAAAGAAGCTCCGTCGGGACGTTCCGATTCGACAGAAAACCCATGGAAACCCAGAATTTAATGTCCCGCATCAACTTCCTTATCAAAGAAAAAGTCATTAAAAAAGTGTCTTCTCGGTATCATTAAAAAGTTGGGCAGGGGAAAAAAATAACATTTCACGCTTCCTTGTGCTCTGACGAATTGAAACAGTGATTCACAGGGTTTTTTGTGGAAAAAACACATTTTTTGATTTTTTGAACGTTTCCTTGATAAAGACGGATTTTTTTTTTGAAATGAAAGACATGAAAAAAATCGGAAATTGTTCTTATTTAATTCTGATAAATTGGATCTTTACATTTCAAGATTTATTTTTTTGAAAAATGTTTTTTTGATTAATTCTGAAAATCGCTATCTTCGATTAAAATAATAGAAAAAAATTTAAAACCTCTGAAAAATTTGAACTATTTGCCGATCTAAAAAGCCTAAAAAAAATGAAGAAAATATAAAAACCTCAAACTCTGTACAGAAATTGAGCTATCCCCGATCGAAAGCTTATAAAATGAAGAAAATAAGATTCTCGTTATCCTTGAACTTTAGCCAAAAATAAATTCCACGCTTCTTCGCAATTTCATCCAAAATAGTGAGTCACGATTGGAAAAAGAACATTGTTCCGAAAAAAAGAAAAGCGTGGGCTTCGAAATGTGAATATTTCAAGAGCCCTTTTCGGTCACGCAACAAAAATAACACGTTTTTTGTTCTAGTCTTTGCATTTTTAGTGCAACGAAGTGTGGGTGGGGCATGATACGTTTTGGTTTTTTGGACTTTTTTTTTTTTGGAAAAAGGCCAGCTTTTCCAGGAGTATGAGATGAGCTGGATATTGGGAATGATTGAGCGAAAAAAATATTACGAAAAAAATTGATATATTAATCGTAAAGTAAGGAACGAAATTCCGGTTTATAAACTAGATGAAATGATTTTTCGATTTGCGACCGACTTGAAACGGTTTTCGCTCAACAATATGCTTTATCAGTAGAATAATTGGCTAACTATAAATGAGCTATAGACCGAGATCTAGTCGCAAAAAGACTTAGAAAAAAAATTATTTAAATAAAAAACTTGAAATTTGAAGTCTTTTCCAGTAAAAAAAAATCAAAAAAAAAATTTTTTTTTCATGATAAAATTTTTTTTCATGATAACTTCCGTAGATGGCTTTAATGGCATCTATTACACTACTGGCAAAATTTTTAAGGGACCACTTAAGGGTTTCGACCTTCTAGTAGTCACTTTAGTGTCCTCTCCAAGTAGTCTTTAAGGAACCCCTTAAGTGACCACTAAAAATCTTGCCAGTACAAGATTAAAAATAAGAAAAATATCGAAAAGACAAAAAAAGTATGACTCAAAGGAAAAGCTTCCTCCCCTCCCAGCCAATCTTATTTATACCAAAGACTCTGGAAAACAGAAAAATCAAGCAAAAACCACTACGTCAAGGAATCTTGAACGTAATAATCCAATCATATGAATGTATACAGCAGAATATAGCAATAAATTTTCATTCGAAAACAAATTTCGAGCAGTAATTCGACTTCCCTCGCTCGACGAGCTTTCAAAGTTAAATTTAGCGTTAAAGATCAACGTTGACGTCGTTTCCAAAGTGTTTCCGGCGCAATTTCCGAACTCGCCGAGCACTGAATGGCTCCCAGAAACTTCTTTTTTGAGCTTTTCAAAAGGTTCTTTGAAAAAAAAAACGCATGAAAAGCTCAAAAAACGGCTTTTTTGGGGTTTTCAAAAGGTTCTTTGAAGGAATTTGCAAAGAAAAGCTCAAAAAACTGGTCTTTTCTTAGGCTTTTTACAAGGTCCTATGAAAGTCTTTTGAACCAGAAAGCTCAAAGAAAAGCCTTATCTGTCAAAAAAAAAACTTCTACGTCTTTAAAGAAAAGGGAAAGGAATATCCGGATTGTTCGGAATGAATAAAAAACGATATTTCCGATCGTTTACATGCAATTGCTCTGAAGAAAAGAAAGAAATATTTACATGAAGCTTCGTTTTTTTTCCTGGCTCAAAAAGGGATGTTCCAAAACGTGTCTTTTTTTATTAAATTACTTTTTTTGGAGAGCGTCAATGACCAAAGATAATTAGAGAGGCTCCAGAATTATGCGAAAAATAGATAGAGTTTGTTCTTCTTCTCTTTCGGGCCTAAACAGAACTGAAAAAAATTTTTTCTTTTTAAGAAAATCTTTTTAAGCTTGGAAGGTCGCATTTAAAATTCCTGATTTGAAGCGCAACCGACCTGAAATGACTTTCGCGCAAGGGATCTATCGGAACAAAGTAACAGATACTCTTCACACCGCAACGCTCTGAGCCATTACATGTAAGAAAAAAAAACTACTTCCCAATTGCCCAGGAGCTTTATGAAACTAATAACATTTTTAAGAAATAAATTCGCAAAAAATAAGGAAAAAGCTGAACTGATTTGAAAATTTCCCTATGAGGAACAAGTTCCCGGTTAACGGGAGCAAAGCTGCAAACGGGCCCCGGGTAGACCCGCGGTTCGACGCAGACGTCCCTGGGGACCCTGAAATGCAAATTTGAAAAATTTGGAACCGAATGATTTTTTTAAATTCTTGTTCAATTCAAAACATTTCTTTTACTTATTTATTGAAACCGAAAAAGTAGCGCAAAAAAATCATTTTTTTCAAAACTATGAATCGTAAATTTTGAGAAAACACTTTTTTTACAATTTTCAAATCACTAAGAAAAAAATAGGCCTAAAAATTTTTCCAGTTACATATATATATAAATTAGAACTTTTGAAATTTTTCGCAAAAAAATAGGAACGAAAAATTCAAAAATTTTTCAAGAAAAAAATCACAAATACCTCACAACTTATATCTTATTTTTTTCTGGTATAAATTGTTCCCTTCACATCTTCAACATTATAGAACAGCTCAAAAAAATATTTATATTTCGGGTCCCGTCCTTTGGTTCTCATATTAATTAATGAAGATGCCTTTCCACTCTAAAATTATACAACCAAAATATATTTACGGGTTTGTTTACGGAGATTGGAGGCTCATAAACCGCTGGAAATCTAATTAATGGATGAGTTATTTTCCGCAATAACGTCACCAAAAAAAGAAACAAAATTTTTTTGAGTTAACTTTCCTTTTTTCAGAGTTTTCTCGGCTTTGAAAAGCTGGAAAATGACTAGAAACAAAATAAAAATGATGAAAAATGTGAATGAAAGTAGATTTTTCAATCATGTTTCTGACAGGAATAAAAATGCGGTTTAGACACATTTTTATTAAAAAATAAGTTTGTTCTCTGAAAAGGCAATAGAACAACTGAACTCAAGAGGCGTCTTATTTAAATTTTATGTGAACCAATTATTAGAAAAAAAAATATAGTAACAGTAAATTAAGAAGCTGAAACAGGCAAGTCGATTAAAAAAAATCTGCCATTTTCTTGAGCTCTTGTTTTTAGAAAAAATCTCGTTTGTTTAGGATACTATGAAAATAGGATCTACTTCGTTGAATTTACATATTTTTTTCTAATCATATATTCTTAACTTTTTTTCGAAAAAAATTATTTTTCTTAAAAACACTTTTTCAGCTCCTGTATTTTTATCAACCTATCGATTGATTTGAATATTTTTTTTTTTTTTTAACCTCGAAGTTTAAAAAGTTATCTATTGATTGGAATGCCGTAATTTTTACTCATTTTTTTCTCATTACCTCAAATTTTCAAGAACTATCGATTGATCCTCATCAAATGAATTTATCGATTAATTAAAAATACTGTAATGACTCATCGACCTCCTGTCTTCAAGAAAAAAACTACAGACTGATCAGGATACTGTAAATACAGTACTTTCTGGTTCAAATAGACACTTCTAATGATACAGACTTCATTACCTTGACAGGCTGTTTCTCTTATAAACCTTTAATTTTTCAAAAAAATTATCGATTGATCCTCGTCAAATGAATTTATCGATTAATTAGGTTCCTGTAATGACTCATCAACCTCCTGATTTCCAAAAAAGAAAAACAAATCGATTAATTTTAAAAGTTAGGTTACTGTAATGACTCATCAACCTGGCTTTTTTTCAAAGAATTATCGATTGATTTGATTCTTTTTTTCTCATCGAAACCTAGTAATCCAAAAATTTATCAATTTTTTTCAGATTACTGTAATGACTCATTGACCTCCTGCTTTCAAAAAAATCGATTGACTTAAAACTTTTATTAATTATCGAAAGCTACTAAATCAAAAAAATAACTTATCAATTGTTCCAATAACTGTAATGACTCATAAACCTCCTAATATCAAAAAAAAAAAAAGAATCGATTTATTTTAAAAGTTAGCTTACTATAATGACTTATCAACCTTCTGTTGTCAAAAAAACTATCGATTGATTTGATTTCTTTTTTTCTCATCAAAACCTATCATTCCAGAAAGAACTCATACATTTTTCAGATAACTGTAATGACTCATCAACCTCCTAATTTTCAAAAAAAAAAAGCAATCGATTGATTTCGGATACCTGAAGGATGACGGCGGCGGGTCCTCGTTCACGTCCCATGTCGGGCTGTCGTTGGCGGATCTGCGCGTCGTTCTCCCAGCGCCGGGCGCCCTCGAGTTGTCCCGCCTTCGGCGCCGCCTACACCATCCCATCAGTCAGCTTTCTTTTTTTTTGCAACTTTTGCTTTTCCACCCGTTCGCTCTTTACAATGAGACAGACGGGCGGATTGCTTGCACACACAGGTAAATTGGATGATCAGGTAAGCTGGGACTGGTTTTCGCTGAGCTATTCGATGAGTTTTTCTCTTTTTGAAGGTTGTGAAATATCTGCTTTTTGTCTAACAAGGGAGTTCATTTTGTTTTTTGGGATTTTCCTGAAAATTGGCCTGAACACTCCTTGAACTATCAGATGATGATCTTGAAGGTCCCGATCCGCACAGCTTTCTAGTTTCCAAGAAATAAGGGCTCCAAACCTCAAAATGGCCTATTTTTACTTTATTTGAGGTTTCCCTTCTTGAAAACTAGGAATTCGTGCAGATTGAGACTTTCAGGATCTTCTTTTGGTGCTTCAAGGAGTATCCTGGCCAATTTTCAAGTAAATCCCAACCGTAAAGTTAAAAGCCCTTCTTTGTAAAGGAAGGTGAGATTTTCTATCATTTTTTTAGTAACCTATGTTTTTTTAAAAAAATGAGCGAATATTGCCCAAATCTCGACTTAAAATGAAAAAAATAGAAACTGAAAAAAATCATCTAGGAAAGATCTGTTTTTTTCTTGAAGAAAATAAACTTTTTTTGGTTTTTCAAAACGAGAAAAAAATTCGTCAGAAGCTCATTTTTTTGAAGAAAAAAATATCCTTAGCTTGGTTCCGTTTCAACATTTCCGAAGCTCTTTTTGAAAGAATATAGGTAAATTGGCTGAGTATACATGTTTTTTTGAGCTCTGATTTTTAAAAAACGCGCGAGATTTGTCAATAGAGATATTACCACCTAGGATGTTCGAATTCGCGAAAATCTCGATTCACGTTTAAAAAAGGCATGAATTTTCAAAGTTCATCTCTGAAAAATATGTTTTTCATGTCAGAGAAAGGTAAGTCAGGTTTCGTTGAGCTATGATTTTCTCAGATGCACAAGGTTCTTCATTAGCTCAATTTATAAGGGAAAGGTCCTTTTGGATGTCTTGAATATCGCGAAAAATATTATTTATGTGAATATAAAAAAAATGATCTATAGGCATAGATTTTTTTCTTTGCGAACCGTGCTATTGAAATTCAGAATCTCATCAGAAATCTTCTAACTATTGAAAAAAATGTATCGGTGAGACTTTTTGAAGAAATTTTTTTCTGAATTTTTTAAAGTTGAAAGAGCGCAGGTTTATAGAGAAATAATCATCTTATCCGATATCTTATGTAAAACTTTCAGCCTACCTTATTCAAAAAACTGGGTAATTTTCTCAAAAATAACTAAAAAGAGGACTCATGGCCAGCTGTTACTCATACCTTTCCAAGAACTTAAAATTCCCTTTGAAAAGCTGAAAATTAGGAGATTTCTGGTGAGCTATCGGACGAGATTTCGAAGTCCGCGCAGTCTGTCAACAGCACGGTTCGAAGGGAAAAGCCTATCTCTCCATGTCAAAAACAAAATTTTTTCAATTGTTTGCACGAAAATCAGATGGAAACGAAACTCTTATACTTGAGAAATCGCATTTTTTTTCCTAGCAAACAAATTATTTTCATTTTATTGATTATTTCAGATCTATCAATTCATTCAAGCTACTATTTATGATTTCTTGAAACGCTCAAACTTTAAAGTTTCTTCAATAATGAGGTTTTAAAAAAACCTTAACTCACTCAAAAATCGATAAAAAAACTTTCTTAAACCTTTATAAGAAGTTCTGAAAACCTTAAGAACTTTATAAAACCCTGAAAAACTCAAAAATCTTATTTTTGTTTCTTGATTTTCATGAAAGTGCTCTCCTTTTCGAAAGGCTACAAATGTATATCGTCGATTTTGTATCGAAAGTTGTAGCTGTCCAAAAAGCTCTTTATATATATTTCTGATATAATCAAAAAGGCCGGGCTTGTAAAACATTGTAAAAAAAGCAAAGAAAAAGACGGAAAAAAATTGGAAAAAAAGAAAAAAATAAAATCGGCCTTTTTACCTGATTTACAAAAAAAGCGACATATCTGATTTTTTTAATATTTATTTTGAAAATTCTTTTTCCTTCTGACCTCAAAAAAATTCAAAAAGAGCCTCTTTTTCGGGCTTATTCAGTTGATTTATAACATAAATTAAAAAAAAATTTTTTCAAAACTTTTTCCGCTTTTTTTGCCCCATGAAAGTTCAAGAGAATCGTGAAAAATAAGGTTCTTCTATAAAAAAATTCGCTTTTTTTCAACCTCTTTAGTTATAAAAAAACTATAAAAAAATCTCGGAAACCAGCCTTGAAAGGTTCACCAAAAAGGCTCGAAAAAAATTTCAAAAAGAAAAAAATTATAAATCTTTTTTTCAAAAAAAATAAAAAAAGCTCATCGAATTTTTTTCAGCTATCCTCCCATCCAAAAAAACATGTTTTTTCTTTTTACTACGCTCTCAAAACTTCCGCCTTGCCAGGTCCTTGAAAGTCCTCCGAACTTGAGAAGCAAAGCGAGAACGAAGAAAAAAAGAGCTCAATTATTTGAAGAGGTTTTCGAGACCTGAAGTTCGGGTCGGACTTCCTCCTTCTCGATGAACTTCTCCTGGACGTTTTGCTGCCGGATATTCGGCTTTTGGGCGTGCATCGCGGCGTTCGTCGGCACTTTTGAGCCTTCCGTCGCCAGTTCCGCTTCCTGGTGCTGTAAAGAACCAACAGAATAAAAATTAAAATAAAAAAATAAAAAAATTCAGGAAAAAAATGGGAATCGATAAGAACCTTTTTTTATTGACACAGGAAGCGCAAAAAGTTGTTCATTTTTTTGGTTTGATCGATTCAAAAAATGGCGATTCAAAATTTCAAACAATATGATCAAATCTGTCCTTCTCGCATTGAAAAAAAAATTTTCCCCAAAAAAAAAAATTCAAAATTTCAAAATTTGGGTTATACTGGTGAAAAAATCTTCAAACTTTTGGAAAAATTAAAAAAAAAAATCTATCTTCGTGAGATTTTTAAGATTAATGGATGAGAAAATCAGGAAAATGCAGTTTGGAGTAGAAACATATTTTTTGAATTTCAAAAATTTTCAATAAAAAAGTTCAGTTTTAAAAAGGACATTATGCTTCTGGTCATAAAAATTTGAAAAAGTCCAATTTTTTTCTAAAAAGGAAAAATTTTTTTCAAGCCCAAAAATGTAATTAAACAAGATGTGTCTGAAATTACCATTTTTTCAAGTCTGAAATTTCACAGCATTTGTCCCATTTCTATTGAAAAATTCGCCTTTTTTTTCTCAAAAATTTCGTTTCTACCATTATTTTAACTTGAAGCTGTTTGAAAAAACTGCAATTTCAACAGCTACCACCGTAAAACTGAAACAAAAGTCGGAAAGCTGAGAAAATCAGATCAATTGCGAGGAATGGCTGGCAAGATCCCTCTCAAGATAAGCGGGCGCAAAAAAACAGAAAGATAAGTGATAAGGACCGTGGCACTCCAGGCGAAGCAAACAAGATATTGGCCAACCGTTCGGGCGAAAAAAACTTATCTAGGAGAATTTTTAGTGGCCTCTTAAGGGGTTTTTCGAGGATGACTTACAAGGGAGGTCCTTTGGGTTCGGGAATTTCCTGAAAATTGACCAGAAAAATATACTGAAAGTTTCAACCTGGAAAACTTCATAGTTTTTGAAAAAGAACATCTGAAAGTCAAAGAAAAGCTTAAAAATTCGTAAAAATAGGCCATATTGAGGCTCTGAGTTTTATTTTTCAAAAACTAGAACATTTTGAAGCTTGAGTGTTTCAGAATTTTTCATCTAGGCCGTCAAAGAGATTTTTGGTCAATTTTCAAGAAATTCCCAATCGCTCCCTTGTTAGAGAAGGTACTAAAGTGACTACTTAAAAGTTGAGCCCTAAAGGGGCCACTGAATAATTTTTTTTTCCAGAGAAACAACTATTTCATTCGTTTTTCAATTAAAAAAGCTTCATTTAGAAAAAAAAGACGCAAGAAATCTTTTCATCATCTCATTCCTGGTTCAATTTTTGTCATTACACGTAAACTTCAGGAATTTCACTCAAAAAGATTTTTTTCAACTTTTTTTGATCCATTTTTTTGAATCTTATTAGTGTAAGTTTCTATTAAAAAAAAGAATGCAAAAAAACTCCTGAATATTTTTTTATTTATTATAGTGATTTATCAAACGTTTCTATTCACTGCAAGGACTTTTTTTATTACAACAAAAAAAGCAATTTTTTTCAAACCGTCTAAATTTTTTTGATTAAAACTTGGGAAAATTGAATTTATTACTGAATTTTTTTACTGAAATTTCCTCTTGTATATCAGAAATGGACAGGTCAAATTTTTCTTTTGATAATTATAGTCTGTTCAGATTTTGAATGTCAAGTACGATGACGTCATTCGAAAATGCTCTGTGGATGGTTCGCTCTCTTATTGGTTCATCGCGCCATCAGGGGCGGAGCTTGAGCGACGACTTGACATTCAAAATCTGAACAGACTATAATTGGTGTTCAAAAATGATTTCAGTAATAAAAAATGTACGCATAGTTCCAGAATGGTGAGCTAGAAATGTGCAGAAAAAAAGCTGGATTTAAAAAAAAATTTACCTGTACAAAGGCAGGTTCAACCTTAACAAGTTCCAAACTTGTAAAATTATTCGAAAATGAGAAAAAGTTAGAAGGTTTTGAGAAAATTTTTGATATCCTTTTAAAAAAATAAAAAAATATTGAAAACCTACTTTCAAAGCAAAAAAAAGAATTTCAAGCTTTTTTTCTTATTTTTTCAACGTGTTTAGTGACCGTTAAAGTCAATAATTTATTTTTTTGGGTAAGATACAGGAAAAAGCTGAATAAATTCTGAATAATTGTTGTATCCTGCTTTTTTTCTCTTCAATTTTTACCGTTTCAAAAAAAGGAATTTTGAATTTAAAAAAAAAAACTAGAAAACGCTTTGCTTCTCAGTTTTTCATCTCTCCTACAGAAAAATATTTTTTTAATTTTTCAAATTTTTTTGAACCTTTCCCAAAATTTAAAAAAATCCTTTTTCATCTTTGTTTTTAACTTTCTGAACAGGTAAAATCTTGAATTTCAAGAAATCGCCTTTTTTAAAGAAAAAAACTGTAAACTTAAATTTTTCAAACAGATAAACATAACTTGCAAAATTTTTGGTCGTTTCAAAAAAATATTTGTGTTTCATTTTTTTAACTCTCCTAACGGATCAATATCTTAACTTGAAACAATTTGCTCACATAAAACTGAACCAGGTCGGGTAGAACCAATGAAACCAATGGAAAAAGTAGGAAGAAGGTGGGCCTGGCGTCAAAAGTTACGGCACCGCGGCTTTGTCGGATATATTACACAATTCTTTATTTTCGCACCAGGACCCCTTGGCAAAATAAACAAAAAAAAACAGAAGAGTTACTTGGTTCTGCTGGAGGAAATGAAAGAGAATCGCTGAATTGTTTTCAGAGAGACTCAAGGTATTGGAGCGAATTCGAAATTCCTGAGGAAAAATTGGTGAAGCTCCTGCTCCATTGACTTCGGATTCACGTCAAAAAAAAAAATAATGAAAACCAAATTCGATAAAAATACTTAGGATCGACAGAGTGGTCCCTATAGGGCTCCTATGATATTAAAATTTAGGCGGTACCTATAAGGTCTCTCTCTCCTTTTTGGAAGCTTTACTGGTCCCTATAAGGGTATTTGAAGCGACCCCTAGAGGGGATTTTTCTTTTTCTGAAGGCTATTTTCGCGGAATCACTTTGAACGGCTGAATACAAATATCGAGCTTCTCTTCTCGAAAGTCGATTATAATGTTTCAAGTAACAGGAATTTACTTTAACCGATAAAATTATTAAAAAAATTATATTTTAAAAAAAAGGTTGCGAAAAAAAGGCTGAAAAGGTATAACTTTTCTAGTTATTCGTGAAGTTCAAAATTTTTTGTTTATATTCTTCAAAAACTCAAATTTTTATCAAACTGCGAGAAGTAGCCACTATAGGGTTATCAAGTCTAAGTGGCCACTATAGTGGTCCAACCAAGTCCAATTGACACTACTAGACCCCTAAAACTACTTTAGTGGCCACTTAGATGCAAGGGGTGATTTAGTGGCAAGTAGACCCTGAGGAACCACTCAAGTGGCCACTACTTCCCAGAAATCACCTTGGCGGTTTGTCTCAAGGCCGTATTTCCCTGAGGAGGAGCCACGGGTTGAGCCTGCTTCGGCTGTTCCGGCTGAGGACCCGCCGTCTGAACTTTCTGAGGAGCTCGGCCCCATTTCGGCTGCGCTGCGGGTGCTTCTGAACTTCTTCATCTTTTTCTGTCCTATTCGGATTTCAGAAACCATTCTGAGGAGCTGGAGCTGGAGCTGGAGCAGGTTGCTTCCAGCTGGGCTGGTTCTGTTGAGGCTTCTGAGGAACGGCTGGGGCAGCTTTCTGTTGAGTTTGAGGTTGAGCTGGAGTAGGTTTATTGAAGTTTTGTTGGCCTTGAGCTTGTTGTTGAGGCTTTTGTTGGTTCTGAGCTGGAGCTTGGGGTCCAGGCTTATTTTGAGCTGGTTGAGGTTGCATCTGAGCTTGAGCTTGAGCTCCAAATCTGTTCTGTTGGTTTTGAGCAGGAGCTGGCTGAGCTTGATTTTGAGCTGGTTGAGCTTGATTCTGAGCTTGAGGTTGTGCTCCAAATCTGGTGAAGTTCTGCTGATTCTGAGCAGGAGCTGGCTGAGCTTGTGGGGCAGGTTTAGCTTGAGTTTGAGGTGCAGTCTTATTGAAATTCTGCTGGTTTTGAGCTGGCTGAGCTTGTGTCTTCACTTGATTTTGAGCTTGAACTTGCTGCTGTTGAGTTGTCACTTGACTTTGAGCTCCGAATCTGTAGGAGTTCTGTTGGTTTTGAGCTGGCTGAGCTTGAGCCTGCTTGACTTGATTCTGAGCTTGAGGTTGTGGTGCAGACTTATTGATGTTCTGCTGATTTTGAGCTTGAACTTGCTGCTGCTGCTGAATTTTCGCCTGATTCTGAGCTTGCTGAGCTTTGGCCTGAGCCTCCTGCTGGGCCTTGGCTTGGGCTTCAGCCTGAGCCTTCACACGAGCCTGAGCCTCTTGCAAGGCCTTCTGTTGTGCTTCGGCCTGAGCCTTAGCTCTCGCTTGGGCCTCTGCTTGGGCCTTCTGTTGAGCCTCCTTGGCCCGGTTCAATGCTTCTTGCTGGGCTTTCAACTGAGCTTCCTGAGCGGCTTTGGCACGTGCCTGGGCTTCTGCTTGGGCTGCTTGGGCCTTTTTCAGCGCTTCTTCCTGGGCTTTTTTCGCGTTTTCTTGCGCAGCTTTCAAGGCGGCTTCTTGCTGAGCTCTTGCGATGGCTATGCGAGCTTCTGCGGCTTTTCTTTCGGCGTCTGCTTGAGCTCGGGCCTAAAAATTGAAGTAAGAACAGATAGTAAATCAGTTCAAGAAGGAAAACTTGTAGCCGTCGTTGTTTTTGGTCCCGAGAGGAAATGTTTTGTTTATTTTTAACGTTTCTGACTTCTAATTTTTCCTTTTCTAATTTATCTTCCATTGATGCATGGAACGCTATTTCTGAAATCCAAAGATCAATAAATCAAGAATTTCAAAAACGAAAAAAAAAAACTCACGGCCTCTTCTTTCTGTCGGATTTCCTCAGCTGATGGGCCGCTGGCCTGAAACATTGCAAAATGTCAACTGAACATCTGGATCTGAGCCGAAATTCTCATTGGAACGGCCGTTTTTTGGAGGGGAAACGAAAGATTGAGTACCTCCTGTTGTTGAGGTTGGACTTGTTGCTGGGTGATTTGGATGTTGACTTGGTCTTCTTGGACTTGAACTTCTACTTTTTGCTGTTGAGCCTGGGCGACTTTTGCGGCAGCCGCTTGGATCGCCGCGGCTTGTTGGGCCTGCAAATGTGTCGGAGTTGAAAAGTAAGCTTTTTTTAGAACTTTCTATGGCTTTTCTCAGAATTCAGAAAATTTTCTCTTGTCTTACAAAGATATATAAGAAGGTTCGAAACTTTCTGAGAAAAAGTTTCGAAAATTCAGACTTTCGTTTTTGATCTTCCGAGCCTTGAGAACATGATGAAAGAGCTAGGATTTTCGATAATTTTTTCGATTATTCAAAATATTTAAAGAGTTTTTTCAAAGCCTCGAAAATATTTATATATTGAAATTTTCCTACCTTTCCCAATCAATTTACCTTTTCTGAAATGAAAATTTGTCAATTTTTCACCATCCTTATGTTTCATAAACTATTTTCAAGCAATATTTGTCTTCTCATTACAAAAAATGATGGATTTGTAAAAATTTTTTGAGCCGAACACTAAGATAATAAATTTTTTCAAAAACAGTAAATGAATATATATTTGTTACCTTGGCGATTTGCTGCGCTTCGAGCATTTTTTGCCGTTCTTCGAGCGCTTTTTTCTCTTCTTCAGTCTTCTCAGCGGGCGCCGATTGCTCGACTACCACTTCGTTGGCTTAAAAGTTCGTTATCAAACTGTTGATTTTCCGAGTAGAAAAACTTTTGTACGAATGTATCGTTTCAAAACAGATTTAGGACGCCTTCGTACGCATTTTTCTTAAAAACTAGGAAATTTCAAAAAACTCCAAGAACATATTCTTTGCGATTATTTGCGAACCGGGCTCCAGCAAAAGATCAGCTACATTCTGATCTCGTCATGGTCAAACTGTACGCTCTGAAAAACGAGGCGGAGAACCTTAAAACCATAATTTCAACTTGATCAACTACACGTCTCGACTTCTAGTTCTTAATAGCCCTACTCAGGAAGCTTCTGCTTTCGGTTTTTCGGAAGAAGTTTGGAGGCTTTCCAGAAAGTGGTCAATCGACATCCGCATACTTTCATAACACTTTTAATTACCTTCCAGAAGCCTGCTCGAAGGCTTTCGACAGGTTTTTCGTATCTTTCGAAGACCTCCAACTACCTTCTGAATACCTTCTGAACACCTTCCCAAGACATTCTACCTTCCATTAACCTTCCAACGAGCTTCCTTTCTAAAACCTTTCCAGGATTCGCCTGAGTGTTTGATTAAAAAGCGCGGTAGCGCAACAGGTTGTGTGGCTGTCTACGGTCCACAGGGTCACAAGTTCGATCCCCGCCCAGACCTAATCAAGTGGTGTAAGAAATGTTGGTAGTGGGGAACCACGACTTCATAGTCCCCAGCCGTCATATACAAGGAAGGGTATGTCACTAGATGTTCCCTGATTATCACTGATATCAGGATAGGACCCTGGCTAATAGACTTGGGACGCCGACGCCGCTCAAGCGTAGGAAGATATTGGAGCATAACGCTTATATTAAGCTGATCCTAGAATGTTCTATAGTATTCCATACACTTCTAGTCTAATTACGTCATAGGGATCATGTGTAAAGGTTTCCCTTCTAGAATGTTCCACAATCTTCTCATTTGTCGTATACCTTTCTAGAAGGTTCCACAATCTTCTCATTTGTCGTATACCTTTCTAGAAGGTTCCACATTGCTCTCGAATGTTCTACTGCTTTCGGGACAGATTTCTAAAACTCAGGAAAAAATGTTCCATCTTTCACTCTAATCTCAATACTATCTAAACTCCACCTTTACTCTGGAACATTCCATAATCTTCGGAATATCTTCCCTCAGCACTATACACTGCGACGCATAATTATAGACCCACCCTAATTTCTGCGATTTTAAGAGAGATTGAAAAACTTTCAGCCACCAAACTTTTTTTGTGATAAACCTTGTTGATAAGGAACATAATCATATCATAATTATCAATCACCCAGTTGAAAATTTTTTCAAGATACGAGAAAATCTGATTTTTGACCGACGCAGAATTATAGACCCACCCCAGCGTTTTCCGAGTTTCCGTTTATGGTAACACGTTTCTCCTGTTTTTTTTCAGTGGTATATGAGAGAAAAAGTCCTCGTGTATCACTATTAGCCATAATGCCTAAATCTACTCAACTTGATAATACCGAAAAAGCGGTAATCGATGCTCTACTCAACAACGGCTTGTCCCATCGGGAAATCGCTTGTCAAACGGGCCGCTCAAGACGAACTATTGACCGTTATGCAAGGAATCCGCAAGAATACGGCACATCAATACATTCTGGACGGCACAGGCTGCTATCGGTTCAAACGAGACGTCTGTCGAAAAGCATCAAACTCTACGAAGTCCGCCAACCAAATCAGATCCGAAATTCCTGAAAACGTCTCGAAGGACACCATCTTACGAACAATTCATCGGTCCGGTCGACTTGTGAATACTCCAATAAAGGCAGCACCACGTCTACAGCAACGCCATAAGAATGAACGGCTCCAGTTTGCACGCTCCAACATGGCCACGGAATGGAATGAGGTATCAATTTTTTCTATCACCTTATGATTCCCAGTTTTTCTGTTCAGATCATCTTCAGCGACGAGAAGAAATTCAATCTTGATGGGCCAGATGGGTACGCTTACTACTGGAGATATTTGAGGAAAGATCCGATGTACTTCTCCAAGAGAAACTTCGGCGGCGGCAGCCTCATGGTCTGGGCGGCTTTCTGCGGCAACGGGACGGTAGCTCTTTCTTTTATTGAGACCAGAACGAATTCGCAAGACTACCAGCAACTGCTTGCCCAGCATCTCCTGCCCTATTTCCGTCGCCGACGACGTGCTAATATGATTTACCAACAAGACAATGCATCTGTTCACGCGAGCAACTCCACATTGGCTTGGTTTGCGGCCAAGAACGTGGTTCTTCTGGACTGGCTCGCGTGCAGTCCTGACCTCAACCCTGTAGAGAATTTATGGTCAGTCCTTGTACGAAGGGTCTACGCGAATGCCAAGCAGTATACAACGGTCAACGATCTGAAAAAGAGCGATTCGTGTCGAGTGGGATGGTTTGGACAAGTCACTGCTGCAATCACTCGTATGGCAGCATGCCGAACAGGATTTTTCGAAGTCGCTCAGAAACAAGGAGGCATCACACATTATTAATTAAATTATACTTTGTTGACTTTGTGAAATGAATTTTGTTGATTACTTATAGTGGGTCTATA
Organism: Caenorhabditis auriculariae; assembly: GCA_904845305.1. Lineage (NCBI taxonomy): Eukaryota > Metazoa > Nematoda > Chromadorea > Rhabditida > Rhabditidae > Caenorhabditis > Caenorhabditis auriculariae. The sequence goes on from CAJGYM010000054.1 coordinate 417,707, forward strand.
ATTCTGCGTCGGTCAAAAAAATCAGATTTTCTCGTATCTTGAAAAAAACTTTTTCAACTGGATGATTGATAATTATGATATGATTATGTTCCTTATTAACAAGGTTTATCACAAAAAAAGTTTGGTGGCTGAAAGTTTTTTTCAATCTTTCTTAAAATCGCAGAAATTAGGGTGGGTCTATAATTATGCGTCGCAGTGTATAACCCCTTGTTTGTTATTGTAAACAGTCTGGTATAGTCTAGTTTATTTTTACTAATAAATGTTCTACTACAACGTCTTCACTGGCCACCTGCGGGAACAACAGAAGAAAAAGAACTTGATCAAATCAATAACAAAAAAACACAATAACTATTGATTCATTGGTCGAATCTTTACAGTGAGAACAAACCTCGACGCTCTTCGGCGATGGAGCCGATCTGAGCCAAGACTTGCTGCTTGGCTTGTTCGGGAGTCGAGGCGACGCGGAATCCTTGCGTCCGTCGGTTCCGCACCGGCACCACCACCTGCAGAACTTTGGCAATCTTCGGGGAAAAACGAACGGGATAAAGCCAAACATTGGTCGGCGGGAAAAAGTTGCGCCAAGTGTCAAAGAAGTCGACTGTTTATTTATAAATACAGTTAACGTTAGAAAGTCATTTCTTCTTTGCAGCAAATAAACGTGGCTTTGAACGGCGTAGAGCAAAAGTACAAATGTGTTTCAAAAAAGGTTTAAATTATGACAGGTTATGAAATTTTTGATACTTTCCTAGTTGACATTTTCAATTTAATGATCCTCAAACTATTTCCCCTTGTGAATGAAATAAAAAAATATATAAAAAAATATATATAAAAAGCCGGAGAGATATTATTTTGGCTAAGAATAAGAAATATGTTGAAATTTTTTTAAACTTTCATCAAAAAAATCAAAAAAAGTTCATTTCAAATTATTTTTCACAGCCTTTTTGTATGTTCAAATAACTTTCTGATGATTTCAAAAAAAGATAGAAAATAATCAGAAAAAGTTCTAAGGCTTGAACGAGTAGAAAATTGGTTCAAATTTCAAAAAATATTAGTTTTTAACTTTCCCAGAAGAAATATAGTGAATACTACTTCTCTATCTATTTTGAGGTTACATAAACTAATTTTTTATATTTTTATTGGTTTCTTTTAAAAAAAAATTTTTTTGCCCCCCTTCAGAAAAAGTTTTTTGGCAATCGACCTTTTTTTCCAAATTATGAAGCTTTGATTACAAATAATTTCGTGCGGAAGTGCGTCTCATCAAAAGTTCAGTCTCCCCCTAATACAAACTCCGTTTTTTTAGACTTCATTTTTCTGAATTTTTGGAAGACAATCCCTTTAATGGGAAGTAAAATAACCCTTCTTTTTCAAATCCCCGCTTCAAATTTCTCTACAAAAAGAAAAAAAAGGACCTCTTCGTCGGACTCTTCCTCGGAAGACGTCGCATCATGTCGTTCGGTGCCTGTAAGACGGGAAATTTCGTCCGGCGGCCCCGTTTTCTTCATGATTATCTGGATGACTGAAAAAAGGGAAGCGAACGCCCATGCTCAGTCGGTTAATTCGCGGCGGCCACATTTTAAAATCAGGGAAAAAAGACATGAGGTTGAACAGCAAGAAATTCGAGTTTTAGTACCAAAAAAATAAAAAAATGAAACTTTTTAAAATTATAACAAAAAAAGGACTTTCACATGTTTTTCAATTATCTCATTTTCAAAGTAGAAAATTAGGTTTATCAGCAAGAAATTCGAGTTTTAGTGCTGAGAAGTTTGAAAAAAATTTTGAAAATTACAACAAAAAAAGGACTTTCAAATGTTATTTTTTTAATTATCTTATTTTTTTCTGGTTATTCATATGGTTTTATCAGCAATAAATTCAAGTTTTATTACCAAAAAAACTTCAAAAAAATTGGAGAAAAAAAGTTATGAAAAATTACTAAAAAAATAATGATTTTTCATATCAATTTTCTTTCAATTACTTCATTTCCAAGATCATAAACACGGTTTTTTTCAATGCTAAATTGAATTTTAGTACCAAAAAAACTGAGAATATTAAAAAGAAAACTTTAAAAAAAGTACAAAAAAAGGAGGATTTTTTTAATCTGGTTTTTTTGTTCATCAAATCATTTTTCAAATTGAGAAATACCGTTTTTTTAAAAAGATATGAATTTTTAAGTTTTAGTATCTAAAAAAATTATAAAAAAAATTATAGTTTTTGCTGAAAATTAAAAAAAATAACTCTCAGGCGAGTCTAAGTGGAGCAGAAAAACTGTAAAATCTTTTAAAAAAATCGGATTTTTCGGGGTTTTTCGATCTTTTTTTCTGAATTAAATTTACCGTTAAATAACTTTTTGATACAGGGGCAAAACGAATGAAAAAAATGAATTATTTCAGTCAAAAAAATTGAAACATAAACTTTAAGCAAATCTGAAAGTTGTAGTTTTTCCAACATTAGAAGAAAGTTCTCAAAGAAAACTTCAAAACTTAAAAAAAATCATTATTCAATGTTACTTTTCGTTTTTCTCTTCACTTCGATTCCAAATAAAGAAACGTGTTTTTCAGGCCTTATTTTTTTCGAAAATAAACTTTATTTCCTCATAAAATCCACAAGAAACGTTGCAAAGGATCATCAAATCCTGGTTCAAGGAATCTTTTTCCAGTGCGGCTGCTTTTGTTTACAATCGGCAGGGCAGGTAAAAACGTTGGGAAAGCAAAGATTAGGCTCTTTTTTCAGCCATTCAAAAATCGATAAAAGTTCGCAATTTCAAGGGGAAAAATAGCGTTTGGATAATCATGATTTGTGTTTCTACAGGATGATAAGTTGCTCGATTTCCACCAAAATATGTTCATAGTTTCATGATTGTTGCGCCTCATTTTTTGTATAGCCGGTTCACAGGAAGCTCCAACCATTGGAAAAATGGTCCTGACACGAAAAAAGAGATAGTGCCTGGCTGGCGGAGAGTGCAGACAGACCACACCTTTTTACGTCCCAAATTACAGCCTTTTCATGGCCTTTTTTTGAAAAATCCCTTCCTAAGAGTGAAAAATAGTGAATTCTTTGGATTTTTTGCCTTCACTAACGAGAAAAAAAGGTCAATTGAAAAGTTTTCGAGCTATTTTCGTGCCCCAAACCAGCGATAAATCAACCAAAACGCTGTGAAGTTCACTTTGAGGATGGATCTGTGTTTTAAAGTCTGCTCTCTCGTCATCTATTTTTCTGATTTTCGGTCAGAAAACAGGTTCCGATCGATTTTATCAACAAAACAGCTTCAAATCATCTCTTCCTTTCAAAAAATTTAGCAAGCATTGTATGGAAGAATCATTACTCAACAATTTTATTCTTCTAAAAAAATTTTTTTAATCAGTCAAGGTTTCAAAACTTCCGAATGAAAAACGGATCTAGAAAATATGTTATAAAAAAAATCGTCATTTTCCATTAATTTTCTGGTTTTTGTCAAATCATCAAATCGCAAGATTGGAATGATAAAATGAACTGGTAATTTAAGAGGACTTTGAAACCGTGAACCTCTGAGAAGATATTCGGGTGCTTTTTTAAAGCTTCAACGTTTTAGTGGCCACGATAGTAGTCGAAAAAGTGGCCACCCAAGTGGCTAAACTCTAGTGGTTTCTTTGGAATTCCACTTGGTACTACTAAACCCCACTGTAACGTAAAATAGGGTGGTATGAAAAAAAGACCAGCGAAAATTCAAACGACGACTTTTCCGATTTTTTCATATCGCTAGGGAACTTTCCGACGGCCACCTTTCCGACGAATCTCTTTCCGACTTTTTTCCCTTATATTTTTTTCGGTTTATAAAAAAATCTATAAATATTTTTTTCCTATTTCTTTGTGTTTTAATCATGAACCAACTACCTACTTTATATAGGAAGATTTAAAACGAAGATTTTATCGAGAAAACGAATCGGAAAAAGATTCGGCGGAAAGGTGGCCGTCGGAAAGTTCCCTAGCGATATGAAAAAATCGGAAAAGTCGCCGTTTGAATTCTCGCTGGTGTTTTTTTCATACCACCTAAAAATAGTGGCTTCTTAAAAGGTGGTTTTAGTGGCAACTTTAGTGTCTTGCCATGTAGTCTCTGATGAACCCCTTAAGTAACCACTAGAGGTTTCCCAGCTCGTAAGAAAACTACTAAAGTGGCCACTAAGGCGCTTTTTTTCTGATTACTCACAAAAACTGCTTTTTTTGTTTCAATCGGAAAAAAATTCAAAGAAATTTAATGAAATGGAGGAGAATCGAACAGAAATCATAAAAAAGCGGCGGATCCTTGGTGTTGCAAGTGAAGTGAAATGAACGGCGGCTCAAAAGGCGCTTCAAGAGGCCAAAAAAGTCGGAAGAACGGAAAAAAGTGCAGAGCCAGCTGTGGCCGGAAACCTCTTCTCCATCGATTGATGCGGATTTATACTATAGAAATGAGAAGTTCCATTCATTAAACCCTGCTTTTCCATAAACTTATCGAATCGACAAGTGTTTGAGGCCTTTTATGAAGGAAAAACTCGAAAAATAAGAGATTTTCTTGAAATAATTAGTAGAAAACACTCAAATCCACGACAAAACAACACTTTTCTCTAGTTTAAAACAATGAATCTCAAAATGTTGACCCTCAAAAGGCTTAACAAACTTTTTTGACGGGTTACAACGTGTTATGCGATAGCTTTTCGTCCCCGAGTCAACTTTTTTTGCTCTCAAAAATGTTTATTTTTGAAACTTGTAGTGAAATGGAGTAGAATTATTAAAGGAGCATAGAAAAAAACGAAAAAAGGTTTTGAGGCTTTAACTAGAGAAAGACGTCATGTAAGGATTTATATGAACAAGCTGAGAAGTCACTTAAAACAATATTCACACTATATCTAATGAAGGAATTATTTGGAAATTTGATAAAAACAGTTACTGAAACAGTTTTATCAGGTTTCAAATTTCAAGCATAAAATAAAAAATTTTCTATTTTTTTCAGTTCAAAAGCTTTGCCTGATTTTTCTATATATATATGTATAACTGTTCATAAATTTAAAAAGAAAGACGGTATTTTGAACTGAAAAAGGATGGAATTTATCACAGAAAAACTAAAAAAATCAAAAAAAAAAATCAAAATCGGACAGGGTACAAAAAAAATGGACATGACAGTTTTACAATACAGTTGAAGAAGTATGGAGAAAATAAAATGTTTGAAATATTATTCCATAGTTTATGAACTTTCCAAGGTTTCGTGAAGTATTTTTCTTGGTATCAAAATTTAAAAAAATTTTTCCAAAAAAATCCTATTTTAAAATTACAAAGCTACTCTTTTTTTCCTCAACAATTATCTCAAAAATTGACAATTTGCACCACCTCCAGCATGCTTCTCACAACAAACGAAACTCTAAAAAATAAAAAAAACGGCAAACCTGTGGAGGGCATTATTTTGTAATCAGTTGTAGGGCTTGTTGGTGTGCTCGGCCAAACAATATGCGGACCTCTTTCCAGCGTTTCGAGAGCCGGCGTGAGTCAGCTGCTGCTCCGCGAGCCCGGAGGCCCATCAACACGCCTCCAGGTCGAAAAACTGGTAGAGAAACGTCCATGAAACCTTGAGAAAACTTTCAGTTTGAACAAAAGCAATAAAAAGCCTCGAGTCGCGAGCAGATCCGATTTTTCCTGTTGGATTTGAACCACCTGGAGATCGCTCTTTTTCCTTAACTTCACAAAAAAGTAACCCCTTTGGCCAAAAAAGCAGTGAAAAATAGATCGGTAAAATCCCGAGGAACGCAGTTTCAATTTGTAAGAACGAAGTGATCAAGTTTGCTGAAAGAAATCAAGGATTTCAAGGAATAGCTGAAAAACTGTACAATATGCCGCATAAAAAAACAGTTATGATTTAATCATTTTTCTTATCAATTCAACTAAACTATTAAGTTTTTTTGAAGAATCATTTAAATATCAAGGTCAAGGAAATAAAAAAATAAAAAAACGAAAAAAACGAAAAAGAAATTTATTATTCAGAGCAAGTGTGACCAACCGCAAAGGGAAATTTTTTTGAGGATATTTTTTTCAACTTTTTTTGCTCTTTTTATTTCTTCAAATTTGCATTTTTTTACTTTTTCCTATTGTTCCAAGGTTTCTTGAAATAAAGTTCTCTACTTTTTTTCAGCCGAGGTATTTTTGAGTTCATGTTTTTTTAAAATTTGTTTTTTTAATAAAAAAAGACTTTTTTTGAAGCAAGTTTTTCAAGGAAGTTTGGCTGTATATTTTGAATTATTGATCATATTCCTTGGTTTCCATACTTCTCCATAATTCCATTAACCTTTTGCACGCTTTCTCTCAAGATTTCTAAAAATAAAGCTCTAATTTTTTTTCAATTTTTTGGAATTTTAACTTATACCTTTAAAAAAATATTATAAGAAAAAAAGCTAATTTTTTTAGATTTCCGCTCACTTCAAGGAGTTTTTTTGGTTTTGATTTCAAATTATTATAAATTCCTTCGAAGTTGTACAACATCAACCTTCCCTTTTGCACTCTCTCCATCAAAACAGCTCACAAATCGTGCCGGGTCAATAAACCTTTGATTTATTCCACAGCTCACGGAAAAATCCGCCGAGGTTGAGCTGGAGCTCGGGGGATATGTGATAAGAGCCAGTTGGCCCGGGGGCGTGGGAGGGGATCCGCGACCAAAAACCTCCGTCGCGGCTCTTTTTTGAGCTTTTCGTTGCAAACAAAAGGGCCGCTGCGGATCGTACATTGACTCTTGTGAAGTATTTATTTGATAGGTTTGATATATTGCGAGAAATCCTTTATTTATGTACAATACGTTCGCAAGAAGGCAAATTGGCAAGGCACATAGGGGCAATTCAACAGCGGAGAAACATTTGAAAGACAGGAAGAAGGGGAAAATTTAATAAGTTAGGGGTTGGAAATGTGGAGAAAAAAGAGCTGCGGGAGTGTTTTTCAGAGTTTTCATAGGTATAGGGAAAGCAGCTTGAACTTGAAATTTAGGACTTTTTGAAAATTTGTTAAAAACATTTCTTGAAGTTCTAGAAAAAAATTATAAAATTTCACAGTTTCATAATTTACGAAAACCAATGCCTCGATATACAAAAAAACCTCTTTTTCTAGAATTTTTAGAGCGAATTTCATCGAAAAGCTGCCTCCCTTATGAGCAACTAATTTATGATCCAAAAATCAATTCGAAAATCTTCAAACTTTCAGAAAATGAAGAATTTTCTGAGAATTCCTGACAGCCCTTTTTTTTCTAAAATCAACAATTCAGAAGCTTTTCTTTTTCACTAGCCCTGAATGGAATAAATAATATAGCACCCAGTTAAAAATCGGCGTCGCTCTCCTCACAAAATTCCCAGTTTTCGCAGTTCTTCACGTTGTCGCTCGAGTTCCGCGTCATTGGCGGCCAATCTGTCGCGTCGCTCTCGATTCAACGTTCCGTACCTTAAGCTGGAGTCAAAATGGGGGTTTCGAAGCGATGTCGCGAACTTGTCTTCGGAGACGCGAGGATTGGAAGACTGCGACCGCGGGGGCTGCGGCGATGTCGCGGGCGCGGCTGGCGACGGCTGTCCCGAAGGAGTCGGCGACGCCAGAGGATCGCGGGTTTTTCTCAGTTGGCCCTTCTTCTCGAGGTACAGCCGGCTCCAGACGTTGTCGCTCTGCTAAGTTGGGAATCACATTGACAACCTCGCAAATGCTTTTTCCCCGCGCCAGACTCGCATTTTTCTAGGCGCGATATCGCATTTTTCCCGCACTCAAAAAAAAATTGAAATTTTTTAAAATGCGAAGTCGCGCCGAGAAAAATGCAAACGGCGCCACAAAGCAGAACTTTTGCGATATCGTCAATGTACTACCAGCGATGTCGCTTTTAACCTGGCATTTGTTCTTAGTGTTACAAAAGGTCCATAAAAATGATGTGACATGAAAATTTGATATATATTTTTTTCGCCGCTTGATTTAGTAAATATATTCCTGATAAGCTGAAAAAAAGTAAAGTACTAAAAATTCTCAGAAACTTAGAAAAACGCTTCTTAGGTTTTCCTAAGCCCATGGAAAACTTTCAAAAAAAGTTTTTTTTTCCATTTTCTCATTCGGCTAAAAAGTCATGTATTTATGTGACCCCGAAAAATTGATTTTTGAAAATTTCCTATTTTTCAAAATCGATACGAGAACTAGAAATCTTTCATGGAGACGAACTTCTTCGGTCAAAAAATCAGGAAAAGGATTTTGGAATTCAGCTTTTCTCCTTCTAATCTCAAGCCAGGTTACCCCACCCCCAAAACCAACCTTATCAGCACTGTGACTCCTCTGGGTGATGCTCTTGGGCAAACTGGGCAACTTCCGCTCGACGATCGGCGTCTTGATGCTTTCTGCCCGTTTCGGTATCCGAGATACCCGAGCCTCTGTGATTTCTGGTGCTTTCGGAGGTGTCGGCGTGGATTTTGCTGGTTTCTGAACTTCGTTCCGGACTGGAATCGAGCTGATGGGCGGTGGGATCGGCGCTTCTTGGAGTGTGGCTTCAGTTTGGGTTGGTACGGCTACGGAGATGGGAACCGGCTTTGGAACTGTTTGAGTCGAATCTTCTACCTGTAATTTTTACGTGAATAAGTGGGATATTTCCTAATTAAGGCTTATGGATATTGAGATTAAGGGTTGAGTCAAGAAAACACATTTTATACAGTTTTTTCGGCAAAATTTCGATATTTTCCAGAAAAGTTACAATTTCTTTAATGTTACGATTTCCTTAAAACGCGAAAAAGAATTTATTTTCGATATAAATCATTGAGAAAAGGTCAATGAAAGACCTACTTTTTCGAAGATTCCAATTCAGTCGGAAAAATTGTTGAAAAAAATTAGACGGGTTGAAAAAAAGTGGACGAAAATTCATGAGAACGACGATTTTTTTGTCACGTTTACGCAAACTTATTTCGTAAAATAGAAGCATATGTTTTTTTCGGCATGTAAGATAATTTATTCTTTGAGTAACGGATTTTTTTAACTGGCCTAATAATTCAAGTTGAAAAAGCAAAAAAATAACCCTAAAAATAATCTGAAAAACTTGAATATTTTTTACAAACTTATATCATTGTTTTCAGAAAATTTTTTTGAGATTTTCTAAATTTATTACCGTCACTTGTTTCTGAGGACTCGTCGCCCTGTTGACTTTTGGAGATGGCGGTGGCTTGTGAGCGACTTTAGGCGATGGAGACTGGAAAAATAGGATTTTCAGGGTTCCGATCTTTCTGATTTTTCTACCCTGTGTATGACTTTCTTCTGTTTGGGCGGCAGTTCAGTACAATGTTCCAATTTTTTGTGTGGCGGCGGGGTTGGAGACTTGATCGTGTCGAAAATGATGTCGGTTATCTGAAGTTCAGAAGAAAATCAATGGATTTCCGTTCTCTTTGGTGTTTTGAGCGAATGAATGCGTCGCGTATGCGGCACGGCTTTCGGCGGGAAACTTGATTTGTTTTAGAATATTTTTTATCCTATTTTCATAGTCGTTCAATCATTATTCTGAGAGCTATTAACTATCGAAAAAAACTATGCAAAAAGGTAGCTTCTGTTTGAATTCAAAGATCATCCCCCTTCCCCCATGAATCCGCACCGCGTACGCAGCGCTTCACTCTTACCAATCTTCACATTATCTTGTAAAAAAATGACTATTCACGACTGGCTTGAGACTGTGAACTGACGATTTCACTTGCGCGGTGAAAGTGGATCGCAGCGGAACCCCATGCGCCTTTAATAAGAGCTCTATTCCACGACTTACTTCATTTCCTTTCAAATTTCGTGTTGAAGAAAATCTGGAAGCTTAGAAAATGAAGGCAATGGAAGCTTGATGCAAATGCAAAAATGGACAAATGAGTCCTGAAATGGGGCTCTTATTAAAGGCGCATAGAGAGCCGGTTCTTGGTCCCAGGCCAACCAATCAAATTCTCCCACCAAAATAATAAAAATTGAGAGATCAAGAGGGTACAGACACTACAGACTGGTTCAATTTCCGGCAAATGGTATTTTCATTACTTCAATCCGATCGCTGAGCGTTTTCTGGGTAGATATGGTCTTGTCGCTGGCGGCGCCGTCGGTTTCGCTCTCCCGATATTCTGAAGTGTTGTCCGAGGCGTAGTCGCTGCTCTCCATCTGCGAGGCGTCTGCGTCGGCTCCTGGAATATTCAATTTGTCTTTCCTAATTTTTACTGATCAGGAATGAGTAGAAATCAATCACTTAGTCTCAATTTTCATCTCGATGTTCAGGGGAGACCATACCCTAGTAAGAGGGGTTCATGATAAAGTACAAAGTTCAATTTCTCCATAAGGGGTTGGCTAACAAAAAATGATCAAAAAAACCGAGAAAAAAAGATTTCTAAGCTGTGGCGACAAGGAAAACTAACTTTTACCTCAGGAGTTGGTAATGACTTCAAAATAAGTGGGAGGAAGGATCATCGGCCTTTTAAACTAGTCTATTCATGCTAGGAAGAAAGTTAGACTTACGAATTTTCGAAAAACGGTATTAAATCAAGTTTTTTTTGACAGAGAGGTGGTTTTGACAAGAATGATGTTCAACCACAGTGAAGTAGTACTGAATTTAATTTAAAAAAAAACAGAAAAAAAAGCTAGAAATAAGGCGCCTTTGAGGCCTTTTTTCCAAAAGTTCCTTTTGAAGTTTGCCCATGAAATGCCCAGGATTTGAAAAAGTTTGACCATTCCTCAACTCTCTTCTCTCCACATACTCGTTTCTTGATTCAATGAGGTAAATTTGCTGAATTTTTGTACTGAATAACTTTTTTAGAAAGTAAATCAACTTTTCCAATTGAAAAATGAAGAGCAAAGGTGGGAAAATTCGTAAAATCTCTTTGACCTTGTGAAAAGTGAGATCAATTTTTCAAAGAAAGCAGATTTAATTGCATCGAAACCGGAAACCCTGCTTGAAATCTTTTTTAACTCACCGCTTTTTTCAGAACTGGACAAGTCGGTGATAGTTGAGTCGGGCTCGGCAACTTTGGTCGATTCTGGAAAATTCTTTTTTTGACATTTGAATTTCTAAGGTTTTATCAACTAATTTATTTTATTTTTCAGGGAAAAAAACCTGATTTTCTCGGCAACTCGTGTTTTTGAGTCGTTTCCGCGGAAGCCGACCTCGCTGGTTTCGGCGATTCGACTGTTGCTGATCTTTAATTCGAATAATTTCTTTTTACAATCGAATTTTCTTGTGTTGAAACGCTTGGCTACTGTAGTTTAGTCCGCTAAATGGGTTGCAATAGGTCAGAAGCGAGCAGTTCTTTCCAAGCGCCCGACAGGCGCCGGTTTGCGCTCTGATCTAGAACCGATTTTTGGCAGATGAATAGAGCTCGTTTGGTGCCAAATCTTCTCGATATTTATTTTCTTTCGAGCTCTAGAACCCTTCGCTTCGATGCGTGCAGCACAAATTTCCATTAAAGGCACATACATAAAAGCAGGCAGCGCGCATCAAAGGGAAGATTTCCGGAAGGGTTCTGTAGATCAGATGAAAATGAAAATCGTGACAACTTGGCGCGGAATGGACTATAGAATCATGACGCTCCATGCGGAATAACTTTTCTCGGTTAAGGTCGGAACAGCCAAACAAAAACTCAAAATTTAAAATTTAGCAACTGAAAATTCTATCGTGGCTCGTTTTGATACGCAAAAAATGGCTTTTTTTTCTCGAAAAGGGACATTTCTGTGAGATTTCAAGCAGTTTTTTGAGAACCCTTAAGCAAGTCCAGTATGAAAAACTTTTCGCTTATAAAACAGAACAAATTTGTGCCAAAAAAAAAGGAATTCGAATGGGAAATAATAAGAAAATCTCACCCAAGAGGATTGAAATGAACGTGGGTCATGGTGTTGCTCCTGAACAGGGGATGATACCGAACGTCTTTGTCTATAAATTGTCCTTCTTATATTAAAAATAAGTTTTTCCTTCAAATTTTTTTCTTTGGTATAGCCTGTGTACCGCGATTTGGAATTTCACCAAACGACATTCCGCTGTGCCGCTGCGTGCCTTTGCGAACCTTGGTCGCGCTTTCAATTTTTTTTCCTTTTATTAAGGTACTCTACTTTCCTGTGCTTCAACAGCAATGAAAATCAATTCAAAACGTGACCTAGATTCGAAAACCGCTTCGCGACCGCACGCAGCGCAACAGCGGAATGTCGTTCGGTGAAATTTCAAGTCGTGCCACACATATTATATAGCCCATTCCTCGCGACTTGACAGTTCTCAAGTGTCTGCGTCTCTCTGTTCCCTCACTGTCGAGGTCAGAGAAAAAGGAAAATAGCACGTCTACATGAGAGAGACGTCGAGAGACGAGGAGGGCGCAGAGAAAAAAACAAACTAAAAAAATCACCGTCGTCACTGTCTTCGCCACCCGTGCTTTCCGCCATTTTCCTCTCCAGTTCCAATTTCACCTTTAAAAAAATCAATAAATCAATATTTTAAAAGAAAGTTGAATTTTCGCAGTCAAGAATTTCTGACTAGGGGACGTTTTTTCAACTCTTTTCCAAAGGACACAGGAGTATATTTCAAAGAATTTTCGTTCGTTTTATAATGAATTTGAAACGGCGTTGTGTTAAAGGGTCTTTGAAAATGGTGCATAAAGAGATGTTCCAAAATTTTTTTAAAAATATTATAACATTTTCAATTAGCTTTTTTTGAATCCAAACCAACCTTATAAGGAGAAGCGTAGCTTAACAATGTGACTGCATCTTCGTAGACCATATTTTTCGAACATAATCGTCAGAGATTTGATTCGATCGCCTTGAAAAATTATTAATTTGCCTTTTTTTCAATCAAAATTGTCTAAAGAAAAAAACTGTATTCCTGAACTATGTTTTTTTCTATCAAATTTTAAAGTTCGATTTGTTGTCTGTTTGGTCCCAGAGAAATTCAAGTCTATTGTAAAAATGTACGATCAAGAAAAAAAAACCCTTAACATGTAAGCCAAAAAAATTCATACGAAAAACAACTTAAAAAAACCAAAACTTTTTTTCAACTTTTTTTCTTCATTTTTTTCAATGGAAAAAAATCTAGACAAAAATACCAACCGATCAGAATATTTCCACACTCCTCGGCAATTCCCTTCGGCACAAGATTCCTGACATAAATCCCTTCGTTCATATTTCCTTGAATATTGAATCCGAGTCCCCCAATGTCTTCTCCACTCAATTGAACTCCTACTTTCCCGTCAACCTGCAAAAATTCATCCATAATTCTGATTGATTGACCAAAAATAGCAAAAATATTTATAGAAGCAACAATATTTTCATACTGGATTTGCTTTAAGGGTCTCAAAAATCTGCTTGAAAGCTCAAAAAAATTTTCACTTTTCGAAAAAAAAACTCTTGAATTTGAAAAAAATTAATCTTTTTGAACATTTATAAACATCCAGTCGTTTCTATTGTACCGTAAAAGTAACTTCAATTGTTCAGAAAAATCAAGAAACAGAAAAATAGCTCAGTAAGTCTGAAAAATGAACATAAAACTTTTATCGAATTTCAAAGAGCAGTAAAAAAGAAAGAAAGATAAGCACTGAAACACTGTAAAATTCTGGTCATTAATCAAAGAATAGGCTTATTTTGAAGTAATGAAAATCCTAAAAAAAATTCGAAAACAAACTCAAAAAATCTTTTCGAACTGCTCTGCGTCATAATTGATGACTCATCACGCTTCTTTTCAAAAAAAAATTTAATACTTTGGGCTGAAAATTTTTTTTTAATTGGAAAGACTTGGTTTTATGGAAAAAAAAAACAACATCTTTTACAAGTTTTAAGGAATTTTCAAGACAAAAACTGACCTCGTTGATGTACTCCATGGAGTAGGCCTTCTGCGTTCCGACGTCTTCTCCCTTTTTGCGCAGTTTGAACGAATCGATCATGGTCATCTGAAAAAAATCACACTCTTAAAGCTACATTTTCACGATTTATTTCAAAAAAATTGTTTTTCCTTTATTTTTTTCTTCTTCAAAATTCACAACGATATCTCAAAAAGGTTGTGATTCATAAAGCCCATTTTGCGCCAGTTTTGATCATCTTTTTCCATTTTTCAAAGTATCAAATTCAATCACGTTTCTAGATTTCAAATGGAAATTCACCAGCAAGAGCAAACCCAAACTTTTTTTTTCCGTTTTTCGAATTTTAAAACTTTCTCCTGAAACGGTAAAGCGAGAAAAAAAAATCGATTAAAGTTGCACTGTGAAACCTTCATTCTACTTTATTTGAAACATAAGATCAATTTTTTTGCTCAAATTTTTTTCGATCTTTCCCAATTTTTCATATAAAAAACATAAACGAACCTTATTCCGAAGCGAAGTTTTCTTGGCGTCGACGCCTCGATCTTCGACGTCGCAGGCGGCGTTGGCGTACGCCGACTTTTCCTCCGTCTTTTTCTCCTCTTCTTAAATTTTTCCATGAGAAAAAAATCTAGAATTTTCGAAACTAACGACTTCTCCTCAAACAGATCCATAAAAGAACTGCGATGACGGCGCAAATGAGAAAAGCAGCTCCGACAGAGCCAAATATCACTCCGAACAACTGGGGTTGACTGAAAACGAATGATATTAATGAGAAGACAAACTGTAGAAAGAGAAAAAGTTTAAAATTAGTTTAAAAGGTCAGAAAATGAAATGGAAGAAAATTTTTTAAAAAAAACTACATTTTTCTTCTTCTGCAAACTGAAAATTAAGCTTCTTCCAATTTTTGAAGTATTTATCACAACGAAAAACTTCATGAGAACAACAGAAACAAAAAAACAGGATGAGAAGTATTGAAAAATGAAAAATAATTTTTTGGAAACAGTTTTATCCATAGAGCAACTTTGTGGCAAAGTGAATATTTTCTGCGAGGCTTCATGCCGTGTTCAATTTGATTCCGCGAAATGCAAAATGATCTCTGACTCTCCAAAATCTAGTGATCTTTTCCTTTCTCTAACGGGTATTTTGCATTTCGCGGATTCAAATTGAACACGGCATCATCATTTTTTGTGCAAGCTTCGATTTTATCCAATTCCTTCTCATAATTTTCCCTACATAATGCTATTCTTGTTTTGAAACTCTGTCTTCAAAGAGAAGGAGAGTTTTTCCAGTAATTAAATCCTTTTCATCGGAAAAATCTCTCAAAAATCAATTTTCCTTCGAACAAAATTGCTTTTCTTCAGTTTCTTCATTCGAAATCACCTTAAACACGTCTCAGCTGCTGAAACCACCATCGCAAGCGACGAAATCGAGAAGAAAACGGCAAGTTTGCGACCCATGGCCTCGCCTGAAAAATGGTAAGTTTCGATTTCAATTTGAAAAAAGACGCGAAAGAATCGTATACGAAAAATAAGGGCGAAATTCACTTTCTCACTTCAATTTTGATGGTATAAAAATGGGCAAAGAAATTTCCAAAGTTTTCCACGGGTTCATCAAGAATTAATGGAATATTTTTGTCATTTTTTTGAAGATCGGAATTTAAAAAGAAAAAAAGCATATACGAGGGCGAAAAAGCTTTCCGGGTTGTTTTTAAAGCTTGAAAAAAACTTCAGAAAACTGTTTTAAAAAAAGACTAAAATCTTTTGGAGAGCTGAGTGAGATCCCGAGATAATTTTTAATGAATCAAATAAAAATCGCTAAAATCCCATGAAGCCTCTCGGAAACCGTTAAAAATCGGCCCCAATATTGTCGAAAAAAAAGAGTTGCGCAAAATAAAAAACGGGGCCAAAACGACCGCAGAATGGGGATCCGATATGATCTGCAAGGTGCGCGAAAGTGGAGCATTTCAGGCCTAATTTTCAACCTTGAAGTTGTCCCTTCATTGGATTAGCCGACCGCTTTTTTTCCTCCATTCTTTCGCTTCTCGACGTGTGAATTTACGAGGGGCACAAAAAATTGATGTTAGCGAGGAAAAAAAGAAGGAATAATGATGGGAGAAACGATTAAAATGTGGGATAAAAGGGTCAGAAATTGTTGTAAGAAACAGGAAAAACGGAAATGAATGTTTTATAACCAAAAAGTCACGATTTTTTTGCTGAAAGAGAATGTGAAATGGCACAAATTTCTCGAAAGTCGAGTTGAAATCTAGCATCTTGCGCGAACCGTTTTTAGTCGGGCGCAACTCGAATCACTTGTTCCACGGAGTTACAAGTGTTTGAAATATAATTGTATTGTCAAATTTAGAAGTGATGAAAAAAATATTTGAGAAGAAAAATCGGAATAACACGGTATTTAAATTTTTTTAAATAAGAAAAAAAGAGAAAAAGCTTTAAATTTTTTTTCATCAGTAATGACATTTTTTTCTCGAAGATTGAGATTTTAATCAGAAGAAATCTTTAAAATCAAGCCTCGAACGATTTTTTGCAATACAAAAAACGATTTTTAAAAAAAACGGGATGAAAAAAACGCCATTTTTGAGGGTCTTGAAACGATTCAACCTAGGTTGACTTCCCAAAACTTTTTTTTTGGAAGTTATAATTTTTTTTAGCTGGGTTTTTAAAACTTTCTGGCCTTCATTTGATCTTTTTTGAGCTCATTCATCAAAAATAGTCAATAATAAAGTTTGAACTTTTTAATGACAAAAGAAACATGATTACTGTTTCATTCAATCTTCAAAATAAACTCGATCTTCAATGACATCAGTACTAGTGGAAGTCGCAAAGCGTAAATTTTTTTGAAGATGATTAAAAGCCAGCTTAAACAACATTCCAGCTTCAAATTCATAACAAAAAAGCGAAGACAGCTGGAAAGACAATCTGTGAGCGGGTAGCTGGGAGCCGAAACTTTTCTCGATGAACGTTCCAAAAAAGGCCCAGGGCCATAAAGAAGGGCAATGGATTGAAGCGGGCGGAAGGTGGGAAGGATCGTAAAGTGCCGGGGTGTTGGAAAAGGGCGAAATTCCCGAGGATGGATGGCCCGACGCCAAGGTCAGATTATCACTGATGAGGTTGATTTGTTTGTCTCTTTGGGACATTCCGAAACATGGATAATGACAAGGTGATTAGGCTTTCGGGTGAAAAAGGCTGAAAATTCGCTTTGAGACATATTTTCCCCTTAGGGGCGGGTCTGAAAAATCGTACGCTTTGATAGAACATTTTTGAAAAAATAGCCGGGAAAATTATGGTCTTGTTAGCTCCACCGATAATCACGCTCCAAGGCGAATTTCGAGAAATTTCGTTTAATTAAATCGAGAAAACTATTAGATTTTCACACTCTGAAGATCAGAAAATGCAAAAAAAAATGAAAGGATAAAATCCACAAAAATAATTGGCTTCCGACTGAAAACCCAACAACTTGTATGCTCTACGGAGAAGTTTGAAACTCTGTATGAGAAAAAGCCGTTTAGTGACGGAAAATGTGCTCTATGAATAAACTCTTGAAGTTATATACCCAAAACAAGAGAAAATATCAATCATATTCAAACTGGTCGAACATACAAAGAACTATAAAAAATTCGAGAAAAAAGGCCAAACGATATCTGAGCATTTGCGCTCCATAGAGAATCGTCAAGTTTTTCTGTTTTTTCCTCGGGATGTTTCTGGGCAATTCTAGGGATCACTTAAGAGTTCTGAGGCTACTAAAGTGGTCACTAGAAATGGTTGCGAGAACGCCTAAATGACTTCCCTATTTTTTTCTTTGAGAATGAATTCTGAAAAAATGAACTTGATTCAGTAAAACTTGATTTTAAAAAAAAGTTCGAACTCAGATTTTTACGGAAATCTTTTCATACTTAAACTTTGGCTTTTCCAGGAAAAGCATCTCGAGCGCAAGTTACATAATTCGATCAGAAAAACGGGGGGAAAAAGGGGATCGAAATGGCTTTGAATGAGTTGCGACTGTTGTGGCGGTTTACAATAGGGCGACCGTTTCCTTTTCATCAGATTCCGACGGCTTTCGACGCAAGTCACGGCAGATTTTGATCAAATATGAATGGTCAACGATTTCCGTGCCCTTTTTCCAAGTGCAAGAGAGTTTTTCAAAGTAATTTATCACTTTTTGGGAAGGGGGACGATTTTTCTGTTTCAAAATTGTCCGGGTACTATAAAAATAATTCAGGAAGCTTACAAACTTTCGGAAAATTCAGTATGAAGAGACATAAAAAAAGTTAATTTTTCAACTAAAGATAATTAGGCCTGGTTGATAATAAAAAGCAATATAGTATATTCGCCACGATTTGAAACAGTCTGACCTGTCTGCGCTCTCTTCTCTCTCATCGAGAGCAGAAAAAGGAAAAAAACAGTGAAAGACAAAGAGAGTCACTGAAAGAGAAGAGTGCGCAGAGAAATCAAAGAAATTCAGTTCTGGCGAAGGAAACTAAAAAATTTTGAAAGGAATCCATTTTTTCAAGCCGATTTATTCACAGTACACAAAATAATTTTTCCTAAGGAAACGACTTGAAAAAGTCTGACTTCTCTGCTCTCTCTTTTCTCTCGTCATTTCATATTTCTATTCAATTTCAAAAAATGGAAAAAAGGGCGCAGACAGGTCAGAAGTAAGTAAAATTGAGTATGAATCCGGATTTTTTTGTGAAAAATGCAAAAATGGTTTTTTTCTCAAGTAGAAAATCGTCAATGACAGGTTTTCACAATAGCTAAAAATAATTAAAGACCAAATGAAACTTTAAAATAGTTTTGGGAGGGAGCGAAAAGAGTGCGCAGACAGGTCAGATCATTTTCAACTCATGAAGGAGGATCTAGTATAGCTTTAAAAAAAGTCAATAGAAGAAAACGGATAATTTATAAATCAACCTATTTCAAAAATTCTTGCAAAGTTCAAAAGTAATTTTTCGGAAGCAGAGCCATCTCCAAAAAAAGCTAAAAATAATAAAGGCCGACCAATATTGTCAAAGATAAGGCAGATAAAATCAGCGACGTGAAAAAGATATATGAGGCGAACGATTGAAGACAGGAAAAGGCCTTGAAACTGTCTCCAGTGGGTGTTCGGTTCCGTGGCCGCCGTTGTTTCATTTATCTTGCCGGCTGCCTAATTAAGGCAGGAACGATACATCACAGGGTAATCTGTTTGAATTTCGGGTTCGGCGGTCCTTTTTCAAAAAAATCATCCAAAAAAATAAAAAAATCAAAAAAATCATCCAAAAAAATAATAAAGCCCGTCCTCCGCGATTTGAAACTTTTTGAAGGATTTTTGAAAAAGTCTGAAGTTCTCATTTTAAATGACTTACTTCATAAAATTGAAAAATATTCGATTTGGAAAAAAGTTTATTCTGAAAAAATGAGATTAGAATTTCATCTCTATAGTCCATACGTCGCGACTTGAGATTTTTCGAGTGTCTGGCGAAGTCAGAGATAAAGGAAAACAGCACGTCGACATGAGAGAGTCGCCGAGAGACGAGGAGGGCGCAGAGAATAATGGCAATTTTCAAGTTGTTAAAAAAAGGCTATAAATT
This sequence comes from Caenorhabditis auriculariae, assembly GCA_904845305.1. Lineage (NCBI taxonomy): Eukaryota > Metazoa > Nematoda > Chromadorea > Rhabditida > Rhabditidae > Caenorhabditis > Caenorhabditis auriculariae. Next base: position 437,075 of record CAJGYM010000054.1, read on the forward strand.
TATTTCAGTTCAAAAAGTGATATGAAAAATATATATCAAGATCTATTCAAGCATTGGTCGCATTTGGAATGGCTCAAAGCGTCGCGGCCGCGTTGCGGTTGTAGTCAGCTCCGCGGCCGACTTCTCATTGAATATTTGAACTTTTATTTCACTCTAATACATAAAATAACATTCGGCAGATTTTTCTTATTCCAAAGAGCAAGTCGATTTGTATTAGCGATGAAACGAACAAGCCGCTTCTTATTTCTTGAATAAGTACAATCTTTGAAACATAATAATGATTTGATGCAAAAAAACTCTTTTTTTCGATGTTTCCTATAATTAAAAAAATTTTTTTCACATAACGGAAGTTTTGCGGTTGAATTGTAGCTTGATCCAAATTTGAGAAATGGATGAGTTTGAGAATTTTTTTGATTAATTCGTTTTTTTATTAACATTTTTTTTTCGTATCAGGAGTTTCAAAAAAAGGTTGAAAAAAAAAGGTTATTTTTTTGCCCTTTTTAAGAATATAGAACAAAATTTCTCTGTAGAAAAAAAGAAGGGAAGGGACAAAAAAAGCCGTGGGGTCACAAGATTAAGAACTTGGAGAGAGGAGGTCCCGTAAAAGGATTTGAATGAAGAGATGGAAGAATGAACCAGTTGCGAATCCGCTTACCTCGATTTTTTTCGCAAAAATAAGAAGGTTTTTGGATATTTTTCAGAGCAAAGGCTTCAATTTTATCTTTTGAATTAGAAATAAGCGATTTTTTTGGAATCTTTACTTTTTTTAATCGAAGTGATTTTTTTGGGAAATGTACAGAGAATACTGAGGTTCCAACAGGGAATGTAATTCTTTAACTTAAAATTTTAGTTTTTTTAAGGTTCAAAAATTATCAAAAAAAATTAATTAATCATCCGGAAAAAAACATAAAAAAAGCCTTTTTCGAATTTCCCGTTTCAAAAAAATATTAACATTTTAGAGCTCTAGCAGGACAATTTCAGGCCGTCAATAAGTGCTAAAATTCAAAAAAATGTATAACATTGAAAAAAAACTTTTTCTGAGGAAAGAGACTTTGATAAATTTGCATCAAAATCATATGAAAAGATTATTTTTGAGGGACTTTTTAATTTCAAAATTGCCAGTTTGAGCCATAAAAGAAACTTTTTTCGAAACTAGTGAGGCTCCAACAAGAAAGATAATCTATAGCCATCATAAAATTCGCCAGTTTGGGGCAAAGGAAACCAGAAGAAACATCAAACCCAGAAGCTGAACAAGAAAATTATTGTCACAACCTATCGTCCGTGATCCTAATCGACCGTGACAGCTTTCACTAGCCGAAAAAGAAGAATAATATTATGAAAGAAACTCTGGAAACGAGGCAAAGGTTTGTAGGGGATATTGGAGAAGGGCGTCGGCCTGGAACGAGACGGCGTCACCCGAAACTTGTTAGATCAGTTGAGAGAAGAGGACGGACGATTGCGTCGGGTCCAGTGATAAGTGATTGGGTCCGTGATCCCAGATGATATCTTTCGGTTCTTGTTGGCATTCGAACGTCATAGCACTTTTTACGCTTTATGAAGAGTTTCTCAGGGCTTTTGGACGCGTAGCGGTCGCGAAGCGGTTTGAATTTGAGAAAAAAAAAGGTAGGAGCTTCGAAAAACGACATTTTTAGTCTTGTTGGTATTGTGATCACTTTTGAAGATCGTTTTAGGGCGATTTAAACCAAGTTTCTCAGGACTTCTGGACGCGTAGCGGTCGCGAAGCGGTTAAGGATTGAGAAGAAGGAAAACTAAGGGAATTCTTAAAAGACTGAAGCTCTGAATAGTGCTTTCTTCGAGTTCTTCTAGGCATTGGAACATCGTAGATCTTTTTTTTCGGTTTCTTCAGGACTTTTCAGACGCGTAACGGTCGCGTAGCGTCTTTTTGAAGCCTAAGTATGAGAAAAAATCTTTTGCTTTAAAGAAAATTCAGAGTCCTGAGCTTTAAAATAATAACATGTGAATCCAACAAACCTATTTTTAGCTTTGAAAATTTAAGTGATCCACGAAGAACTGGTATACCTATATGGCTCAAAAAAATTGCGAACAAACGCGCTCCATTGATAAATAAGCAAATTTAAGGAAAATGTCTAATTGACGTTTTTTTTACAGATTTTCCAACAGATTCTTGAAGAAAAAAAATTTGAAGATTGATCAGAAAAAAAAAGATGATAAAAATTTTTGTGACGAAGACCTTGGATCGTTTTTTTCTGTCCACCAAGCCTGTTGAGAACAAAAAACGGAAGTCCAGCCATTTTTTACGCTTGATATCCAGAACAAAAAGCGGCTGAAGAAGTGCGTTTGATTGATGGTTTTGATATCCGAAATGTTGCGACTACAGGACCGGTTCCCGTGGGACAGACTTGTCACACGTTTCACGCGTTATCGATAAGATTTATCATCGAGTATCGGTTCAAAGTAGTTTTTAATAGCATAAAATGAACCTAGGTTCTTGGAAAAGTTCGAAAATTGCCTTTTTTCCCATCAAAATATACGTGAAATGAGTCAATTTCGAGCAGCAAAACACAAAAGGATGGACTTTCGAGGCGTTACCGGAACAAACAGTAGTCATCCACTTGAAAACAGTTGCGATGAGTGGGTCTGGTCACAGAGAAAAGAAACTATGAGCAATACGGCTAGTTAAAAATAAGCTTTTGAACTGAAAAGCTTCTTTTTTTTACAGGGTTTAGAATAATTATAGATTAATTCAATGCATACAATAAAAAGTAGTTTTAATGAAAAAAGTAGAAAAATTAAGTTCAATTAGCAGTAGCGGGAAGCATGAATGTACTTTTGGATCATTTTGGAATCTAACTGGGAGATACTCTAGTGGCTACTTAAGGGGCTCCTCAAGGACTAATTAGAGAGGACACTAAAGCTGCCACTTCAATCACCTATTTGCGTCTTAGAGGTCACTATAGTAGTTTCTTGGGGTCCAACAGTACCACAGAGAATTCAAAAAGGGCAAGTAGAATTTAGACACTTAAGTGGTCACTAATCCGACTACTATAGTGGCCACTAATACGTCAAAACCCTAAAGAGGCCACTAAAATTTTGCAGGAACTTCATATTCCATTCATAAAATCTTTGAAGTGGTCATTAAATAAGTTAGAGAACAAAAATCCCCATAGGGGGCGACATAGTGTTCCCTAGAGGGCTGAAATTCAGGTGGTCCTTTTAGAAGTTTAGGGTTTGCTCCCAAGACCCTAAAGTTTTCAAGTGGTCCCTAGAGGGGTCTTTCAATTTTTGTTCCGATTTTAAAGTTAAAAAAGGTATTGGGGCCTCTAAGATGCTCCCCTAGAGCTCACACTTTTGCCCTCTAAAATGGAAGATAAGACGTTTTTTGAGAATATAAGAGCCCCTTACGTTACCCTTCTAGTGACCCCTCCGACGTTAACAAGTCACAAGGAAATATCACATATGAATAAATAAATAAATAACGAGACGTACGACGGAACAATGGGCCGCTGGGAAGAACGCATGTTTGGCCGAAATCTACAAGAGGTGCTCGAAAATCTTATCTTCCCTCTGCATGCTCGTCGGGGAACGCCTCGGGGGCTGAAAAATCGCCTCGATTATGCTGTTTTGATGGAATCACAACCAGTTGCTGAGCTCAGAGATGGAGAAAGAGTAAAGTTTTAAAATTTAAGCTCAACTTTTCTTTTGAAACGAAAGTTTTGAAATTTCAAACTTTAGACTTTTAGACTTAAAATATTGAATTTGAACGCAAGCTCAATCCCTTTTCGATTTTTCGAGCTAATTTTTGTTTTGAAACGTGTTTCCGAGCTTGCAAAAAGCATTTATGAAGTGATTTTGAAACCCAAAATTTCCCATAAGTTACAGTTTTTTAAACTCAGAGGCTTTTTATTGACTTCTTAAGGTTCCTTCTCATAGAAAAAGTCGGAAAAAATTCGCCCAAATTTCTGCTCTGTCAGTAATTTTTTTAATAAAATAAAAAAATATTCGAAAAAAAAACCAAATAATGGCAGTTTTAACGAATATTTCATGATATTTCAAGCGTGGAGTATAATTTTTAAATTTATTTCTCAAGGCTTTTTCCTTTTTTGTTTTTATAATAAAGTTTCTTAAAACCGGTTTCGCACAGGTTCTGCTCCAAATTCCAAAATACCGTCTTAGGCTCGCGAGGAAAACCAGCATGTGCGCCCTATCGCACTCGTAGGGGCCTCTTAAGAGGCGTCACGCTCTATTTTTCCCACCATTTTATTTTTATTTTTCTCTCTATATTTCAACATTTCGTCACTATTTACTCTCACGTTTTGCATTTTTTCGAAGCAAATCGGAATTCTTTCAGGGTTTTTCTTTTTATGATCATTTGGGACCTACGGCTAATTCAAGAAGTTTGTCGATTGTTCCTGAGAAAATCTCCAACCCAACACTTTTCGCAATCATGTCTATCGCCAGCAAGCGTCGCTTCATCACCAATAAGGTAGGAATGTTGAAAATTAGTGGTTTTTTGAGAAAATGATAAAATTAAGGTGGAGTCCGAGATGTACACCCCGGCTGAAGGGGACGTCATCGCGAAAGTTATGCAATCGCGCGGAAATAATTTACACGAGGTTTTTGATTTTATTCAGATAGAAAATAAGATAATTTTGAAGGTTGTCGACGAGTTTGGCGAAATTTACGTGGCGAGTATGCCTTCAAAGTTCAGAAAGGCGGTCTGGATCCGACGGGGCCAATTTGTCGTCCTTCGTCCGATCGACGAGGGTGACAAGGTTTTTTTCATCAATATTTGTTTGTTGATCATGAAAATTGAAAAAGAAAAAGTCATAATTAGAAAAAGATTAAGTTTTAAAACTGATTTTATCCGTTTAAATTCAAATTTTCTCTGTTTTTGCTCAAAGTTCCATTTTTATCAGCTACTTAGTTGACACAGAAAGCTTTATTGAATAAATTTTTTTGATAAAATCGATTGAAAATAAATAATTTCCAGGTGAAAGCCGAAATCGAACATGTTCTTGACGAGGAGAACGTCTTGTACATATGGGAGTGCAAAAAGTTGGTTTTTTTTTTTTAAGCTTCTAAAAATAATTAATTTTTCATCCCATGTGACTTTTTTTCAGGTCTTGTTTATCACTTTTGAATTCACAAACTTGTATTTCCCGTTCTTTTTTTGGTTATATTTCGAAAAAGGAATAATTAAAAAGAAATATAATAATTGAAAAATTCGGACTTTTTAAACTTTTTCTTTATAGTCGATTTTCTTTTCCGTAAATGTTTTTGAAATTTTCACTCGAAATCTTACCTTTTTTTCAAATCATTGATTATCAGTTTATTATAACTTGTAGTGAGAAAAAAAGCTCTGATTTTTGGGCAACTATTTTCAAAAGATTTTTTTCAAAAAGGGGCTTTTATAAAATGTTCATAAACATGATTTTTCTAACGTTTCAAGATGGCCTGAACGATTCGAAGCCGACGCGGAGCAGATGACCCGCGCCTCGAAACGGGGAAGTGCTGTTTCGAAAGATCCGGCGAATAATCCGACCATCGACGACGACATGCTCCCGCCAAGGTCTGTTCTTCACTAATTTCATCGATATTTCCGTTTGAGAATCATTTTTAACTGATGCCGTGTTCAAAAGAATTTGGCCAATTTGAAATTGATTTATTAGTGGTTCTGCAGAATTAAAAAAAAAATCAAAAACCGTTAAAAAAATGGGTCCTAGCAACGTTGTATCGCGACATGAGGGGATTTTATTTTTTTCGTTTAAAGATTCTCAAAAAAATTCCTGAAATTCGGATATTAGTTCATACAAGTCGCCATCTCGTTGTAGAAAAAAAGTTTTTTTAACGGATCTCGGAAATATAAATTTTGCGTATCAAAGATTAAAATTTAAAAAAATAATGATATTTTTTTCTAGTTCTTCGTGTGTTTTTACTGATTTTTATAATCTAGAATCAAAGAAACAAGTATACTATTTACGAGTATTTTTCCGCAGTGTTTATCACTCGAAAAAAACATGCGACTTTGAAAATACGAGCGTTTTAACTATGCGAACTTCATATAAAACTACCAATACGTAGCGCTTTTTTTGTGTTTCAACATGTTGAAGTGGAAAAATAACCTCAAAAAAAGTTTAAATTATTCATTTTGTTTGTAGTTTCTACCAGCTTTTTTTGCATCCATATGTTCCCGAACAGATAATTTAATTAATGTTCTTGTGAAGTGAGAATTTAGTCCTCTATAGTTATAGATCTATAAATGGCTGATTGAAGATTTTTTTGAAATATGCTTTACGTAAAAAAATTCCTTGGTTCAATGTTTTACTGTTTGTGAAATTTGAAGTATACTCTGTTTTTTTAGTATAAAGGAAATAGCTATGAAGCAATAAAAAAAGAAAAATTTTTCAAGAAGAAAAGTAAAAAAATTAAGCGAGAGCGACGAGGACGAAGACGAAGAGCCTGCTTCGGATTCAGAAGACGTCGACGACGAAGAGGATTCGGAAGACGACGACGAGTTCGACACGTACAATCCCAATCGACAAAATTGAAATTCGGTCTTGATAACGGGTTATCTGATCACTTGTTCTTGTTAGAAATCATTGCCACTTTCTTTTTTTTCCTGGAATTTTCATTCTTCAGTGTTAGTTGTGATGGTATTGCTTGAATCAGCGTTGTCTTTGACTTTTGAGGGAGAAATAGTGAGCGAAAATGAGAGGTTTAGAGAGCCTGTAGAGTTTGGAATATTGTGTTGAAATAGCGTTAAATAGAGATCGGGATTATAAAATTGATTCTTGAAATTTAAATTTTGGAAAATCCAGAACTTTGCCACGATTTTTGGGCCTTTGCCAAGCTTTTAAAGTTCTCTGAAACCTCTTATTTTTGCGCACTATTCCCCTCATCTTTGCAGGAATTTTCTACTTTCTTTTTTTTGAAAACCCGCTGGAATTTTTCAAAAAAGTTAACGGACAAGTGTACCATCAAAATTTCGATTTTCATTCTTTTTCGTTGTTTTTTTTTTTGTTTTTGCTTGTGGAATGAATATGCTTCCTTTTCTCTACAGAGTTTCAAATAAAAAAAGGAAAAAATTGAAGTTTTCCTTGAAATATCTGAGTTTTTCTCGTAAAAATCGAAATTGAAAAAATCCTACACTTTTTTCTCATTTATGGCATACCAAAATTCTTAGGTCCTCTAGAACCTCTTACTTTTGCGTGCTATTCCGCTGGTTTTTTTCCAGGATTCTTCACTTTTTTTTCTTGATTCTCACGGTTGATTATACCGGGAAAATTTCGATTTTAAATCGCTTTTGTCGTTTTTTTTTCTCTTTTTTTGCTTATCGATCAATGAATATGCTTCATTACTCTACAGAGTTTCAAATCAAAAAGGGAAACGTTGAAATTTTCCTTTTTTATTTTCCCCATGACTCAACTGATGGTTTGATCGAATTTGACGGGTGAAGTTTCACTTTGGCAATGAGGATCTCGTTTTGTGGGAATCTCCTTCTTCTACAGAACGATCATACATTGTGGTTTTTGTTCTTCGCGCGTCTTTTGCAGCTTTTCGGCTATTTAGGGCTGTTTAGATGACGAAAATCAGCTTTTCCTTCCTGGGAATTCGATAAATATTCACTTCTGAACTTATTATCTGATTTTGATACGCCTGAATTGACTTCTTTTTTTGAAATTACATGCCGAAACAACTTTACTATACTGGGAAAAGTGGCCACTATAGAGGCTCGCCAAGGACTACTTGAAGAGGACACTTAAGTGGCCGCTAAACCCACCTCTATAGGGGCCATTATTTTCCGTTTTAGTGGCCACTATAGAGGTTCTCCATTTAGTGGCCACTTCAGTAGTTTTTCATCCAGTATTGCTTCCAGTAACTCTGATAATTTTAAAACAAACAGATTGGACCAGTTATGTTGATCCATTGACCCCTAAAGTGGCCATTAAACATTTTAGTGGTCTAGTAGTAGCACTTAGACCTCTATAGTGGCCACTAATTTTTAACCCCTTAAGTGGCCACTGAAAAGTCCAAACCCTATGAAGGCCACTAAAAATTTTCTCAGTAGTCTGTTCATTGAATCTCAAGTCGTCGCTCAAGCCCCGCCCCTTATGGCTCAATAAACCAATCAGAGAGCGAGCCATCCACAGAGCTTTTTCGAATGACGTCATCGTACTTGACATTCAAAATTACATTTCTTTATTTAGTGCCACTTTTCTATAGCCGATCCACTTGGGACTCTAAAGGGGCGTGGCCTGTCTGCGCTCTCCACCAACCATGCACTGTCTCTTTTCTTATCGTGCCAGGACCCATTTCTGAAGGCCACTCGTGAAACAGCTATTACTTTTTGAGCTTTTTCTAGAATTGAACCTTTTTTATATATTATTAACTCTGTCTGAATTATGCAGTTTAAAAAAGAACTACAGTCGATTATTTTGAAATTTTTAGTTTTTTGCATTTTCTTCCAAGCTTGGCGTCAATTTTGTATACGATGTTTCAAGAATTTCAAAGTTTTTATCATTTTTTTCAACTTTGAGTTTTTTTCAAGACATATTTAGAGAATTTTTTTGTACCGGGAAATTTCATTTTTTCACTGATATATTTAGTTAAGACGATTTTTTTCCTGATTTTTTTATTTTTTTATTTTTTTAAGTGTCAGTGATTCTACTCTAATTTTCACTGTTTCATGTCTACTATAAAAATAATTCTTCCCGTCTTTTTCGTTTATTTCTGTCATCTAAACTTGATAAATCAGTGATTCTACTCTAATTCCCATATAAATATTTAATTAATGGTTTAAAGAAATAGTTTTTTTGAATATTTTTTTGTATTAACCTCCTTCATTTCTCTCATTTCCCACAGATGCATCTAGTTAAAATTTTTCAAACAAGTAACTTTTTTTCATTTTTCTCGTTCATTTTTATTTTTTAAAATTGATAAATCGGTGCTTTTATCTTCATTTTTCCACATATATATCTATTTAAAGTTAGAAAAAAATCTAGTTAAAATGGTATTATTTATAAAAATTCAAAGTTTTTTTTTTTGAAAAGTTGAAAAGTTAATTTTATATCTTTTTTTTCCTTTCTTTATTTTCTGAGTTGATCAGTGATTCTACCTTCATTTATCTCTTGATTAAACCAGTTCTCCCCCAAATAATTTCTTGGAAAAACGAATTTTCTGAAATGAAAAGACGGCGGTCACCCGACCCCATCGGCTGTCTTATCAACTGATTAGTGTGTGTGGCCGAGTCTCTTTCTCTCTCTTTCCCGTTTCTAATCGATAATTTGATGGCCAATCTGCTTACTTTTCATCATTTTTGTGTTGAGTTTGATAACAACTGATTGAGATTTTTGAATCTAAATTAGATCTCTGTTTCAAAAACCTTGTGAGTTGAGTTTTTTTTTTCAAAAGTTTGATTTTGACAGAATGTCCGATAAGAAAAATATTTGAAAACTGGTTCAAAAAAAAAAATGATTAAATGTAGTGTTCAAAGTGATTTCCGCGAAATGCAAAATTATCTCTGACTCTCTAAAATTTAGTTATCTTTTTCCTTTCTCTGGCGGCTATTTTTGTATTTCTTTGAAAAACATAAGGAAAATTTATTTTTTTGTTTCATTTTCCAATGTAAATTCCTTGTTTTGGAAAAAATATGTTAATTAAAGTCTTTAGGAACTCAGTTTTTTGTGTTAAATTTTACTGGTTAGAGAATTTCCACGCAAAAAACTTTATAAATTGAGGCAAAAAAGCATTAATCGATAATTTTATCCACTACATCACTTCTCAGTTTCACAAAATAATTAGAAACAAATGATTCAAGCACATTTTAGTTGTGAGAGTTCAGTTTCATTAAATTTTTTCTCATTTTCCCTCCTTAAGAACGATGGAGTGGTCCCTATAGGGCAGCCTTAGGGTTTCTTGAACGTTCCCCTTTAGGGTCCACTTTAATTCCATCTAAAGGTCACTAAAGCTTGCGAAAGTGGTAACTCTAGGGAAATATGATTACTGTGAACTCTATGAGAAGAAGCATCTCAATGAAAAAAAATTTTATTGAATACGTCTTACAAATCTAATCATATCAAAAAACCCTGTAGGGACCACTTGAGTATTTATAGAAAACAGACCCTAAGTCCCTATAAGAGCCGCCTAAACCTTATCCCTATAGGGGGAACTTTTTGGTTCCCTCTAGAGTTGTTCTTTTCGCATAGCCCCTAGAGGGACCACTCTGTCGTGCCTAAGTTTCTTTGAATAGAAGAATGTCCGTTTTTTTCTCTCGAAGAATATAAAAACGTGATGTTTGAACCGTTTTCTGTGTTTTGTTATTCTTTCTTTTCCAAATTTTCAAATCGAAAAATCGAAAGTCGCCTGAGTTCGTTGGACATTTTTGTCCGGATTATGCAAATTCCAAATTCCGAAGTTCCACGTGTTTTTCTGTTCAGTTTCGAAACCCAAGAACTTTTCGGAATAAAAGTCGTCTTTTGTGCCATTTTCCGACGTTTTTGGGTGAATCGAAACGTTTCAATTCATCCAAAAACGTTATTGTTCTAAAAGTTATATTGAAACGTTTCGATTCATGTCTTCCTTTGATTTTTCCGTTCTTTCGCCATTGTTTTCGTCCTTTTCTGCCGTTCTGGTCGACTTTACAATGTTGTTTGGTCGCGGCTGTTTCTTATTGATCTTTTCTATCGTTTCTCATTTATTCCCATTTATTTTTCAGCTTCAAAAAAGGAGAAAACGCTTTTCAACTATAAAAATGGGCAACAGCAGCTCGTTGATGCTCCGCGATGAGGAAATTGAGGAGATTATGAGGGAAACTGAATGTTCGTCTTTGTTTTTTTAAAGAAAGAAATCGAAGAAAAAAATCATAGATTTTTTTGTAGGAAAAAAATCGCGAAAAAAACTGAAAAAAAATTGTTTTTTTGAGTAGGAAAACTTGAAAAATTGAATTTAAAAAAAAAGAAGAAGATTTTTTTGAAGGATGACTTGAAAAGTTGAAAGTTGAACAATTTTTTTAAGCAGCATTAAAAACATGTTTGTGTCATAAAAATTAAAATAATCGACTTTCAAAACATTTTTAGCACTAGAAAAAAATGTGTAGCACTAGAAAAAATGTGTAGGAAAAAAATTTGAAAAATAGAAATTCCAACAAAAATTTATACAATTTTCAATCAAATTTTAGACCTTGATAACATTCAAAAAAATAATTTTTTTCATTGAAATATTTTATGAAAACTTACTTTTCAATAGAAATTATCAAGAAAAAAATAATAAAATTTTTCTAAAAAAATCGAAGTTTACTTTGTTTTTTTGTTATAGAATTTGACAAAGAAACGGACTTTATTGTCTTGTTCACCCTATTTTCTCGAATAATGTAATTTTTGAAAGTGTTGATATAAAAATTCGAGATGAAAAATTTTTTTGGTAATGGTGGCTTCTCAATTTGGAAAAAAATATTCACAACTTCAATCTGGATTATAATACATTTATCGATATTTCCAGTCAATCGCAATCAAATCGTCCGACTCTACAGCCGATTTTTTTGTCCCTGGACAAGAAAGGTTTGTTTTTTAAAATTATTTAAGAGGATTTTTGAAGGTTTTTTTAATGGTAAAAGTTCAAAAAAATTAATTTTTTTGAAAAAAATTTTTCAGGGCAAGGATACCTATCACGTGACGATTTCCTGAATGTCCCCGAGTTGGCCGTAAATCCACTGGGAGACCGAATTGTCGACGCTTTCTTCACTTTAGCGTAAGTTTCAAGAAAAAAATAGATCAAAAAAACGATTTATTTAGAAATTAGAAAATGGGTGGAACTTTTTAACTGACTTTGACGTTTCACTGTACATTTTTTTAAAAAGCAAAAAAAAATTTTTTTCTTAATAATCGGCCGTTTCAATGCTTACAGTAACTTTTTTTGGAAAGTTAGGCCGTATTCTGTATTTGTGAAATGCGACCTTCACGATAGGATCTTCGTTTTTCCATTTTTCTTTCATTTTTCCATTTTTATAATTTTTTTCTTTGTTTTTTCTGTGTGAAATTTACGATTTTGTTTTTATTTGGAATGGATTTCTAATTTTTCTTGACATTTTTTTCAGTTCGAACTTTCCATTTTAAACTAATTACTTCTAGAAATATTCGAATTCAACATTTTTTTCACGTTTTTTTATCATTACATTTTTTTCTATATTTCGAAAAAAACAATTGAAAGTAATTAAATAAACTTTCTTTAATGAAAAATTACCGTCTTTATAATCGTGAAGGTCGTAATTCACAAATCAAACCCACGGCCTAAGTTCCCAAAAAAAATGACGGCCTAACTTTCATAGTTGTCACGAAAACATCCATTAACAGATTTTTGAAGCCTTTTTTAGACAAAAATGAAGAAGAAAACGACTTTTTGCCATTAATTGGAAGTGAAAAATAAATGAAAAATAAAATTTTAGTGGCGACAATGAACAGCAGCAACTGAATTTCCGGCAGTTCACCCGGATTTTGGCCCATTTCCAGCCGGTTTCCAGGTCCAAAACCAACGTCCTCAACTCCCGACGCGACAAATTGCTGTGTAAGTTTGAAACGAAATAATAAATTAGTTTCGAAACACATTAAAAACTTTTTATAAGTTGAGTTTAACGTTTCAGAACATCAAATCATTCATTTTGTTGTTTTAGTCTGATGTAATCGGTGAACATGAACTTTAAAAGCTATGACGAACAACCGCCTTTGGCGAGCTAGAAGTCCAAACGTGAAGTCGAAAAAGTTGAAAGCATGGTCTTACGGTCTTTTGCCTCGTTCTTCTGCGCGTAGGCTATCCAGTTGAGAGCTCAGAATGTAGTGGATGATGTAGCTGGAGCCCGGAGACCGTCCTCTAGGTCAAAGCCTTGAAATGAGATGGACCACAGATGAGTCAAGACTTTGAACGGAGTTACAAGGTCAGAAGTAACTATCAGGAAACATTTGGAAATAAAAACGTTTTAGGATAATTAGTTTCCAAATAGAGCTCACGGTGTTCTCAAACGGGGTGGGGAGACGTCAAAAAAAATTTTGGCGCGAAATTTGAAATCTACAGTACCCAGCCGAAGGCGATCGAACAAACAACTTATTAACGTTTAATACTCAGTGTAATTATGACGTAGAATGACGTCATTTTATCCGTAGCGCGCACTAAATTTTTTCTGTAAATTCAGAAACTTTGACGCCTCGCTCACCTTACCTCACCCCGTTTGGGAACGGCGTGAGCTCGATAAATTGAAAAAAATTACGAAAAATCTTTTTTTTCAGGGAATTCTTTAGTTTTTTTTATCAGTTCCCTACAGGAAGTAAAATATACAAAAACTGCGCGTTCCGAATATTTGATTGAAAACACACAAAACCTCTTTTTTTTCGAAAATGTCGAGAAAAATTCAAATATAGTGCTAAAAAACAGCAGGTCTGCCTACACGGAAACGAAGTTCAAAAGCTGTTCGATCTACGTTTCTCAAAGCCTATAAAGAGACGTGAAATTTCAAGTGGATGTTCACCACGATAACATTATCTTATTATAAAATGACCTCGCGGATAATCTTTTTTTATTGTTTTTATGGATGGAAGCCTCAGAATGAGAGAGCGACCACAGCAGAGTGAAGATTTTACACGGAATGTTGAAATTGTGAAATTAAAAGTTGAAAAAAAGCTAGTATATATATATACAAAAAAAGTCCGTATTCATATATAAATATACGGACTTTATATATATATATATATATAAACAAACGGACTGCTAAAAGCTTTAAGTGAAGGCTCTAAAAAAAAAAATAATGCTTTTTTTCAGTCGCCTTCAAGATGTACGACCTGAACAAGAACAACTACATCACCCGTGAAGAATTCAAGGTGATCCTCAACTGCATGGTCGGCGCCAACATCACCTCCGAACAGGTAAAAAACCAATTCTTTCTGAAAAATGTCATTGCTTTTTTCGATTTTAAGTTTTTTCCGATTTTATTATTTTTATTATACATAACATGATTTAAAGCTCGACAAAATCGCTGATCGGACGATCGAAGAGGCCGACGCGGACAAGGACGGAAAAATCTCGTTCGATGAGTTTTGCAAGGTTCGTTTTGGAATAATCGAGAAATTCAGAGATTTTTTCTAAAAATGGGGAAAAATAAGTGTCATTGGAGCGCATTTGACTCTCTGCAGAATTTTGATTAGAAAAATGAGCTTCTAGTGGTTCCTTAAGTACTTTGAATGCTGAAAAAACTCCTTTTTTGTGTTGGAATCGAGAAATTTACTATAGTGAACCCTTGGAAAATTTTGAGTAGTTTTGCGGAAAATGAGCCGCAATTCAGTGGAGCGAGCTTTACATGAGTAGTACTTTAGATAAAAGCACTAAAGTGGCCACTTTGGCCAAGTAATCACCTCGGTTTTTAATACCATCGGAACTCGATTTTCATAGTTCTTAAAAATTTGAAGTGGTCCCTTGAGGGGTTCACGTAGAAGATTGCGAAGCTCTTGAAAAAGCTCTGAGGAAGAATAAGTGGCCACTTAATGGAACAGAAAAAAGCTCTGAATTTTTCAAAAAGCAGGATAGCGGCTCCAGTGATAGCTCATGGCTCAAAGCTTTAAAACAGGAAAAAAATTGAGTAGTCCCTTAAGGGGTTCGCGTTTGAAGTCCCTGAAGTGGCCCTTAAGATGTTTTTTAAGAGAGAGTTCCTCTTTTAAACGGCCATTTTTTTATTTTCGTTTTTTGATAAGGAAACCCCTCTAGAGGCCACTTCAAGACAGTTTTATCAAAAATTGCGAATTTTAATGATGATAAGTGAGGATTTTTCAAACTTGGTTCCAAAAATTAAGTTTTTCAAAGTCTAAAATTAATAATCATTAAATTTTCCTTTTTCGAGGCGATGGAGAAAACCGACATCGAGGAGAAAATGTCGATCCGATTCTTGAACTAACTGCAAATTTTTCCCAGAAAATAAATCAATAAATATCCCAGATTCCTGTACAAAATCCCACTACTGATATTTGCTCAAAACCCTTTTTTTCTGTGATAAGATTGATAAATTCTAGTTGTCGCATAATTTCTTTCATTCAAATGTTCAGAGATTTTTTTTCCGATGCTATAGGGATTTTTATTTGAAGGTGTACGGTATGTGAAAGTCCGCAATCGGGGTGTATGCACTATCTGAATGGTACCGTACATTTTCAATGTAAAATTTATAGTTTTAAGCGTTTTCTAAAGTTTAATCCGTTTTGATAATTTTAAAACGTGAAATGTGCAAACACGCGCCCGCCGATTGCGGACTTTCACTTACAGTACCCCTCGGAAAATAAAAAATCGCTTTTTTTTTTCCTCTTTAAATGTTGCTTGATTGTTTATTTTACTGGTTATTTTCTCACAAGGTCCCAGATTTCATGCCCCAACCAAAAATATTCCTTTATTTCATATATTATATCATCTCTCACCTTCAACCCGAACGACGAAAACTACATTTATTCTTTTATTCTCTGTAAATTTATTCCGATAAACCTTGAAAATGTCACTTTATTCGAATTTTCTACGTTAGAAATGGGAAAAGAGGGGATTTTACAGTGGAGCGCACTCGCCCTTGCAAATTGCGCCTTGGCGGTCCTTCTGCACCGGCTTCAAGTCGTCGCCCACCTGTAATTTTTTTAAGGGGAATTAAATCAAATATTTAGGATTTTTCAGAGGTTTTTTTGAGGTTTAAAATATGGTTTAAAAAGTCGAAAAAAAGGTCTTCTTGAGACTATTAAAGGGATCACTTTTTTTAAAAAAATTTCGAATTTTTTTAAAAAAATAAAAAAAATGTCAAATTACCTTGTAAGTAACGCGGCCGATTCCGTCGAGGGTCACCTAAAATTTCCCAAAATCATCATTTTTTTCAATATTTATCAATCGACCCTATTGAACAGTTCCGAAGAGATCAGGGGAAATAAAAAAAGCAAAAATTATATTATTTCGAAGCGAAACGGGAAGCTCATCTAACTGTCATTTTAAATTTTTCAAAAAAATTTTTTTCTAGCTTGAAAAAAATGAGTAAACTTGGGACCTTTTTTTGAGCTTCATTTGAAAAAAATCAAAGAATTTTTGAAATGTAATGAACAATTTTTGGGGAGAAAAAAACGTACCTTGACGGTCTGAGCCGGCTTGCCGTTCGCATCGAAAGTGGCGATTTCCCAGTCCTAAAAATCGAAATTTTTTGAGAAATTTATGAAATTTATAAGCTTTTGATAAGGCTTCTATCAGCTTTGATTTGACGTTGTTTAAAAAAATGGATTTTTTTCAAATAAAAACCTTCAATCCGCACTCGTCGGCCTTCTGTTGGAAGGTGTTCTTCTGGAGCTTCTTCATGTAGGTCCAGCTGAATAATTTATTTTTTTGGACTATTTTTTTGTATTTATAAGCCTGACAGTCTTATTTTTTTACCTTTTTTTCCACTCGAAAAAAATAGAAAAAAATTAGCTTCAAATTGAGCTTTTTTGGTGGGTTATATCAATTTTTACCGGAAAATTTCAGCTTTTCAAAAAAAATCGATAACCATTTCGTGAGCTTCCGGGCGTTTTTGAGATTTTCAAATGATTTTCTTCTTTTTCGAAAATCAGCCTTCATTTAGGCTTCAAAAAGAATTTTTCTTACGAAATCCGAGCATTTTATTTTTATTTTCCACAGTACGCTTATTTTTAATTTTTTTAAAGCTAGTTTCAAAGCTTTTTTTCGAAAAAAAGTTCGGCTCTTAAAGAAGTTTTTTTCATTTTTTTCTTGTCAAGTATCCGCCAAAATCGGCCCTTTTTCTCAGTTTTTCTATGAAGTTTTTTTCAGCTTTAAAAAGAGTTTTTTTGAGGTTTTGTATCAGTTTATCCGGTTTTATGTAAATTTTTTCCGTTCCCTGTGAAGTTTTTCAAGCTTCAGAAGGACTTCTTCGATTTCAAAATAATTTATTGTCTTTTGAGGATTTTTCAAGTTTTTTATATCACTTTTCGGTTTCATAAAAACTTTTTGATCTCATACGTCAGTAATAGTTAATAATTTGCGAATCATGTAGGATTTACCGTTCACTCTTCCGGCCATTACTAGCGGTGATCTGGCCGCTGAATTTCTTGTCCGTGTCGGATTTCAGATGGACGATGATGTCACAGGCGAGGGCGACGCCCAGGAAACATGCCAGAATAAAGATAATTCTCATCTGAAGTCATTTTTATTTTATCAAACACGAAAAAAGCTCTCGAAACGAACAACATTTTGAAAAAATCGGAGTAAAAAGTGCAAAAAACGACTTTATTGGGAAAGAAAATATCAAAATTATAATAATTTCAATTTTCAGATAACTGAAGCCAAAAATTACCGTATCCAAGTTTATTTCTTTATATAAAGTTCTTGAAACGTGCTTCAGCGTTAGTGATTGGTTATATTTTTTTTATCGAAAATAAACTTTCAAATCGATCGGAGTGTGATAATTTGGGAAGGCTGGGAAAGTCGGTCGCTTTTTTTGAAGTGGCCGTTTTTTTCGAGATTATTTTATTCATTTATAAATTTTTCTAGATGTCCAAAACAGGTGAAATTCTCGAAAAAAATCGAATATTGGCGGCTAAAAAAATAGCAGATTTTGTTTTTTTGAAATTCGTCTTAAATTTTTTTCAAATTTGGCTAGAAATCGTTATATTTTTAGGTTTTTCATCAAGATTTGAGAGCCTTTTTTTCGCAAAAAAACAGAAAAAAATTCAGGAAAAAAACAAGTGAATTTTTTTATAAGTATAATGACAAAAAAATTTTTAAAAAAATTACTTCGAAACTGGTCATATAAATGAGATATAAGTACTTTAAAACAGCTAAAGATGCCAAAAAGAGCAGGAAAAAAATTAAAAGCTTGGAAAAAAATCAGACGTTTTTAAAAAAACGACCGGCTCTCCCAGCATGCCGTAAAACAGTACAAGAAGCCAAAAATTAACGTTTTCTGAAAAAAACGAGGAGCTGAAATATTATAATTCCAATTTTTTTAGATGGACCGAATGTTGTTCAAAAAAATCAATAAATAAAAAAATTACCAATTCCAAATTTATTTCTTCATATAAGCTTCTTGAAACGTGTATCAGAATTAGTGATTCGAGCAATTTGTAACAAAAAAATGAGGATGTATTTTTTTACATTTGAAAATAAAGATGTTATCTTATTATTATTATAAATGAATTTAATTAGGAAGTATCTTACTATTATCAAAAATAAATTTAAAACAAATTATTTTTTCTTGAATAGCTTTTTAACACTAATCGGCTTCATTTACCAACAAAAATCGAATTTTTTTAGAATAAATCAACAGATTTTGAAATAAAAAGCCAAGAAACTCGAAAAACTGAATTTTCTGGAAAAAGCAAAGAATGAAATGAAAGAGGAACAGTTGTCGAGGGGCCGAAAAACAGAAAAAAAAAATCGAAAGCCATTCCCTGATCGACCGGTTCGAAATAATCGGTTTGATCCGTCGCGAGCGGTTACTCGTACGTTGTTTTGAGAGATCGGGTAGAAAAATTTTTAAAAAAATTTTTCAGGGATTTTTCGGGTTTTTACTTTGTGAGAAACTACGTGAAATTTCAAGAAGCATGCCCTACAGTAAAATTGACACATTTCTCAAAAAAATCTTGTATTTTTTTCATCTTTGTGAGATATTCTTTACTTTACTTATATATTTTTTTAACATTTTTACTGGCAAAGTCATGACAGATTTCCAGAAATGAAGGTTGAAAATTTTGAGAAACAAAAAAAAGTAAATTCAATATTTCCTCATTTTCCTGTTTCAAACTCCTTAGTTTGATTTCCTCAAAAAAGTTTTTTCTATTAAACACGTTGTTCTGGAGGGATTGTACTGCTCAGAAGATTAAAACTGCACTGATCAAGATGAGAATGAACTGTTGTTCGCTAAAAAATGTCAATCTGGAATTTCTCTGAGCGGAAGTTTGAGAAATTTGACTCATTTTAAGCCAGGAGAAGCCTCAAAGTTCACTAGAGACTATTTTTCTCATACCTATGATCATTTGATTGGCTAGAGGAGGAAGTTTCAAGTTTTTAAGCGGTTATTGACCTGACATCGGAGCGTAGGGTTCAGAATTTTCTATAAATTTGCTCAAAAAATCTTTGATGGACTGGGAATCGATCCTCCATAGTCACTATCCGGCCAAACTTCTATTTTTTTAAGATATGATTTTCCAAAGTTTTTATCCTTAACCATGTGACGCTGTTTGGAAGGAATCTGGCCGCGCCATCAACCATCGCATGGCAGTTTGGAGCGTGCCGCAGTGGCTAGCGTGTTAGCCTGCGGAGCCTGGGGTGAGGGTTCGAATCCTTTTGCCGCTAACTTTTTTTGCCATTATTTTTTTCTTATGAGAGTATTGAATTTTCAAGAGTAAAACCTTTCCGAATTATTTCTATACCTATTTTTCTTTTCAAAATCGCTTTTTCATGGAAAGTTCCTGGAGTTGTGGCAGTTTCCACATCATCAGAGAACTTTTCCCAAAAATTTTTTGCTCAAAGTTTTTATGCATTCCTGAAAATTAAAAAAAAAAAACCATTCGGAGTAGGATGCAAGTGGGTTTGGAAAAATTTTTGCAATAATACTCGGATGATCGAGCCAGGAGAAGCCCCAGGAAAAATTTAATTGACCCGATAAGGAAGTTTCAAGTTTTTGAATGGTTTCCGGAACATGTGAAACTTGAGGAAAAGCTCTTTTTTTCATTTTATGCCAGGTGAAGCCTCAAAAAGTCAATTGAGACAATTTTCATGTTGTTATGACCATTTGATTGGCCAGATAAGGAAGTTTTCAGTTTCTAGTGATTTTTGAACCGAGGAACTTGAAAATTCAAAAATGAGAGAGGCCGAAGCGATTTATTCACATTATAGGCCAGGAAAAGCTTGAAAAATTTTTGAAAAAAATGGAGCATCCAAAGCGAATTTTTCTCTTTTTAAGCCAGGAGAAGCCTCGAAAAGTCTTATAATTTGGATGAATATAACAAAAATCCCATTTTCTGGATCACTAGTAACTTTTCAAAGCGAATTTTTCACTTTTTAATTCAGGAAAAGCATAGGAAAACAAAAATTTCCGAGATTTGGATGTTTTTTAAGGTTCTGGAGAAAGGAAAGTCAAGAAAACCAACGACGAAAGTATCACAGAATGAAGATAAAAGCAGAAAATATCGGGAGAGTCAGTTGGTTTCGACCTTGGCGCGGCCATTACAACGATGCTTTTGTTGTGTTCCGACTGGACGAAAAAACGAATTTTACGTCGTTTTTCGGCTACAAACAGCTTACTTCTAAGAGTTTTTCAGAGTTGGTTGTTAATTCTTCGCTAAATAAGTTAGCTAAAAAAAAACCTTCTGAAACAAAATTATTTAACTATGCATAGGGGGCGCAAAGCCCTGCCCCTTCACGCCACCAAAATGACGATTTTTTGTTGCAAAAACGGTTTTGAGGCGTTTATACTAGCTAAAGTCCCACTTTGAAAATTAACTGTTTCTGTTAATCTATGTAATCGACAACGCTCTACAAGACTGAATATTTTTGAAACTATGTATTTTTTTCACAAAAATAAGCGAAAAAGTAAGATTTAACACGAAAAAAACTGACAAGTTTCACAAAATCGTCGCGTTTCAGAAAACCAAGTGAGGAACGCTTCTAAATTTTGAGTATGTTATATATTAACACTTTCTTCATTTTTCGAGTAGAAATTTTAAAAAATCTAACGACGCGAAAAAAATATTAAAGCTTGTAAAGTGACACCAAACTTTGAAGTTGAAATGCGAAAAAGTTTCAGCGACATGGTATACTTCTTATTTGATTTAAAAACTAACAGTGTGTCCAAAAATAAAAATTCAAAATGAAAATAATTATTGGGACAGTGAATCAAATTATATTTGGATTTTACCAAAACCTCCTTTTTTCGCCTGCCTCGTTGACGCATGAGAGAATAGGATCGCGTCTATACTTTTGATCAGGTTATTAAGCGTTCAAAACTCTATCAATGAGAAAAATTATGAAAAAAATCGATCGACGCGAAAAAAATAACGGCTTTGAAAAACCTCGAAAAAAATGGCAATTTTTTTGAAATTTCGGAAGATTTCGTGCAAGCGTTCGTAGCTGTGTTTGCGTCAAACACACCGATGCGCCCCTTTTAAATGTCGCGGAGTCAAATTGCACTTTTTTTCCTGTTTTATTTCGAAATAACATTATTTTTTTCATTTTTTTCTTTTTTTCCAAATCGAATGATAATAATTTTTTTCTGAGTAGAAAAAAAGAAAAAAAATAAGCTGAAAAAAATCCCTTTGACCTTTTTTTCTAGGTAGTTTTTTTGATATTTTTATCAAAAAAATTCTTATGAGGATTGTACAAAAGATTCATACCAAAAACATGAAGCTCAGTTCGGACAATCTCACAGAGCAGAAAACCGATTTAAAAACGGTCCAGAAACGCGCAAAAACATTTAAAAAGAAAGCGTGCGGCAGCGGGTAAACCTGGAGATTTTGCCTCCAATTGTACGCCGCGCGCGCTCGTTTTTTGGCCATAACTTTTTTCTTAGTGGAGCTTTTTTCAAAAACTAAACGGATTATGAAAATAGACAGTCTCCTCTATCGAACAATGTAAAAAACATATTTTTTGAATCGTTCTGAAGAAATGGCTTGCGGTCCCTAACTATGCAAAAACATAAAATTAAAAGTTTCAAAGTTTTTGAGCTTCACCAGTTGCAGAGAAATGAGATAATTGTAGATTGATTCAGTACAAAACGGATATTTTTTTGGTTTCGATTTTTGAAAATACAAAAAATTGGAGCTTTAGATCTACAAGAAAAATTATACTCATCTTTTTTTCTCTACTGCTCTTTGATGTTTGAACGCGCAAGTAGTTTCAAGTCGGTCGCACGATAATCTACCGTAACGCTTCGATCGGCTTGCTGTAAAAATACGGACGTTTACAAAAATGCGACCGATTTTTTTGGGCTCCACTGCAAATTAATAAAATACGGGCGTTTACAAACCTCATCTCTTTCACTTTTTTTCTCAAATTTTTATATTTTTTTCTAATTTTTCCTTCTGAAAAAAACTATTCAAAAAAAGTACTACGACCAAATTAATGAACTCATTATGATATATTTTTCTTTATTTGCTCGAAAAGCTTAATATTACAAAATATTCAAAACGATTTTATACAGTTCCTGAATCTGTAATAAACCGGAAGTAAGGTAAAAAAAAAATTGACGACGTGACAAAATAAACATTGAAAAATGGTTTGATAACAGAATCAAAAATACGAAAAAGACATCACTATACTGATCAGAAAGCTATCGGAGAAATTAGAAGTTCGTTTAAATTTAAAAATAATGAAAATTCAAAAAACGTCCGTATTTTATTAATTTGCAGTGGAGTAAAAAAAAAGCGGTCGCAATTTTTTAAACACCCGTATTTTAGAGATTTCCGTTTTGATCCATTAAAAATCAAAGTCCTGTGAAAATTTTTCCTTCAAACTTAACAGACGAAAAAAATTCAAAACTTTATCGAAGGCAGAAAAATCGCAACATTTTTCGGACAGTCTAAAAATCTAAAGGAGAATATAAAGTTCGAAAATCGCCGGGTTTTCTGATAAATTTTCAGAATTTTCACCAAAAAATCTTGTAAGCTTAATAAGCATTCAAAAACCACAGCGATAAACGGACTTGGAAGATAAAATCTATCGAAAATATCACGAAAATGCAAATGACAATCGGGCATATTCATAGCGTTGGACTGGTCCTAGAGCGATATGTCGATGGGTGGAAAAATGACAAAATGTTTGAGAAAGCCTACGGTCACCGTAAACTAAGACTGAAACCCGAGATTCCTGAGAATCTACGGCGCCGGTTACGTCAATCCTGAATGGGGAGAGTTGAAAGAAGGTTGGAATTTGGAGATTGGAATGGTTTTGATGGGGGTTTAGGAGTGCCAGAGGGGTCCCTAGAGGGGTTGGCAGGTTCCTCCATGGGGTGACCTTACCTTTCCCTATAGGGGGAACTAAAGCTTGCAGAAGTGGCCACTCTAGAGGTCCATATCGATCTTTTCCACTTTCAAGTCAGAACAAGAAAATTAAAAGACCACTTAAGGGACCACTTAAGCTTTAGGGGCTTAAAGTTTTAGCTTCCAAGGGAGCCCTGGCGTCCACTGTAGGGGCTTTTTTCTCACTAACCCCTCTAGTGACCACTCTAGCATTTTAAAATCCAGATAATGAAGCTTAAAGACCACTTTAGTGATCCCTTAAGCTCTAGGGACATCGAATCCAAAACTCTTATAGGACCCACCTAAACTATAGCCCTCTAGGGACCACTTTAGAGGTTTGTTTCCCTTAAACACTAAAGTGACCACTCTGGCGTTCCTAAGGAAATCAGGATTATGGCAGGATCAGTAGTGTAGATGATGAAATTTTCATTTTTTCAATTTTTTTTTCAAATTTTCAAAGCAAACTACATGAAAAATGAAGAAAAGTGGAATAAAATGGCTCTTTTTTTGATTTTTCTGAGCCTCTTTAACTTTCTGAGAATGTCTCGAACTTAAAAAATCGGATTTCAAAAATAAACTCCGCCCTTTCAAACCACTTTCCTTCAAAACTAACAACTAAAAATCTAACAGAAAAATAAAAAATCAGAAAAAAAAGTGAGGAATGAAAAATGAGAGGTCAGAAGTGTTTGTGTGAAATAAATTATACTCGTCGGGAGATTTTTCCTTTTTCTTCACTTTCTCCTGTGGAAACCGACAAAATGGCGACGTAACCGGCATTGGCACATGATGGGTATCTGCAAAAATGTCATTTTTTAAGTTTTCAAGGAATTTTTTTTTTTTTCGAAAAACGGGCATTTTGAAGCTTCAAAGGTGATTTTGAATGAAGTTTAAAAAAAAAGCCCAGAAATTATAGTCCATTCTCCGCGACTTGACTGTTTTTTTACTGTGTGCGTCTCTCTGTTCCCTCACCGGTGAGGTCAGAATAATGAGAAAACAGCACGTCAAAATGAGAGGGTCGCCGAGAGACAGAGAAGTCACGAAAAACGGACTATACAGCTCTTAGGAACGCCAGAGTGGTCCCTAGAGTGGCTCTTGTCAATTCCCCTTAAGGGACCACTTTAACTCCTTCTATAGGGGGACTAAAGCTTGCGAAAGTGGAGCATACTACTGGTTCTATACATTCGAAAATGTCAAAAAATTAGTACGCCACTATAGGGACCGCTTTGAAGGCAATAATCAGACCCTAAACTCCTATAGGGACCGGCCAAATATTAGCCTTTTAGGCACCTTTTTTGCTCATTATAGGGATTTTTCCCATTGGACCCTATAACGACCACTCTAACGTTCTCAAGTAGGAGTATTTTTGTAGCATTATTTTCAACGGATCTTTCTGGAATGATGTTTGAACTGACCCTAACGTAGGCGGGAACAAAAGGAGCGTTACTATCGGCGACTCGGACGTTGGCCAATCGGGGCTCGTACAAAGTCACGCATTCTGATGAGAATCTGGAAAAAAAACAGTAATTGTTTTATCATTGGATAATGGACTTCATACTCATACTGAATTCAATTTTTCAATTTTTCCTGTTTTTTTTTTAAATTTTGAAAAGATTTTTTCACGCTAACATCTTTATAAAAAATTTAAAATTCATGATTTTTCGGCTTTCCCAGAAAATTAATGAAAATTTCGAGAACTTCAACTAAGAATTTTCAAAACCCCTATCCTCATTCAAAAGTATACTTACTGGGAAAATTTTTAGTGGCCACTATAGGGGTTGCTCAAGGTCTTGGAGAGGACACTAAAGTGGTCACTAAAACCACCTCTATAGAGACCACTTTAGTGGCAACTGTAGTAGTTTTTGTCATCTAGTAGTACCACCTAGACATCTACAGTGGTTCCTAGCTATTTAACCCCTAGAGTGGTCACTAATTTGACTACTATAGTGGCCACTAGAACGTCGAATCCTTATGGTGGCCACTAAAACGTTAAAACCCTAAAGAGGCCACTACAAAATTTCCCAGGATTGGCGAAAGCTCTATCTTGTCTGCGCTCTCTTTTCTCTTGCCAGCGAGGTCATGAAAAAACGAGACAGTACATCAAAGTGAGAGAGCGCATTGTCTCTTATAACCTTTCTATCTCTGGAATTTTCTCTATAAAATGGCTTTTTCAAGAGCAACATTTCTACGGTAGTCGTTCTTGCAGACCTTTTTGGACACTTAAAAAAGGGCCAATTTTTTCATCCTTCAATGGATAGCGTCAGCCGAGCAACGTTAGTTCCGCGTGTTTTTTTTTTTCCTTTTCCTATTTTGAGGCTACCGTGTCTCTCCTCCTACGTAGAGGGCAAGAAGTAGGGGGAAATTTCCCTTAAGTGACTACTAAATGAATGTAGACAAGAGTTTTAAGGTTCTTTTATGAAAGAATAAAAATATAGGAATAAAATGTAAGTGATAAGCGACAAAAAATTAAATTCCCAAGAGTTTGAAGCTTTCAAAAGACCAGGAAAAATCAAATTTTCTCAAGAAAATCCTAAAAATTTTCAATTTGAACGTAAAAAAACAAGCTTTTCATGATCATCTCCATGACAAGACATGAGCAAAAATGATGATTTTATGAAGAAATTCAACTCCCAGATTTCCTAAACTTTAGGTAGACAAGAAAAATTGTACAAGTCAAATAAAAAAATTTCCCAAAAAAAGTCCTGAAAAATCTGAAAAACGAACTTTTTCATGATCGACGCCATGACAGGTCGGCCGACTGACATGGGAACATTCGACAAAAGTCGCGATCAAATTATTTTCTTCACTTTGCTCGATTTCCACACGACTTCCGTTGCGTACTGAAACAATACTCGTTTTCGAAAAAATTAGAAAAACTTCACAATTTTACTCAAATTTCTTTTGGTTCCGTTTCCGAAAATTAGACGTATCAAATTCAATTTTTTTTTTGAACTTTCAAGACTGGATATACCAGTCATGCTTTCAAATGCGGACGTTTGTAAAATGCGACCACTTTTTCTTGGTGCTCCATCGAAAATTAATAAAAAAATCGAGCTTGAAAAATTTATTTTTTTCTTTCAAGTTTTTTTCAAACCTTATTTTTAAAGCGAATTTTTCAAAAAAATATTAAAGTTCTACCTAGGAATTTTTGTAAAGCTTTCTAAAGTCTGTATTCAACCAGAAATTAGGTGTAAAAAAATAAATTAGACAATTTCGAAAAAAATTTTTCTGAAAAAGCACCACTATAGTGATTAGAAAAAATAGCTTTTTTTGTATTATGAAAAATAGTTATTTGAAATTCAAAAGCGCTCGTTTTTTATTAATTCGCGAAAGAAGTGGTCGTTTTTTATAAACGGTCGCATTTTCGAATTGTGCGGCAACTACTACCAAAATGTGAGAATAAATCTCTAAATACAACATCTGAAACTGGGAAAATTTTTATAACTTATTCTATGAAGAAAATTGTAAAAACCCCTAGAGGGACCACTTCAAAAATCCGTAATAAAGACTTTTATCCGGTTTCGTTCCTCATAGTTAGTTAAGCTGTTGAGATACTTGAAAAATGCCGAAAAAACACTAAAGGTGCCACTTTTGGGCATCGAAAATTCTATCTCCATTAGCCACGATTCAATGTAAATTTTTCAACGGTTGGAATTTTTTTTTTGAAAAATCGAAAAACCCTAACTCAAAAAGGAAAGTGAAGCAAATTTGATAACCAAAAATGGTATTACGATATTCCATCGGTGTGTGCAGAATTATGAGTTCAATATCGAAAAATTGAGTGAAAAAGTCGCAAAATTTTTTTTTGATCACTTTTTTTTCATTAATTTCTTGAAACCGTGAGATTTTCTTCCAAAAATACAGGTTCTCCTCAATTCGGACTACATTCTGATGATAAATATGTCAATTTTTATCACATAATAATCTTATCAAAATCGATTTTTGGTCGCCTATCGCATCAGAAAATGACGAAAATTATATTTTTCTGAAAAAAATTTTTCTCGTTTTTTTGTTGAAAAAAATCATAAAAAAACTTTTTTTCCGAGTTAAATTTCAGTTATAACAGTCTCAAGGTGCCTATTTTTCTACACAAAATTTTTTTCCATAAAAAAAGCATTTTTTGTTTGTCTCCGGATTTGGGATGAGCTTTTTGGGTCCAGGAGAGAGAAAAAACGTCATGAGCTTTTTTTAATCACTAGATTATCGACATGGGATCTAAAAAAATCTGACATAAACAATGGCACAACGTGCGTTTCTGTGATCTGAACGCCTTGATCTTTTTTTAAAATTTTTTTGATTTTTTTCTGCGTTAATTTTTTGCTCAAACTTTAATAGTTTGTTCACGGCTGGCTTCGAAAAAAAGAGGGTCTTGACACGAAAAAAATCAAAGAGACAGCGTCTGTTTGATGGAGATCGCAGACAGGCCACGCCTCTCTTAACCTGGCCATGAATCGACTATATATAGTTTTTGAAACAGGAAAACTCACTATGACCGTATTTTGGCCGGTGATCGACTCTGACTTGAGTGTCGCAAACGTCTTCAACCGTCTCACTCATTCCGATCAAAACGGCCTTTTTCTCTTTCGACTGGAAAAAAAAAATCGATAAATCAATATTTCTCCAACAAATACCTCAACAGGCCGTTCATCTAGAGATTGGGCGGGGTCAACCATTAAAACTGAAAATTGAAGAGTTCAGAAAGAATTGAGAAACTATTACCAAAACTACTGCAGGTTCCAATAATTGAAAAAATAAATAAAGTGTGGACGGTGGCGACCATTTCGTGGGGGAAAATCTGAAAAAGGAAAATTTTCAAAATTTCGAGGAAAAAAGTGGGTTAAAATAGAATAAACGCAGAATTTCTCTTGTTTAGAACGGAACATGTCAAGTTCCATGGCTAAAAATGCATTTGGAATGGCTGAATGCGTTGCGGTCACAATGGAGGTTCATTTTCCAGCGCGCCCGACTTTAAACTGCTTGCGCCGAGTGGTCTTTCATAGGAATAGGCGAGAGTCGTTAAAGGTCGGGCGCAGCTCCAGGGTATGTACCAAATAACAACAAAAATCATAATTACTATTTTGATATAGACCCCGCAGCTGCACCCGACCTTTCGCGACTCTCGCCTTAGCTTAGAGGATGCTCTGCGCAAGTAGCTTTAGGTCGGGCGCGCTGAAAAATCAAGCTCTATCGCATTCAAGAAGAGATGCATATCTGTTCAAACTTCGTTTCAAGACTTTTTTTTGGAATTTTTTGTGGTCCTTTAAATTTTTTGGACAAAACGGAAGTGACGGAATAAAAACTACGAAAAAATGATGTATATTTATGAAAACTACATCCAAATTACGTCTTCAATTCAGAACACTTGTTAGAGAAATAAAAAAAGAAAAACGTCGAAAAATGTATCCCAAAAAAGAGACAGCAAAACAATGTCTGAAAGTGACTCGAATCATGAAAAAAAACTCGGAAACGAACTGGAAATTTTGCAGTAATTCGATGAATAATGCGAACGTGAGGATTTTGCAAAAAGGACTTTCTCTGAATCAAACTTTGACCTGATTTCGAGCGAGGGAGTGAGGAAGTTTGTTAATTAATTGGATGTGACTCGATTAATTATCGGGACTGTAATAAACGCATGAGAAATGAGAGATTTTTGCAGAAAATTGAGGGAAATTTGCAGGAAAATATTTTTTTTGAGTGAGAGATCAAGAAAAATTGAGAAGTCGTCATTTTTGCTCCACTGAAGCTTCTAAACAGAGCTTTTTAATGAAAAAAAAGATTCAGAAATAGAAAAATTGATAAATAAGTTATTCATGACTTCCATCAACCCGAAAAATCGTTTCGGACATCTTTAAAAAGCAGATTTTGAAAAAAAAAAATGGAATTTTTTCAGTTCTACAACGTATTCTAAAACAATATATGTCTGAAAAATCTTTGAAAACTTCGAATTAAAAATTTTTTTCAAATTGATCTAAAAAAAGGACCGAAGTCTCCAAATTGACATGAAAAACTCAACTTTTTTTGGGTTGCTATTTAAAAAAAGAAAGAGAATAATATTGCGGATTCGGGATTTCTAGCTTCGATAGCTATTATATAATTCTTAAAACTTCAAGAAATCGAAAAAAATTCATGAAAAAGACGGTATCAAAAAAATAACTTCTAGTCCAAAAAAAGGCGCGCATTTCGACGGAAAATTCATTTTTTTCCATGATTAATTAGACAAAAAAATGAGGCAGAGATGAAAACCAAGTTCATAAAAAAGTGAAAAGTGTTGCGAAAACAAGATTTTTAGTTTCATGGGACCTGAAATTCCAGAAAACTTGAAAAATTCGATTTTTTCGGAAGTTGAAGCAATTTTAACCAAATCTCAAAATTCTGAAAAAAATTATTTTTTTGTAATTTACGGTCTCCTGAACCTCATTAATACATGTAGAATTCGAAAAACTCGAAATTTTATATATTCCGATGAAATTTTGAAGAGCGTAGGTCCTAAAAAGAACTGAGAATTAAACGGAAACTTAAAAATTCTGACAAGTCAATTTTCCCATGATCTATCGAAAGTGAGAAGAATTAAATACCGAGGGGCCATAAATAAGTGAAGAATGTTGCGGAATGGCCGCCTCCTCCTATGGTCCGGCGGTTTTTAGGCTCCTGCCGTCGGAGAGGTGGAGCCAAGTGCGCGACGAGAGCTCGTGGGTTTGACTCCGCCTCTCTTCCCCCTCCCCCTATGTTGTTCTTCAGTCGTGACGGAATCAGTTGGGGTTGTCCCGAGTTCGAGGAGGATCCGCAACTTTTTCGTAGGGTTTCTAATACTCGCTCCAAAGTTCGCGTTTCATTCGGGAAAAGATTAGGACATCAGTGAAATCAACACGTCGAAACCACGTAAAAGTACGTGAGTTACTGGGAAACTTTTTAGTGGCCACTATAGGGTTTCGACGCTTTAGTGGTCACTATAGAGGTCTAAGTGCCACTACTAGACCACTAAAAGTTTTAGAGGCCTCTTTAGGGGTCAAGGGATCAACATAACTGGTCCAATCTGTTTGTTTCGAAATTATCAGAGTTATCGGAAGGAATACTGGATGAAAAACTAATGAAGTGGCCAATAAATTGAGAACCTCTATAGTGGCCACTAAAACGGAAAATAGTGGCCACTATAGAGGTGGATTTAGTGGCCACTTTAGTGTCCTCTCCAAGTAGTCCTTGGCGAGCCTCTATAGTGGCCACTATACATTTTGCCGGTAGTAAAGAACCCAGTCAGTTCACAAAAAAAAAAAACAAATTTGTTCAGAAAAACTGCTCAAAACAGATTATTAAAAGAAAAAATAAACGAAAAATGAAAATTTTGTATAAATTCTGTTCAGATAAAGTCTGTTCAGATTTAGTTCACAGAAAATCTTGAAAATTGAACTTTTTCAGAAAAAGCTGCTCAAAACTGATGAATAAGAAATAAAAAATGAAAATTTTAATACAGTCTAATCCTATTTATCAAAATTGTCTCAAGCTCCGCCCCTAATGGCTCAATAAACCAATCAGAGAACGAGCCATCCACAGAGCTTTTTCGAATGACGTCATTCTACTTTACATAAAAGTTCTGAACGTCTAGGAAGGTTTTGAAAACTCGTCAGAAAATTTTTGACGAACAGGAATTTTATGAAAATCTCAACTCTCCGAAGTTCCTAGCTCTCCAAAGCAACGGCTATCAAACGTAAAACCCTCAGAATCCTTAGAAACGAGCCAATTTCAAACTTTCGGTACTTATTCCTTGAAAAATAGTCGAGATTTCCAGTACCGCTCTCCAGCTCATAAAAAGTTTTTCTGAACAGTTTTCAGAGAATAATTCTTCTTTGGGGTCAAATTCAAACCTGCCCTCGTAATGAGTACAGTAATTTTAAACTATTTGAAAGCAGGAATTCAGTTTTTGAAATCAAAAAAGAAGAATATTGGCCAAACACATCTGAAAAGGTACTAAAACATAACAAAAAAAAGTCGCTAAAAGTTTTTAAAAAACGTCCAAATTTACGAGGTCCGACAATCTGTCTCCCCGTCTTCATTCAACAGAAAAAAACTATTTTTAAATCTCCAGCAACTATTTTTATTTCGGAAGCCCTTGATTCACGCTTCATTCTTGGTGGATTTGACGGAATTGGGGTTCAAAAATGAAGCGGCTTAAGTTTCTAGTCTAGGGTGCAAAGTGCAGCGAAACTTGACATTTTTCAATTTTTGGGGTTTTAGAGTAAAGGTGCCAATTTTCCGAAGTTTTCGGACCCAGGTGAAGCAAACTCGGACTTTTCTGACCTTTTAAGTGACCACTTTAGTGGTTTCAGCACCCCAATTTCAAGTGGTCACTCAAGCAGAGTCAGCACTCCTAAGTGGTACCTAAAATGCTCAGAAAATTCTAGGGGACGTCCCGTTTGCCTTGTCGATGTCCGAGTGACCAGCAACCTTTAAAAAAAAATCATTCAACAAAATTTTTAGCCAACTCTCAGAAGACGAAACAAAAGTGACGTTGAAAAAAATAAATAAATAAAAAGCTGGAATTTTCGTCAGTTAAAGCTGTCAAGTACAGTGATGTATGAAAATAGAGCGTATTCTTTGAAAATTGGAGGGAAAATGATGATCTTTAGAATAAGCTCTTTCTCGTTTCATTTTTTTATTTTTTTCAGATTTTTTTCTTTTTGTTTATTTTTTTGAATTCACATCGATTTTTTTGAGTAGAAATTACCTTTAAAACAGTGTTTTTGCAAAAAGTAATTTTTAATTTTTTTAACCTTAATTTGTGGAATCTAGAAATTTTTTTGAACCATTTTTTTAAGGTTGAAAAAAACGTGAAAAAAATTTTAGAGGTCTCAAAAATTTTTCGTAGTTCATTTGCTGTAACTAGAAGATGAAATTTAAATTCAACTATAAAATTTTTCGAAACCTGACTTTATTAATTTTTTTCAAGAACATCTTTTTTTCAGATATCACGACACTCTAAATTTTTTTGAATCCGAAAAAAATTCAAGTCTTTCTTGATAAAAAAATTCTTATTGAAAATATTTTTTTCTGCGAGAAAAAAACCAAACAAATTCCCTCCATTCAAAGAAACGAAACATATTTGTGTGAAACCTTTTCTCTCTACAAATCGGCCACGTTTTCATAGCGGATTATCCGAAAAAATTGCTACTTGACATAATTGAATGAACTTTTGCCTTTTAAGACATTTATTTTTATACACATCATACATTTTGGGATGAACAAAAGGGAAACCTATTAGGTTACGGTAGGCAACGTGGCTTTCAGAGAGATTAATAACAAATTACGGTAGCTTTTTTGGAAAGGATTAATAAACTTTTAGACTAAAGAAAAAAAGTACTTTGGACCGATTCCAAACACTTACGGGAGATCTTTAGATCTCAAAAAAGAGTTTGATCAAGTGCGCTCTATGGATAAAAAACTGAGGACCAACCGGAAGCGTCCCGGGCGTTTCTGAGCATTTCTAGGGATCACTTAAGAGTACTGACGCCACTAAAGTGGTCACTAGAAATGCTCAAAAACGACCGGTTCGCGATACCGAAGTAATAAAAAATATCATTTTCGCTGGGCAACTACTCGAGTGGGCACTCAAGTTAATTTTTCATTTTATTTCTCATTAGGCGCTCTTTTTCAAGCTTTAGGATACTGTCAGAAATTTTAGCATTGATATTATCGTGTCGAGACCCTTTTTCTTGAAATTTTGAATTTCCTTTACATTTTTTGAGCTTTTATTATATTTTTTTTCAGTTTTCATTTTTACTAGGAATTTGTTTCACAACTTTAGGGTACTGTAGGAGTCCTTGGCGATATTTCGATATTTTCGTGCCGAGACCCGTTTCTTAAAAATATTCCTGGTCCTTTAAACTTTTTGAGCTTTATTTTACTTTTCAACCAAAAGAAGGGTATTTTTTCAGAGTTCCTCTAGAAATCTCATCCTTCAGTTAAAAATATAAAATAGGCATTTTCGGAAATATTTTTGATAGAAGTTTAATTAAGTAGGCAGAATTTTTTCGAAAAATAAAAATTTTGAGCAGTAGTTTTTTACTCAAAATTCTAGAAAAACCGGAAAAATTCTAATTTTTCCACCTCGCCCACTCGAATTTCTCCTTTGTTTTCTCCCACAATTCTCATTATTCTGTTATTTCAAACTTTTTGGGAATTTCCTGATTGGCCACGCGCCTGGAAGAATTAGGTAATCTTTAACGCGTCAGAAGCTTAACATAATTGAAAAAGAAAGCAAAAAGTAACAATTACTCACTTGGGAAACACTTCCAAAAAACCAAACTCGATTACCGCCTAATGGTCGAAATTGACGTAGAGCGTAGTTCTTGCCGAAGAAATTGGGTTAATCTCGAAAATACGTACGTTTATCATTAAAAAATAACTCGATTGAAGTTTATTTTCCATTTTTCTTCCAAGAAAATGACAATAAAAAACGGAAGTTCGCGGAAAAAAGAACGATTTGTGAGCTTGTGATTGGGAAAAACTAGTTTCAAATAAGTAGATCAGAGGAAAAATTGAGTTGGATACGTTTGCGACTATAAAATAACTTTATCTGATTTTTCCAAGAAAGGGCAAAAATTGTGACATAACAAACTCTAAAGAAATTGTCTGGTTCATTTTTTTCAAGTTTTTGTTCGCCTTACTAGTTATTAATAATTATTTTTTTAATATTTAAATGTTAAAGTGGAATTTCAAAAAAATTTTTTTACTTTCATTCTAGCATGCTTTAATGGCATTTAAATTGACGAGAAAAAAATTTTGGCGGGAAAAAAATTCAAAAAAATTGGGCTCTTTTTTTGAAAAAAATTCGAAAAATTTTTTTGCTTTTTCGATTTTTATTCATAATTTTTTTCAAGTTTAAATTTTTTAAAAAAATTTTTAAAAATAAGTATATAAATTATAAATCTCCCTTTTCGGAATTTTTTCAGCCAGAACAAAAATTCTCGAAAAAACCACAAAATGAGGCAAAAAAGTGATTTTCTAAATACCCCAGTTCAGCTCAAAATAACTAAATCATGATCCAAAAAAAGCAGATTTTTCCATAATAATTCTGAGATTTGACCTTATTCATAAAATAAAAATCGTCATTTCTCGAAGACTTGAAGGATTATCCATGGAGCGCACATGCTTCCGAAATCTTGGTCAATTCCATTTTCACGAGGATTTTTTTCGTATGCACTTTTTTTGAAGTGCGGGAAAGCGAAATCCATTTTGACTATTAAAGGTCCTGAGAATTCTAAAATCATCAATAAGTGGCCACTTGAGGGATTATCTTTGATTGACTGCTTAAAAAAAGATTTTTGGATTTTTTTCGAATTTTTCAAAAATTAAACATGTAATCCCGACCCAGAATTCCATCCGAAGCTTAACCTGCAATAATTTCAGACTCGTGAGCAAATCTCGTCTATTTTATTGCATCTTTTCTCGAAAACATGTAGGATTCGGTAAGGAGCAAAAAAACGAAAGCAGATCAGACAAAAAAACGAAAGCAGATCCATTAAAAATCCGGTCATTTTTGCTTGTTTTTGCAAAAAAATAATTGTTGCAAATATGAAAAACAGAGCGGCTAAGAGTCGACTTTTTCTCTCATTTTGTTGATTTTTCATCTCCGGCGAGGGGAAAGAGAGCGCAGACAGGTCAGAAAGTTTCTTTTTCATAGCTTCAACTCCATTTTTTTGAGTCCTGATTGCATGAAGAATGTCTGAAATCGCATTTTTTTCAAAAATACGCCCGACCCGCGGCGACTTGCGCCCAGGAGCACTGAAAAACCATTACAAAGCGCTTCTAGAGCGAAATAAGCATTTTTTTCAACTCGAAATGGCCTTTTTCCAACAAATAAACCCTCCGGAATACAAAAAAGGCGAGGGTGGTCAAATTATTTACCCAAAGGAAAACAGAAAAACGTCAAAACAATTTTTTTTTGTTCAAGAAAATTTTCATTTTAAAAGGGTGAGGGTGTATTTTTGGACGTGATCTGAGATTAAAAGCTTAATATTCTCAATTTTTAAAAGCTCACGTGGAGTTTGTGATCTGTGAATAATATTCCGAAGTTTTGGGCGATAAATTTTGAAAAATCCAAGGAAAAATGAAGCGAAACAGTTTGAAAAAATCGAAAGTTCCAGTTTTTTCGATTTTAAGTTCATATCTGAATAATCCAGGCTCAAAGATAAATCTTGAAATCTTACTTGGATTAAGATTTAAAATAATAGTTAAAAAATACCGTTCTAGCGCACATTTTTCGACCACTCTCATTTTTTTACACATTTTAAGCCATTTTTAAGGCTTATTTTTCATTGATTTCTAACCTTCGGTCATCAAAAAAATGTGTCATTTTTCAACAATTTTTCAAAAAAATGGTAAAAGGTCGAAAAGTGCGTTACTCTAGAATGTGGTCGAAATCCAGTGGTCGAGATGGTTGAGAAAAAAATGCGCTAACGAATTTGAATAAAAAAACAATGGTTAATAAATGCGCTTTTTCAGAAGATCTGAAACCTCTGACAAATTATGATCTTGAAGAACTTGTAGACACACTAAAGATCAAGAACTTCCGTGGTGTATTTATGCA
Source organism: Caenorhabditis auriculariae (assembly GCA_904845305.1). NCBI lineage: Eukaryota > Metazoa > Nematoda > Chromadorea > Rhabditida > Rhabditidae > Caenorhabditis > Caenorhabditis auriculariae. Next base: position 472,634 of record CAJGYM010000054.1, read on the forward strand.
AAAACACTTTACCAGCGAAGCCAAAAAGATAAAGAAGTAGGTATTGTAAATTTAGATTCTTCTGAAGGTAAAAGGTACTCATTGGGTTTGCTACTCCAAGAATAATAAGAACATTTATTACTTTGATTCGTTCGGACTAGATCCACCATTAGAACTTCAACAATATTTGAAAAACCTCGAAAGGTAAAGATAAAAAAATCAGTCATCGAATTGTCAACATTTCAAATTCAAGAATTTGGAACACATCATTAATGGTTATTACTGTTTATTACTTTTGAAACTATTGGAATCCACGGATTTCCAAAAAATTATTTTATCATTTCTTGAGGACTAAAACCGTAAGCATTTGTTTCATATGAATTTGGAATGATAATCCTCTTGAAACTCAGCAATTTTTGCTTCAGTCTCCCTCATTATCAAATACAACTTTTTCCTGTTCTTGGGTGTATAATTGTTGTTTGATACTTCGAATACAACATTGTTTCTTTCTAACAATACTCTTATTGAAAAGACTCTCTCGAAAATCTTCAACTTTTAACTTCTTGACAACACACTTCTTTATTCCTTTACTCTTTTTTTATTTTTCTTCTCCAGGTTTTGGTACTTTTTGAAAGTTTAGGATTTTTCTTCTTCTTCATGAACTCTTTTTTTATAATAAACGTTTAAGCTTTCACGTGTTTCTTCAGAAATTTTATAAGCATATGATTTGGGTTTTCAAGGCCACAAGAACTTCCATTATTAAACCATTTAATTCATCTTTGAATTTGCCAACTACTTTTTGTATTTTTCGACATTATATAAAGGATGGCATGTAGGATATTCACTGAAATCGAAATATTCTTTCATTTTTTTGATCATTTTGAATATCTTCATAAAGATCAGAAGTGAAAATCTCATAAATAAGAGAATCTGTATCCTGATAACACAGTTTAATATTATCTCCATACTTCTTCTTCATAACATTGTAATGAAAGTCATACATCAACCACTTACTAAGCTCTAAGATAGCAAATCCAACATAAATTGGTTTTATTCATTACTATTTTTATTTGTTGCCATTTCAACAAGATTCAATTCTTTGTTTATTATTATATTCCTATTGAAGTTAGGCAACTTAGCTAACTTTGCTATTCTATCCTTCTTCGAAATGTAATGCATTTCACCATTTTTCCATACATTCATACTCACCAGAATACACCAACTTTACATCTACTCTATTACGAACATTCTCCATAGTTTTTTTTTTACACATTTTAAGCCATTTTAAGGCTTATTTTCATTGATTTCTAACCTTCGGTCATCAAAAAAATGTGTCATTTTTCAACAATTTTTCAAAAAAATGGTAAAAAGGTCGAAAAGTGCGTTACTCTAGAATGTGGTCGAAATCCAGTGGTCGAGATGGTCGAAATATTGCGCTAGAACGGTGAATAAAAAAAAAGCTAAATAAATGAACGTCTCAAAAGATCTGAAGCTTGTTACTAACTGCGAGTTCAGTCAGAGAACGATATTCAGGTTACAATTTATTCCTTCAGACCAAGTAAATAGAAAAAACCCGTTGATAGCAAAAAACCGGAGGCGTGTAAGAGAGAGGGAAGTTGGTATCACACGGAGAAAGGCTGGTGCCCGAAGACTTCGATGTTGTTGAGGATGACTAAAAAAATGAAATTCTTATGAATCTTATGAACTGTGAGATAAAGAAATTATTAAATTTATGCTCACGTGGTGCCGAAATCATTTCCAGCACATTGCCGTACAGATGCGTCTCGTTCCCATCATATTCATTTCCTCTTGCGATTCCCATCAGGAAGCCGTTTCGTGAGCAGAATGCGCCGCCTCAAAAATACGATAAATGCTACTACACATAGAAAAAAAGGTAAACGATTATTTGGTTGTCAATGCCAATATATTGGTTGTTTACAAAAAATTTCTTCGTGTACTACTACTGCTACTACTACCTCCACTGAACCCCGGAATACCACCGCTGTCTCCGTAGAAGAAACCACGAGAGCCAGTAGAGATCGATGAGATGTGGCCAACGCGGACAGAGACTGTCTTCTCACCGAAAGCGCACCCCTGAAAATAAAGCAATATTAGTATGAATGATGGTTTATAAAAAGTAATTCACAATGTTTGCAATATTAATTATACTTATAAATAATCTGAATAAATAGGTAAGCTTAATTTACTCACAATCACAATGTACTTGTCAATGAGCTGCGGAGACATCACTTTCGGCACATTCTTGAATGATCCCGCGTCTTTCTTGAACACAATGTAGTCCGAAATCGCGTTAGACCCGTGGATATGCGCATTGTGCAGCTCTCCCTGATCATCTCGAAGAATCACCGACGTACCTTAAATGTATTGACAATTTTGATCTTTATTCAGAGGTTCTAGGAATCCTACAATCCACTGCTTGCAGCTTAAGTTATTAAAGTTCCATACCATTCTCTCGGAAGCAGTCCGGTACTGAGTGGAGCGCGGAAGCAGCAAAGGTATCCGCGATCACAACGGCCGAAATCCATCGATTTTCAAACTCGATAACCATGCAGTATGCAGAGATATTTTGCAATAGCGCTTGATTCGCTACGTGTTTGAACATTCTGAAAACTTTCCATTAATTTTTCCATTAAATGGTATGGAACTTTAATAACTTAAGCTGCAAGCAGTGGATTGTAGGATTCCTAGAACCTCTGAATAAAGATCAAAATTGTCAATACATTTAAGGTACGTCGGTGATTCTTCGAGATGATCAGGGAGAGCTGCACAATGCGCATATCCACGGGTCTAACGCGATTTCGGACTACATTGTGTTCAAGAAAGACGCGGGATCATTCAAGAATGTGCCGAAAGTGATGTCTCCGCAGCTCATTGACAAGTACATTGTGATTGTGAGTAAATTAAGCTTACCTATTTATTCAGATTATTTATAAGTATAATTAATATTGCAAACATTGTGAATTACTTTTTTATAAACCATCATTCATACTAATATTGCTTTATTTTTCAGGGGTGCGCTTTCGGTGAGAAGACAGTCTCTGTCCGCGTTGGCCACATCTCATCGATCTCTACTGGCTCTCGTGGTTTCTTCTACGGAGACAGCGGTGGTATTCCGGGGTTCAGTGGAGGTAGTAGTAGCAGTAGTAGTACACGAAGAAATTTTTTGTAAACAACCAATATATTGGCATTGACAACCAAATAATCGTTTACCTTTTTTTCTATGTGTAGTAGCATTTATCGTATTTTTGAGGCGGCGCATTCTGCTCACGAAACGGCTTCCTGATGGGAATCGCAAGAGGAAATGAATATGATGGGAACGAGACGCATCTGTACGGCAATGTGCTGGAAATGATTTCGGCACCACGTGAGCATAAATTTAATAATTTCTTTATCTCACAGTTCATAAGATTCATAAGAATTTCATTTTTTTAGTCATCCTCAACAACATCGAAGTCTTCGGGCACCAGCCTTTCTCCGTGTGATACCAACTTCCCTCTCTCTTACACGCCTCCGGTTTTTTGCTATCAACGGGTTTTTTCTATTTACTTGGTCTGAAGGAATAAATTGTAACCTGAATATCGTTCTCTGACTGAACTCGCAGTTAGTAACAAGCTTCAGATCTTTTGAGACGTTCATTTATTTAGCTTTTTTTTTATTCACCGTTCTAGCGCAATATTTCGACCATCTCGACCACTGGATTTCGACCACATTCTAGAGTAACGCACTTTTCGACCTTTTACCATTTTTGAAAATTGTTGAAAATGACACATTTTTGATGACCGAAGGTTAGAAATCAATGAAAATAAGCCTTAAAATGGCTTAAAATGTGTAAAAAAAAAACTATGGAGAATGTTCGTAATAGAGTAGATGTAAAGTTGGTGTATTCTGGTGAGTATGAATGTATGGAAAATGGTGAAATGCATTACATTTCGAAGAAGGATAGAATAGCAAAAGTTAGCTAAGTTGCCTAACTTCAATAGGAATATAATAATAAACAAAGAATTGAATCTTGTTGAAATGGCAACAAATAAAAAATAGTAATGAATAAACCAATTTATGTTGGATTTGCTATCTTAGAGCTTAGTAAGTGGTTGATGTATGACTTTCATTACAATGTTATGAAGAAGAAGTATGGAGATAATATTAAACTGTGTTATCAGGATACAGATTCTCTTATTTATGAGATTTTCACTTCTGATCTTTATGAAGATATTCAAAATGATCAAAAAATGAAAGAATATTTCGATTTCAGTGAATATCCTACATGCCATCCTTTATATAATGTCGAAAATACAAAAGTAGTTGGCAAATTCAAAGATGAATTAAATGGTTTAATAATGGAAGTTCTTGTGGCCTTGAAACCCAAATCATATGCTTATAAAATTTCTGAAGAAACACGTGAAAGCTTAAACGTTTATTATAAAAAAAGAGTTCATGAAGAAGAAGAAAATCCTAAACTTTCAAAAGTACCAAAACCTGGAGAAGAAAAATAAAAAAAGAGTAAAAGGAATAAAGAAGTGTGTTGTCAAGAAGTTAAAAGTTGAAGATTTTCGAGAGAGTCTTTTCAATAAGAGTATTGTTAGAAAGAAACAATGTTGTATTCGAAGTATCAAACAACAATTATACACCCAAGAACAGGAAAAAGTTGTATTTGATAATGAGGAGACTGAAGCAAAATTGCTGAGTTTCAAGAGGATTATCATTCCAAATTCATATGAAACAAATGCTTACGGTTTTAGTCCTCAAGAAATGATAAAATAATTTTTTGGAAATCCGTGGATTCCAATAGTTTCAAAAGTAATAAACAGTAATAACCACAATGATGTGTTCCAAATTCTTGAATTTGAAATGTTGACAATTCGATGACTGATTTTTTATCTTTACCTTTCGAGGTTTTCAAATATTGTTGAAGTTCTAATGGTGGATCTAGTCCGAACGAATCAAAGTAATAAATGTTCTTATTATTCTTGGAGTAGCAAACCCAATGAGTACCTTTACCTTCAGAAGAATCTAAATTTACAATACCTACTTCTTTATCTTTTGGCTTCGCTGGTAAAGTGTTTTGCATAAATACACCACGGAAGTTCTTGATCTTTAGTGTGTCTACAAGTTCTTCAAGATCATAATTTGTCAGAGGTTTCAGATCTTCTGAAAAGCGCATTTATTAACCATTGTTTTTATTCAAATTCGTTAGCGCATTTTTCTCAACCATCTCGACCACTGGATTTCGACCACATTCTAGAGTAACGCACTTTTCGACCTTTTACCATTTTTGAAAATTGTTGAAAATGACACATTTTTGATGACCGAAGGTTAGAAATCAATGAAAATAAGCCTTAAAATGGCTTAAAATGTGTAAAAAATGAGAGTGGTCGAAAATGTGCGCTAGAACGGTATTTTAACTATTATTATTTAAACTGAGAATGAGTTTGACTTTGAGATTTAATAAAGAATTATTGAAATCCATAAAATCTTCCTGAATTTTAACAAAGTGATGCTCCAAGGGCTCAGAAGAGCAGGTCAATCTTTTCGAAATGGACTTGCCCTTTGCTGATTTGATTTCTTCGCCCTTTCTGTTTTGGAAAAAGTTTGTAAGCGTTTGAAGGATTTGCTATGAGGTCGAGGCGTCTGTTGAAACGGATCCGAGGCTTTATTTCAATGGGAATTATCCAGCTTGCAAAACTTTGTTGATTTTTTCAGTTTTGGAAAAAATGAATGAATTAATGGATTCATAACTGGTTTTACTGTTTCAAATTCAAATAAAATACGAAAGTTTAGCATTTTAAATATTACAATGTACCCCTTTGCGTGTTAATATTAAATAAAATGAAAAATTTTTTTATTTTTCAAACTTCGAAAAGTATGAGATTAGAAGCATTCAAAAATAATTAACAGCATACAAATGTTGGAAATATTTGTAACTTGCCGTTTTTCGTTGGAATTGCTTATTTTTTTACATTGAAATTAACGAAGTTTTTCAAAAAAATCAAATTTGAAGATTTTTGAGACAAAAAGAAAGTATATTTTTCTAACTTGAGGGCGTTTTCTAAAAGTTTAGATGCAAACTCTAAAAAAACTTATTTCCTCAACCGAAAATCCAGTTATCGTTCCATTCAGAATTATCAAAAATCTACTTATCCACCTTCTTTTTCCAATACACCTATTGGAAATGACTCAATTCTCAGAAAGGCATTTATTTTGAGTCTAGCCGAAAAAAAGGATGACGTGTCCAGAACTAGTACTTTTATAGAATTGCTCCTGAAATTTATGCGAATATAATTAAAGCTTTGGATATTTGTTTACGAGCAGTGGAAATGGTCAAAGAATAGTGAGGATTTTGGGAAAAAGTGTGTTATTTTTAGGGGAAGGAAGTGTGGAAAAAAGGGAGAGGACCAGATATAGAGAGAAACATCTCACAGTCTGGGTGTCTCCACGTTTTTCACTGTATTTCTTCTTATAGACGTGACAAGTCCCGATTATCAGTGATTACTAATCACGTGACTTCGGACTTGAAACAACACTTTTAGCGCGCCCGACCTCAGACTACTAGCGCGAGTAGATATCCTATAGCACAGGAGAAGAGAAGAGCACACTAAAACCGTTAAAGGTCGGGTACAAAAAACCTTCAACTTAAGCATTCTTCCAACGCGCCCGACCATGAACTACTTGCGCGGGTAGGTATCCTATAGCACAGGAGGAGATGCAGAGAGACATAAAGTCGCTTAAGGTCGGGTGCAAAAAACCTTCAACTTGAGCAATTATTTACGCAACCGACCTCAAGCTACTTGCGCGATTAGGTATCCTATAGCACAGGAAAAAAGAAAGTCACTAAAGGTCGGGTGCAAATGTACACATAACGAAAAATGATTTTTATGAGCCAAAACCACCGCGCATTTTGAGCCATTTCTAAGCGTTTGAATTCGTGAAAAATGAAAAATACGTTTTCTCCTCTCAAACGAAATTTTTTCCCAGGCTCGTATTAAAAGAAAATAACTCTGAATTCTGAAGTAATCTAGGTATTTTTGACCATTTCCTGTTATCAGCCCATCTTTTTAATCCAAAAGTTATCTTTCCCCGTTTTTCTGTGACGAAATGAACTGATGTTTTCGGAATTTCCAAATTTAGTTAACTTATTTCGAATAAAAGCAAAACATTGACGTAAAAAAAACCTATGACGGCAATTGAAAATAATTAATTTCATTTCGAAATTTTCTCAGGTCAGCTATTTTTTTGGCCAAAACAATTTCTGTTATTCTTTGTCGATTTAATTGTATTTTCTTTTCTTATTTTGGCTTATGCAAATACAATTTTCCTAGCCATTAAGTTACAAGTATGTCTGGATTTCTTTTGTTTTTTCGAGAGAAAACCTGAATAATGGGAACTTTTTTTCTAAAGCCGATAATCCTTATCTATTTATAAGAAAGTATAAAACAAGAACAGATATTTACGAAGGAAAATGTCGACATCATTATCTATTGTTTGGGAGAAAAATGAGGGCTTTTTGATGGGTTCTGGGAAAAAAGGTTTATTGAGGAAAATAGGATGCAAAAAAATCAAAAAAAGGAAAGCACTTTTTTTCAAGATCAGGGAAATGGAACTTTTTGCTTTTTTTCTGATAAAGGACTCAAAAATTGAATTTTTCAATCAAATTTTTAAAGTTGAAAAAAATCGATTTTTTTGGATTCCCAGTTTTTTTATGAAAATCATCATCAATTATAATTTTAGAAACTCCTCAATAATTCAATTATTAAACGTTCCAATAAGTTGAGTTCATATTTAAATATTAATTTAAGGTTCCGGTGGATGATTTTTGAAAGAGAAACACGGTGTTCCGCGCAATGAAAAATGCGAAATTTTGGGTCCCAGCGGCATATTATCCGTGGCGCATTATTGCGCCCTTCTCATGGTTTCTGGTGCAAAAATTGAATTTCTTCACTTTTTTCATTGGTTTTTTACTTTTTTCTATTTCTTGCAATTATGTGATCCGCCTCTCTATGGGTACATCTTGTGGAGCTTTAAATTGCGCATTTTTCTAAACCGGTTTCAGATCTTTAACTTTTTTTCTCAAAAAGAGCTGAAGATTTTTTTCTAAAAGTCCTAATTTTTTTCAAAAATTTTTGAAATCTGTTTCGCGACATGAAAAAGAGTAACTCTATTTCGGAAACTATAGTTTTTTTAATTTAATCAGTTAATAATAAAAAAAGTTATTATCTAGTTCCTTTGACGTAGTTTGAAACCGGTTTCGTGTAAATTAGAGCCAAATTGAATTTGCTGATGCAGTTTAATGATTTTTGATATATGAATCATTTAAATTATATATTTTTTTCTAGTTTTTTGATGGTTTTTCGGATTTAAACAAAAATTTCGCCATACGAGGTTTTTTTCTAAAATTTCTGCTTTCTATCCATTATTTGTTTTTCTGAAGCTAGGTTTTCGAGGTATATAAAATGTTTTTTTTTTCATTTGCTTCTCGAATTTTCCTCATTTCAATATTTTTCGTATTTATAAATGCTTATTCAATGGGAGCTGATTCACCTTCATATTATCTTTTGTTTTTACTTTGTAATCAGTAATTTAGAGTTTTCCCCTTTCGAAATCGTTCCTAAATGTTTTTTAACGTAAGTGAATGTTTTTTTCACATCATATTCTTCAAACTGACAAATTTCGAACTTTTCAGGAGCTATTATCCTGAAATCGCAAATTCTAAAATTGAAAAAAAACATTTTGAGTATGCGATATTGCGTCTCGGTGTGCTTACACCCTAAGCATCATAATTTACGAAAAGCCTTGACCTTGCGTAATGAAAAAAACACCGTGGAAAAGCAGCATTGCGTGGGAAAAAAACTACAAAAAACATTTTTGACCTTGAAACTCCGAAAATTGGAAATAAGAACATAGTAAAAAAGTATAAAAGTCTTTGAAACTCGGAAATTTGACAATAAGGAAGCTTTGAGGACCGTACCAGTGTGCCCCCAGGTCCCTGCGGCGTCCGTGCAGTCATGTCCGAGTGGTTAAGGAGATTGACTAGAAATCAATTGGGCTCTGCCCGCGTAGGTTCGAATCCTGCTGACTGCGAATCGCTTTTTGCCTTTTTGAAAATCAACACATGGCCTTTCAGAAGCCGTAGAGTTCTCAGGGACGGATCTAGAACTTCATTTCGAGTATCTTTTTGTTGTTTATCTTTTGCAAATCTTCGAGCCGCCTGATTTCAAGAGAAAACAAGCAAGATTATCTTAATCGCGGCGTGGTTTTGATCATTTTTGCGTGGAATGGGAAAAATCTTCTTGTCTTTTCGTTGAGAACGGAGATCGTTTTGGGCTTTTTTTTTGGTATTATGTTGAAAAATGAAAAAAAAAATGAGACGGCTTTTGGTATCAAACTGAAAAAGACTGCGAAGGAGGGGGTAATCATTTTTTTAGATTTGAAAATGAAATTCAGCTAATTCAGCTTCTGAAAATTCAACTGTAAAGTTGTTTACGGAAAAAAAGATTGAAGAAAAAAATTGTTATAAAAAAATAAAATCAATAATATTTTTATGGCTCTTTGCCGATATCTGGTCGCATTGGGAATGGCTCTCGCGGTCGAAATGAAGACTACAGCTTTTTTGAAATTCTTCAGCTGGCTACAGTACACCGGTATAGCCTTGCGCGAGAACCGTTTTAGGTCGGCTGCATTTGAAAGTAACCGCAACGCAACCGCGACGCGTTGAGCCATTCTACATGTGGGCCCGGACATTTGAGCAATTTCCAAAGTTTGATTCAACCTTATGAAATTAAAATAAAGCTCCAAAATTCAAAAAGGTAAATTACCGTTTTTTCAAAATTTCTATGATTTTCTAAAGATATATCTCAAAAACTTACTCGAAACATTTGCAGTTATTTTTCGCTTGGATTGCCAAAAAAGCCTAGCTTTTCCAGTTGACCTGCTAATTTCCCTGATGACTATTTTCGTCCGACAAAAAAATCTTGCTTTGAGGGTATTTCTAATTATCAACCTTAATTTTTCGGATCATTTTCTATCCGAAAGGGGCATTCCCGCACATGCACTCATCCACCCACACGCAAAAGACAACCGTCGGAGTTGCATTTCCTTTTTATGACGGCTCAAAGACCCCGGAAACGTGTGGCCCTTGCCTACGTCACAGCCAGAATACGTTGTCCCTCTAGTGTATTCATGGGCAAGTTGCAGAAGAATTCTGATGGGGATGTCTATAAATTGACCCCAAGGCTTTGAAAAGAAAGTTTGAACGAGGGAAAATGAGCTATTGTTATGGTTGATAGGAGAAATCGTCGAAATTTGAGCTTGGATATTATTCTGAACTCTCTCGAAACATACATGGCGCTTAGGAGTTTCAGAGTGGTCCCTATAGGGGCGACCCGAGAAGCCCTCGAAGGTTTCCCTCTAGGGACCACTTTTCTTGTGAGCCCGAACAAAAACGCCTACAGACATCCCCTGCCTTTTGCTCCTCTAGGGACCACTTTACCAGCCCCTATAGAGGCTGTTTTTTCCCCTAAACCCTAAAGGGAACACTCTGGCGTTCCTAAACTTACTAAGAAAAACATCAAGTCACTACAACAAAAAAAAAAATCATGGAAACTTGAAAATGAGAAGAATACCCTAGAAAATCCGGAATTGGTCCTCTTGATGGTAGCTTTTCCTTTGGCGAAGGTAGCCTTTTTTCAACTTTCTGAAAAAAAATTCAAAGTAATACATTTTCAAAGATGAAAATGGCCAAGAATCTGTTTATTGATGATCCATAGAAAAAAAAAGCGTTGGTCGCAATGGGAATGGCTCGAAGCGGTAACTTTCCAAGTGCGCCGGACCTGAAGCGACTTGCGCGCAATCTCCTGCAATATTCAATCAAGACACTACCCGGACCGCAGCCGGACCGCAACGCGTTGAGCCATTCTCCATAATCGATAACTTTTTATTTTTGAGAAGCCAAAAAATCAGGGAACGGAATGTCAGTTACTAATTATAAAATAACGAAAAAACAACTTATGAGCTTTCTTTTTGAAGTTCATAAGAACTCGGAAACTGAAAACAGAAAAAGGACACGAACTTTTCGTTCCAAAAAAAAAGGTCGAACTCCAGTGAAGAGCCAAATTTATTAGTCAGGGCTAAAAATTGCCCGACACGTTTGGGGTATTAGCGTGGAACGCGATCAAGCGTTTCCATCCATTTCAAGTTTCGGAATGTCTGGGAAAAGGACGTGACATTTGCCATTTTTGGTTATTTTCGGACCACGTGGTTCACTCGATAAACAAAAAAAAAGAAGAGACGTTCAAAGAATATTTTGAGCGATCCAGGGACTTTTTGAGGACCAGGATCCGTTCTGGGAAATGATATTTAGGAAAGAAGAGAAACGGAAAAAGCAACTATCAATCATTTTTGAAAAGTGTCATGATATCATAATTTTCGAAAAGTTCCTCTGAACTATGAATAAACTTGTGGAACTCGAAATCTTTTGAATTTTCACTTAATTCGCTAATTTTTTTAATATTGAGGTTGCAAGTAGAATGGCTTGAAGCGTTGCGGTCGCGTCAAGGTCGGAATCATCGCTTCGTTCTAATTTATCGGCTTGTTTTAAAGCTTTTTCATGCCAAAATGCGAAAGTCGTTTCAGGTCGGGTGCAATTTGAAAAACCTGATTTGAAGCAGTTATGCGTGAAACTATTCTAGAGCTTTCAAAATGGCGGTATTCTGATTAATTTCTGCTGCAAATGTGGTATTTCAAGTTGCAGCCGACTTAAAACGACTTTCGCAATTCGGCATGAAAAAGCTTTAGGATTTTTAGCGCGACGCGACCGCATCGCTTCGAGCCATTCTCTTTGCGACCAAGAAATTGGTCCTCATAAAAGTTCGAAAAAAATTCCTATTTATTTCATAAATCTAAGATTTTTGATCTTTTTTTAAAAAAACTTCAAAGCACGAAAAGTACTTTTTTTGGATTATCCGTTTTGGCTCGAAAAAAATATTTGAAATTGAAGCTCAAAAAAAGCATTTTTTTGTCAAGATACACGGATTCGTTTTTTTATATTTTTGAAATAAAAAGGCTTTTTATCGTGTATTTAAATTGTTTTTCCTGCATTTTTGTGCACTTTCAAAGCAGGATGAGAAGCTCGGAAAAGGTTGGGACAATAGGGATAATTTTTTTCAGAAAATGGGAAAAAAAAGAGGGATTTTTCATAATGAATTTCGATGCAAAAAAATTTTTGTTTAAAAAAATTCAATTTTTTTACTATTTTATCAATTTCTCAATAAGCTTAAAATTAAAAATTTTGCAATTTTCAATCTTTCATCCATAAAAAAATCCTTCTATGGCCCCTAAAATCCCACCTAAAAAAAGTACAAAAAGTTCCTACTTCCCTGTACTTCCAGTAATCTCCTTATTATTTTTGTTTGGAAATATTTCCCACCCACGAAAATACACCCACATCCTTGTTTTCTAATCTAAAAACGTGCTTTTACCGTTTTCCTATGAAGGATTAGCACCTAGAAAAAGAAAATCGCGATCTTTTTTAGGACTTTCTGACGAGGAGGTCATTTTTCTTTGCGGTTGGGGTTTTCCTGGAAAATCTTGAAGACTTCTTGATGTACTAGAAGAGTATTCTGAAAGTCTCAATCTTTAAAAATCACTAGTTTTTTGAAAAAATGACACCTCAAAGTTGAAGGAAACCTTAAAAGTCCGTTAAAATGAGCTATTTTCGGAATTTAATGTTCAATTTCTCGAAAACTAGGGAGTTTTTGAAGTTGGGACTTTCAGAATGTTATTCTGAAACATCAAGGAGTATTCTGGCCAATTTTCAAGAAATTCCCAAAAAGCGATTTGACCTTCCATGAATACCCCATCATTGCAAAAAATGGTTCAAAAGGGACTTTTTCAGAAAAAGTACTCGGAAAAAGGATCTGTAGACTACATTGTCTTTCCTGTTATTAAATAAAGCCCTAAAATGGATATTGTTAAAGAAAGGCTTCGGAGAGTAAATTGCAGCAAAAAAGCTTGCGTAGGGCTTCTTTTTTGCAATTAGCGAAAAAGGAAAGGTTTGAAGGATGAAGGATCAAAATGTGCTTCTTAACCTAGGGGGATCTTAAAAAGTTTACTCTCGAAGGTAAAATTAAAGTTTCAAAATGCCTAATTTCACTGAGCTATTTTTTTCCAGGATGACCTCAAATATATACTTAGAAACTGCAAAGTTGAAACCTCTAAAAAGTTCAAAAAAATCATTAATTTAAATGAGAATCGTACCTTGGAATGAAAAAAATTCAATTTTTTTAAATCAATTAATGGATTTATTAATATAACGAAACCCATAATTTTCGACTTTGAACTTTGAGCGGTAATAACTACTTCTTCTCAGTGATTTCTGAGCTTAAAATTTTTTAAGAAAAACTTTTTTTTTTGCCTAAAGATGATGTTTAAATTTCTAAAACCTTAAATTTGCAGATAAAAACTTCAAAAACGCCCCCAGTGGAATTCTAAAAAGCTTTACTGTGCCCCCGAGCGCAAGTCGTTTCTGGTCGGGTGCATTTTGAAAAAACAAATTTGAGCCAATCCACATGCGACCAAAGCCTCGTGAACGATCTTTCAATCGTCTTTCATAAATGTCTGACCTGTCTGCGCTCTCTTTTCCCTCACCACTGATGAAAATAGCTCGTAGACAGGAGAGAGTGCAGAGAAATCAGACAGTTTGTTTGTTTCGAGACGGTTTTTGTCATTTTCTACCATTTGGAAGTCCAATTGTCGCGATTTTATATTTTTATTGTCAGAATTGCCCTCGATTTGTTCTCAAAAAGGTCCGTCTTTTTTATTTTATTCGAAAATCTCTTGCACCCAAAAACAATAGTTTTGCGCAATCAACGACGAAAACAGTATTGAAAACAAGAGTGCCACTTTACTTCCTGTACCTATTTACACCTCATCTATTTTTACCTGAACGATTATATTATCTTCAAAAAAGAAGCCGTCAAATTCAGGTCGCTTTGAGGGAGGTCATTTTACTTTGTGGTTGGGATTTTTTTGAAAATTGGCCATATTACTCCTTGATGTACGAAAAAAAGATTCTGAAATTCTCAACCTTCAAATCTTCCTAGTTTTCGAGAAATGAAGGCTCAAAGCCCGAAAATAGCCTATCAACGGCCAATTTTCCGGAAAATCCCGACTGAAAAGTAAATTGACCTCCTTGTGAGGACACTTTGAGGGGGACTTGGCCCGACGCCAACTGAAACCTCGTCATCTTTATTGTGTAAACAGGACAAAAGAATAGGAAGTGATGCAAAGCTTTCGACATCCGGGTTAACAGAACAAGATTAGGAGAAACTCTTGCGCTCGACGTTGCGGAAGGCGATTTGTGTGTAGTAGGCGTTTTTTCGCTTTGTTTTCCGCTACGTATTCCAAAGTACGCTTTTTATTGGCCAGCTTAGGCTCAAGTTTTTCCAGGGACAGACTTTTTTGAACTAACAAGGGAACGTTTTTCGGCCCATGGTTGATATTTTGATGAAAATTGGCTGGAATATCCTAGAATTTCAGATCAAAAAAATTTAACTGTTCTGATCTCTGCTACAAACTGGAATCTCCTCTCAGAATTTTTTCTCGTAAAATTTTTATTAGGTCCAACTTATCCTTTGAATCTTACTCTGATCGCCTTGAACAATTTGATATCTCTCCACTTTACCTCAGACGAGCTATATCTGACATTCTGACCCTTCATAAAATTGTCTTCGGTATCGATCATTTTCCCCAGTTCGAACTTTTTGCCCTCAGGTCCAATTTAAGGCGAAATCCACTTCGACTGCGTTCTCAAGGTCAGTTTTTCTAATGATTTTTTTCTTTAAAAACAATTCCTACTTGGAACAAACTCACTTCCAAATTTCAATTCAGCCACCACCCCAAGTCTTTAAAAAAATTTACTGGTCAATCTACCATTGCACGAGATCTTCTTGTCTATTCCTCCACGACTCAAATGATGTTTAACTGTATAATGTATTCTCTCAAATTCTAGATCCAAGTGAACTCGTTAGGGTTCACGCTGATCTGTCAATAAATTATTATTATAAAAACTGTAGAGCAGTCCCTATAGAGACTGCTTCAGGGCCTCCCGGAGGGTCCGCTCTAGGGATCACTTTACCAAACCCTATACGATTTATAAAATCTATGAGAAGAAGCATTTCCATGCGAAAAACTCGATAAATAAGTAAATTTTCGATACTGAACAAAAAGTTAAAATACCCCTCTAGGAACCACTTGATCTTCAGGGGCCGAGGAATCAAACTCTTAGCTCCTATAGGGACCACCTAACCTTTACCCTTATAAACACCACTTCCCCGGCCCCTATAGTGGCTGCTTTCCTTCCTAACCCCTATAGAGACCACTCTAGAAATCCGAAGGGTCTCGTTCCCGAGTGAAGAAGCTTCAAACGTCTTTTTTGAAAAAGTATTTCTGAAATTCACAAATTTTAAGGGCTCACGACTCTAAAACTAAGCTTATGGCAAAAATTTCGTGTTTTTTCTGGAATTAGGAGTTCCTGAAGGAAATTTCAGCCGATGAGAATAACTTTAAATTTTAGAGCTGAAAATGGATTAAATGATCAGAAAACCATGAAGAACTTTTCGAAGATGCAGGGAAAAAGGGAATGTCAACGAGCCATTTTGTCGAAAATGGTTTATAGTTATGACTTGAAACACATTTGTAACTGGATCGGTTATCGAAAATCTCAGTTTTGCCTTTAAATAAATTATTTTTTTCCATTTTTTTACAATCATTAGTTAAATTTTTTGGCGAAACTTGAAATAAATTTACAAAAAACAAATCTACAAATAACTTCAAAAAGAAAAAAAGAAGATTTTTCTGAAATAAAGTTTTTTTACCAACCTCATGGGGTAATATGTCCCAATAAAGCTTATTAAAAGTTTCTCAGAACGTTTTGAAGCCATTTTGTGGATAAAACATCTGCAAAATTCTTATTAATTTTTGAAAGAACGAGTAAATAAATTGAAAAAATAAACATTCCTTCATCATTCCAAGTCGTGTGGCTTGAACATTGAAGAGCGTTTAGAACAATCTTCAAACTGTGATGAATAAAAAATATTAAAAAGAACTCAAGATGAACAAAAAAATTTCGAAGTAAAAAGAATTTTTAAAAAAATTTCAAAATTTCAAAAAGCCAGCAAATGCGTTGCTGTGTATGCAGAATTTCAAAAGTACTGTATGGCAAAAAAAGATTTAAAAAAATTATTCCTTTATTTTTTTAAATTTTGTATCGATTTAATGGTTGATTTGAGAAGTATTATGGCAGATTCAATGAAAAACTTTTTTTCAAAAAGTCAAGTATTTATTTTTTTATGATGCTATAACACTTCGTGTTGAAAAAGCCCTTTTTCACGAATTTTTCCTAAAGATTTTTTTCGATTCAAATACAATTACTCGTTTCAGTCCAGGTTTATGATTATCGGCAGAATCCTTTTTTTCCCTCGATCGAACTTTTAAAAAAATTAGTTCGTTCAAAAGGGAAAAGAGGTGAGTTTTTGACTTTTCCCAAAATCACCAAGTTTTATCTAACTCTCAAACTGTTTTTTTTTCAGTTTCATTATACCTTTTTTCTTTTTTTTTATGAAATTTATTTTTTGTGAGGATACCATTCGAGGGTCGAATGTTCGATAGCTGGAAAGCATTGGAAAACAAGAGAAAATTTAGAAAAAAGGGCCTCCCTTTCCTTTTTGAATGCTCTGACTTTCGAAGATTTGGACGTAGACCCTTTTTGTCAATTTTCAATCTGTTTTATTGATGCATCAAGAAAAGAAAAAACTCCAAAAAAACTGAATTTATTCAAAATGAGGCAGAAAATGTTTATCGCTCTTGAGTGCCGTCGAATCTGCCGATGTAGACCTTCTCGGTGGGGCCGGTGGGGGCTGGAGGGACGGAGTTGGTGTCGAAGATGCGGACCGGACCGCCGTCGCGGCTGCAGCGCACGTTGATGTACAGGGGGGAGCCCGGGGCCGACCCGGTCGGCACGTATTTCACCTCTTCCGAGTTATTCGGCTGAAAATGACTTTTTCGAAGGAATCTCTGTCGGAATTACGAAGAAGAAGACGTATTCTAAATTCAAATCAAATTCAAACCTGCCCTCGTAATGAGTACAGTAATTTTAAACTATTTGAAAGCAGGAATTCAGTTTTTGAAATCAAAAAAGAAGAATATTGGCCAAACACATCTGAAAAGGTACTAAAACATAACAAAAAAAAGTCGCTAAAAGTTTTTAAAAAACGTCCAAATTTACGAGGTCCGACAATCTGTCTCCCCGTCTTCATTCAACAGAAAAAAAGAAACGACCGGTTCGCGATACCGAAGTAATAAAAAATATCATTTTTGCTGGGCAACTACTCGAGTGGGCACTCAAGTTAATTTTTCATTTTATTTCTCATTAGGCGCTCTTTTTCAAGCTTTAGGATACTGTCAGAAATTTTAGCATTGATATTATCGTGTCGAGACCCTTTTTTTCTCAAAATTTTTGAATTTCCTTTACATTTTTTTGAGCTTTTTATTATATTTTTTTCAGTTTTTCATTTTTTTACTAGGAATTTGTTTCACAACTTGAGGGTACTGTAGGAGTCCTTGGCGATATTTCGATATTTTTCGTGCCGAGACCCGTTTCTTAAAAAAATATTTCTGGTCCTTTAAACTTTTTTTGAGCTTTTATTTTTACTTTTTCAACCAAAAAGAAGGGTATTTTTTTCAGAGTTCCTCTAGAAATCTCATCCTTCAGTTAAAAAAATATAAAATAGGCATTTTTCGGAAATATTTTTTTGATAGAAGTTTAATTAAGTAGGCAGAATTTTTTTCGAAAAAAATAAAAAAATTTTTGAGCAGTAGTTTTTTTACTCAAAAATTCTAGAAAAAAACCGGAAAAAAATTCTAATTTTTTTCCACCTCGCCCACTCGAATTTCTCCTTTGTTTTTCTCCCACAATTCTCATTATTCTGTTATTTCAAACTTTTTGGGAATTTCCTGATTGGCCACGCGCCTGGAAGAATTAGGTAATCTTTAACGCGTCAGAAGCTTAACATAATTGAAAAAGAAAGCAAAAAGTAACAATTACTCACTTGGGAAACACTTCCAAAAAACCAAACTCGATTACCGCCTAATGGTCGAAATTGACGTAGAGCGTAGTTCTTGCCGAAGAAATTGGGTTAATCTCGAAAATACGTACGTTTATCATTAAAAAATAACTCGATTGAAGTTTATTTTCCATTTTTCTTCCAGGAAAACGACAAAAAAACGGAAGTTCGGGGGAAAAAAGAAAAATTTGTGAGCTTGTGGGAAAAAACAAGTTTCAAATAAGTAGATCAGAGGAAAAATTGAGTTGGATACCTTTGCGACTATAAAATAACTTTATATGATTTTTCCAAGAAAGGGCAAAAATTGTGACATAACAAACTCTAAAGAAATTGTCTGGTTCATTTTTTTTCAAGTTTTGTTCGCCTTACTAGTTATTAATAATTATTTTTTTAATATTTAAATGTTAAAGTGGAATTTCAAAAAAATTTTTTTACTTTCATTCTAGCATGCTTTCAATGGCATTTAAATTGACGAGAAAAAAATTTTTGGCGGGAAAAAAATTCAAAAAAATTGGGCTCTTTTTTTGAAAAATTCGAAAAATTTTTTTGCTTTTTCGATTTTTTTATTCATAATTTTTTTCAAGTTTAAATTTTTAAAAAAATTTTTAAAATAAGTATATAAATTATAAATCTCCCTTTTTCGGAATTTTTTTCAGCCAGAACAAAAAAATTCTCGAAAAAAACCACAAAAATGAGGCAAAAAAAGTGATTTTTCTAAATACCCCAGTTCAGCTCAAAAATAACTAAATCATGATCCAAAAAGCAGATTTTCCATAATAATTCTGAGATTTGACCTTATTCATAAAATAAAAATCGTCATTTCTCGAAGACTTGAAGGATTATCCATGGAGCGCACATGCTTCCGAAATCTTGGTCAATTCCATTTTCACGAGGATTTTTCGTATGCACTTTTTGAAGTGCGGGAAAGCGAAATCCATTTTGACTATTAAAGGTCCTGAGAATTCTAAAATCATCAATAAGTGGCCACTTGAGGGATTATCTTT
Source organism: Caenorhabditis auriculariae (assembly GCA_904845305.1). NCBI lineage: Eukaryota > Metazoa > Nematoda > Chromadorea > Rhabditida > Rhabditidae > Caenorhabditis > Caenorhabditis auriculariae. Next base: position 491,751 of record CAJGYM010000054.1, read on the forward strand.
GATTGACTGCTTAAAAAAAGATTTTTGGATTTTTTTCGAATTTTTCAAAAATTAAACATATAATCCCGACCCAGAATTCCATCCGAAGCTTAACCTGCAATAATTTCAGACTCGTGAGCAAATCTCGTCTATTTTATTGCATCTTTTCTCGAAAACATGTAGGATTCGGTAAGGAGCAAAAACGAAAGCAGATCAGACAAAAACGAAAGCAGATCCATTAAAATCCGGTCATTTTGCTTGTTTTGCAAAAAATAATTGTTGCAAATATGAAAACAGAGCGGCTAAGAGTCGACTTTTCTCTCATTTTGTTGATTTTCATCTCCGGCGAGGGGAAAGAGAGCGCAGACAGGTCAGAAAGTTTCTTTTCATAGCTTCAACTCCATTTTTTGAGTCCTGATTGCATGAAGAATGTCTGAAATCGCATTTTTCAAAATACGCCCGACCCGCGGCGACTTGCGCCCAGGAGCACTGAAAACCATTACAAAGCGCTTCTAGAGCGAAATAAGCATTTTTCAACTCGAAATGACCTTTTCCAACAAATAAACCCTCCGGAATACAAAAAAGGCGAGGGTGGTCAAATTACCCAAAGGAAAACAGAAAAACGTCAAAACAATTTTTTTTTGTTCAAGAAAATTTTCATTTTGAAAGGGTGAGGGTGTATTTTTGGACGTGATCTGAGATTAAAAGCTTAATATTCTCAATTTTTAAAAGCTCACGTGGAGTTTGTGATCTGTGAATAATATTCCGAAGTTTTGGGCGATAAATTTTGAAAAATCCAAGGAAAAATGAAGCGAAACAGTTTGAAAAAATCGAAAGTTCCAGTTTTTTCGATTTTAAGTTCATATCTGAATAATCCAGGCTCAAAGATAAATCTTGAAATCTTACTTGGATTAAGATTTAAAATAATAGTTAAAATACCGTTCTAGCGCACATTTTCGACCACTCTCATTTTTTACACATTTTAAGCCATTTTAAGGCTTATTTTCATTGATTTCTAACCTTCGGTCATCATCGAAGACATGACAACAATCACACATTCACCCCACACGGCGTTTTAAAAAGGGTGGACGTGAAGAGAAAAACTGGCAGGCGATAAAATGTGCCCTGATGAAAAAGTTCTAACGGCGGAGTACGGTAGGAGGAAGCAAGTTCGCGCCAGCGTACACTTCTTATCAGATAATTATTAATTTTTCAATTCACTTTTTCTTTTTTTTCCACTTAATTTCGTTGTTTTTAGATCTTTTTGCTCCATTTTTTCTCCACAGTTGTTAATAACTGAGACGAACATTTTTCGATGAACACGATTTTTCTTGTTCCCGATTTTGCGAAGTTTTCAGTTTTCGCAAATCGTCTAAAATTTGGACCTTAGCCTCTTACTGCAACTTTTTTTGTGTTTTTAACTTGTTCTCCATCGTTTGATTGATAGTTCACCGTGAAACATTTTCAAAAAAAGACTACTTTTTAGTGATTTAATGACGAAAAACAGGTTTTTCGAGAAAAGCTCTAATTTCTCTATTTCAATCTTTATTCGAAAAACTTTCTTTGGTTTTATCTTATTCTACATTGTTTGATCAACAGTTCACCGTAGTCATTTTTTTCAGAAAAAAAAGCGAGTTTTTCAAGATTTTTGGAGCAAAAAAACAGATTTTTTTCGAAAAATCGCTAATTTTTCACTCTTCATAAGCTTCTATAATTTTTTTGAGTTTCCTCTCGTTCCCCGTCATGAGATGAACATTTCCACGTACGATATTCTCAGGAAAGAACAGTTTTACAGAATTTACCAGTCAAAAACATTTACACGCGCACGTAAATCTACGCGGAGAAACGTCTCCTAAAACTGCGCGACAGTTGCGCTAAGCCGCGCCCACTAGCCACCCTCTGCAGCCTTTTTAAATGCCGCGTTTAAAGTAATAAAACTACACGCGGAGAAATTGTTTTTCCTGTTTACAGCCACGAGCCGAAATTATGCGCGCCGATATTCGTTGGCAACATTCCAACACAGTTTTTCTCTTTTTCTTCTTTTTTTACATAATTTTTTTCTTTTTCTTTTTTTCAATTTTCAACCCGTTCAAAGCTATTGATTTTTAGAAATAGTACGAATGAAAAACCTTTAGTTAATTTTTTTCGACTGTTTGAACTTGAAAAAAAGTTCAATTTTTCTTAAATTTCGTATTTATCGTGTTTATTATTTTTTTCCAACGGATGTATCAGAGTGTTTGAAGTTGCAGGTCTCTAAACTATGGCGGGTATTGGATTACCGGAAGTGTTAAATTTGAAAAAAGGTTAATTTTTATTCAAAAAAATTTTCTAATTTCTTTTTACAATTTTTGATTTTATTCACAAAAAAATTCAGATTCGTCAAGGTAACGCAAAATGTTCGTCTCTACAGTCGTTCTTCGATATTATTTTTCTTTCATTTTCAATATGTCTTGTCTGTTCAGTTTTTACACGAAAAAAATTAATACCAAGGTTCAATCAGCCTTTCTGGAAAAATTTTTTTCTTCTTTCAGGCCCTAGACGATCGGTTTACAAAGGACACACCAAAAGACGACACGTGAAACTTGGATCTCTCTTTATGGAACTTTTTTTCTAATAAAAAAATTCATTGTTTTTCTTCTGCATTTCAGAAAAAAATTTGACAACAAAACAGTTTCTGTTATTAGGTTTTTGAATTTGATTAACTAAGCAGCTTGTTTTTTTACATTTATTCCTCAAGAAATTGATGCTCATCATCTTTATTCAAATAAAAAGATGGAGGAAATAAATGCGTAATAAAACAAAAAAAAAATCATTGAAATAAAGGGGAAGTTAAAAGCTGTGAATTTGACACAATCGAGACATGATAAATTGCAAATTTATCCGGCTGACCACAACGTCTTGTTCGAATGAGCTGAAAAATTCAATACTTTTTTTCTGAATTAAATGAACTAGTTATATTGAGAGATCTATAGGGAAAAAAACTCACAAATTTCTTATTGCCCGTGGCGTCGAAAGTTACGCGCTACCTTCACACGAGCCACCCCTTCCTCCCTAACGAGTCTGAATTTTTGTGAAAATAATCAAAAAAATTTTTAAAAACATAATTGCGAAAAAAAGTTTTTTTGAATAAAAAAATTAACCTTTTTTTCAAATTTAACACTTTCGGTAATCCAATACCCGCCATAGTTTAGAGACCTGCAACTTCAAACACTCTGATACATCCGTTGGAAAAAAATAATAAACACGATAAATACGAAATTTGAGAAAAAAATTGAACTTTTTTTCAAGTTCAAACAGTCGAAAAAAATTAACTAAAGGTTTTTCATTCGTACTATTTCTAAAATCAATAGCTTTGAACGGGTTGAAAAATTGAAAAAAAGAAAAGAAAAAAATTATGTAAAAAAAGAAGAAAAGAAAAAGAAAAACTGTGTTGGAATGTTGCCAACGAATATCGGCGCGCATAATTTCGGCTCGTGGCTGTAAACAGGAAAAACAATTTCTCCGCGTGTAGTTTTATTACTTTAAACGCGGCATTATTACTTTAAACGCGGCAAAAACGCCGTGCCCAGTTGAACTAGACACACGCGACGCAACACGCAAACGCGTTGGGCTAGAGTGAAAGAGTGACGCGTGACCAGAGACGCAGATGTAATTGTATTCTTTCTGCACTAGCGCAACCACCCATCACTTTCGTATCTCATTCATTCATTTGTCGGACGCGAGAGGCGTTCATCATTTCATAGAGCGCTTGACTATTATTATACATTATTTAATTAATGGAAAGTTTTCAGAATGTTCAAACACGTAGCGAATCAAGCGCTATTGCAAAATATCTCTGCATACTGCATGGTTATCGAGTTTGAAAATCGATGGATTTCGGCCGTTGTGATCGCGGATGCCTTTGCTGTTTCCGCGCTCCACTCAGTACCGGACTGCTTCCGAGAGAATGGTATGGAACTTTAATAACTTAAGCTGCAAGCAGTGGATTGTAGGATTCCTAGAACCTCTGAATAAAGATCAAAATTGTCAATACATTTAAGGTACGTCGGTGATTCTTCGAGATGATCAGGGAGAGCTGCACAATGCGCATGTCCACGGGTCTAACGCGATTTCGGACTACATTGTGTTCAGGAAAGACGCGGGATCATTCAAGAATGTGCCGAAAGTGATGTCTCCGCAGCTCATTGACAAGTACATTGTGATTGTGAGTAAATTAAAGCTTACCTATTTATTCAGATTATTTATAAGTATAATTAATATTGCAAACATTGTGAATTACTTTTTATAAACCATCATTCATACTAATATTGCTTTATTTTCAGGGGTGCGCTTTCGGTGAGAAGTCAGTCTCTGTCCGCGTTGGTCTCAACATCTCATCGATCTCTACTGGCTCTCGTGGTTTCTTCTACGGAGAAAGCGGTGGTATTCCGGGGTTCAGTGGAGGTAGTAGTAGCAGTAGTAGTACACGAAGAAATTTTTTGTAAACAACCAATATATTGGCATTGACAACCAAATAATCGTTTACCTTTTTTTCTATGTGTAGTAGCATTTATCGTATTTTTGAGGCGGCGTATTCTGCTCACGAAACGGCTTCCTGATGGGAATCGCAAGAGGAAATGAATATGATGGGAACGAGACGCATCTGTACGGCAATGTGCTGGAAATGATTTCGGCAGCACGTGAGCATAAATTTAATAATTTCTTTATCTCACAGTTCATAAGATTCATAAGAATTTCATTTTTTTTAGTCATCCTCAACAACATCGAAGTCTTCGGGCACCAGCCTTTCTCCGTGTGATACCAACTTCCCTCTCTCTTACACGCCTCCGGTTTTTTGCTATCAACGGGTTTTTTCTATTTACTTGGTCTGAAGGAATAAATTGTAACCTGAATATCGTTCTCTGACTGAACTCGCAGTTAGTAACAAGCTTCAGATCTTTTGAGACGTTCATTTATTTAGAATTTTTTTTTAAAGAAAAATCTAAATATCATTTTATAGTGCCAGGTCTTTAAACTTCAAGATAAAGTCAATCATCTCTTGTTTTCTCATCATTTGGATTTCTTTTAGATTTGAGAATGTGTTTTTCTCAATTCATTTCCAATCATTGCTACTTTTCTACGAACTTCATCTCTTCTCATTTTCTGAAGATCTTTTTTTCACTTAAGTCTTCTGCGGAAGTGAAAAGAATATTGAATAATTTCTTCCATTTATAAATACATTAATTTTTTTCAATTTTTTTAATTTTGAAAATAATGTCTTTTGCACCAAAGATAGTTGAAATTTATGATCCCCATAAAAGGAATAAAATAATTGAATCTTTTCTAAAGAATAGAAAAGAACACAAGTTAAAAAATTCAGAAGAGCGCAGTAATTTAGAAAGTGTAGAAGAAAATCGTGTTGAAATTTTCAAACCAATATTAGAATCAAGTAAAAAGTTACAGGAAGAAATAATTGAAGAGAAAAATAAAATTGTGGAAACTTTGAATAGTTTTAGAAGTAATAACTCTACTAATTCCTTACCCATTGGTTCCTTACCCATTGCTAATGCTAAAAGTAGTCCAAGTAAACCACAGATTCAAGGAACTTCAGCTACAAAAGAAGTTAGTAATTTAATTGTTTCCTATCTTCAAGATAATAGTGATAAGAGTAATGCAGGATATTCTTTACGATTTGATAAGAATAGTCAAAAAAATATTCAATAGGTAATAAATTAGTTGAATTCAAGAAAAAAATATTATAAGTGTAGATGGAGTTGATTATAATGCAACAAAAGGATTGATGGAATTATTAACCAAAAAGTCTCCTGATTTAAATGAAATTGAAAAGAATGATATTTTGGATTACAGAGATATACTATTGTGTTCTGATGCTCTTTATCAAGGATTTGATAAGAGTAGCAAAAGATATAATGCTGATGCTAGTTATAAATGGAAGTTCATCAAAGACAATTACTTCTCACCAAGGTCTCAAAGTCAAACAAAAACTCAAGCTACTGAAAATAGTGCTACAACTTCAGCTTCAGGAAATGCTATTGACTTTTTACCTCAAGATATCAATGCTCTTATGGATTCTTTAAGATTATCAATAGGTTCTTATCAAGCTGGAAATAATGGAGAATACAACAAAATTCACTCAATACTAGATGAATTATTACGTCAGAAAAAAATAAAAAAGAGAGATCTACCTTGCATTTATTTGAATATCGGTCTATAGACCTCATGATCTGAAGATTATAGGATTGTAAATCCCTTACCAAAGGTTATAGGACTTTAAGGAGTGTAAAAATCAAAGATCTGAATTGGAAAAGTATACATCGTATTTTTTATTGAAATCTTTAAAACTTCTAATACGTTGTTTGTCCTTCGGTAGAACCTTTGATTTGTCAGATTTCAAGAATCCTAGAACCTTCGGTTTATCAAGAAGATCAAAAATAAGAATGGAAAAATCAGAAATACTTGACTTAATGCATTCCTATGATTTCATTCATAATTCAATGATTTCATTTGCTAGAAAATATAATATTTCTTCAAAAACAGTATCTAATTATATGAAAGAATTGAATATTGCTCCCAAAGAAAACTTCGAAAACTTGGAAGTTTTCAAGGTTGAGACTTTCAGAATCTCCATTCAGTACATCAAGGAGTATCCTGGCCAATTTTCCGGAAAATCCCAACCGAAAAGTAAAACAACCTCCTTGTGAGGTCACTTTGAGGGGGACTTGGCCCGACGCCAAATGAAACCTCGTCATTTTTATTGTGTAAACAGGACAAAAGAATAGGAAGTGATGCAAAGCTTTCGACATCCGGGTTAACAGAACAAGATTAGGAGAAACTCTTGCGCTCGACGTTGCGGAAGGCGATTTGTGTGTAGTAGGCGTTTTTTGCTTTGTTTTCCGCTACGTATTCCAAAGTACGCTTTTTATTGGCCAGCTTAGGCTCAAGTTTTTCCAGGGACAGACTTTTTTGAACTAACAAGGGAACGTTTTTCGGCCCAAGGCTGATATTTTGATGAAAATTGGCTGGAATATCCTAGAATTTCAGATCAAAAAAATTTAACTGTAGAGCAGTCCCTATAGAGACTGCTTCAGGGCCTCTCGGAGGGTCCGCTCTAGGGGCCACTTTCCCAAACCCTATAGGATTTATAAACTCGCATGAGAAGAAGCATTTCCATGCGAAAAACTCGATAAATAAGTAAATTTTCGATACTGAACAAAAAGTTAAAATACCCCTCTAGGAACCACTTGATCTTCAGGGGCCGAGGAATCGAACCCTAAGCCCCTATAGGGACTACCTAACTTTTACCCCTATAGAGACCACTTCCCCGGCCCCTATAGGGACTGCTTTCTATCCTAACCCCTAAAGGGACCACTCTGGAAACCCTAAGGGTCTCCTTCCCGAGTTAAGAAGCTTCAAACGTCTCAAATACTTTTTTTAAAAAAATTATTTCTGTAATTCTCAAATTTTAAGGCTCTAAACTAAACTTATGGCGGAAAATTTTGTGCTTGTTCTGGAATTAGGAGTCCCTGAAGGGAATTTCAGCCGAGTTTCATCAAAAGTTCAGCCGGAAGCCGAAAAAAACGTTCCTATATGAAAATAATTTTTAAAAAGTAGAGCTGAAAAACGGATTAAATGATCAGAAAAATCCTGAAGAACTTTTTCGAGAAGCAGGGAAAAAAAGGGAATGTCAACGAGCCATTTTGTCGAAAATGGTTTATAGTTATGACTTGAAACACATTTGTAACTGGATCGGTTATCGAAAATCTCAGTTTTGCCTTCAAATAAATTATTTTTTTCCATTTTTTTGACAATCATTAGTTAAATTTTTTTGGCGAAACTTGAAATAAATTTACAAAAAAACAAATGTACAAATAACTTCAAAAGAAAAAAAATACTTAATTTTTTTAAGTAGAAAACTTTTTTTAACCAACTTCATTGGGAAGTATGTCCAATATTAAGTTAATCAAACAATTCCCAGAACGCTTTGAATCCGTTTTGTGGATAAAACAGCTTCAAAAATGTATTTTACTTTTCATGAGCACTCCAGTTTTTTTTTTTTGAAAGAAAATAGGTACCTTCATCATCCCACTATGTGTGGTTTGAGCGTTGAGAACAATCTTCAAACTGTGATGAATAAAAAAATATTAAAAAGAACTCAAGATAAACAAAAAAATTTCGAAGTAAAAAGAATTTTAAAAAAATTTAAAAAAATTTCGAAAGCCAGCAAACGCGTCGCTGTGTATGCAGAATTTCAAAGTACTGTATGGCAAAAACATTTAAAAAATTATTCCTTTATTTTTAAATTTTTTTTGTATCGATTTAATGGTTGATTTGAGAAGTATTATGGCAGATTCAATGAAAACTTTTTCAAAAGTCAAGTATTTATTTTTTTTATGATGCTATAACACTTCGTGTTGAAAAGCCCTTTTCATGAATTTTCCTAAAGATTTCTCGATTCAAATACAATTACTCGTTTCAGTCCAGGCTTATGATTATCGGCAGAATCCTTTTTTCCCTCGATCGAACTTAAAAAAAAATTAGTTCGTTCAAAAAGGGAAAGAGGTGAGTTTTTGACTTTTTCCAAAATCACCAAGTTTTATCTAACTCTCAAACTGTTTTTTTTTTCAGTTTCATTATACCTTTTTTCTTTTTTTTATGAAATTTATTTTTTGTGAGGATACCCTTCGAGGGTCGAATATTCGATAGCTGGAAAGCACTGGAAAACAAGAGAAAATTTAGAAAAAAGAGCCTCCCTTTCCTTTTTGAATGCTCTGACTTTCGAAGATTTGATCGTAGGCCCTTTTTTGTTAATTTTGCCCCCGATCTGTTTTATTGATGCATCAAGAAAAGAAAAAACTCCAAAAAAAACCAAATTTATTCAAAATGAGGCAGAAAATGTTTATCGCTCTTGAGTGCCGTCGAATCTGCCGATGTAGACCTTCTCGGTGGGGCCGGTGGGGGCCGGAGGGACGGAGTTGGTGTCGAAGATGCGGACCGGACCGCCGTCGCGGCTGCAGCGCACGTTGATGTACAGGGGGGAGCCCGGGGCCGACCCGGTCGGCACGTATTTCACCTCTTCCGAGTTATTCGGCTGAAAATGACATTTTCGAAGGAAACTCCCTCGGAATTACGAAGAAGAAGACGTATTCGCTTTTGTTAGTGGGCGTGAATCGGTAGCGCTTCTCGCAGTTGTTCTGGGTCGTCGGCTGTTGCAGGATTTCGGCCTGAGAAAAATGGCTTATTAACTGAAAAATAGGGTTGCTTTGACCGTTTAGAAAATGAAGATTTTTCAGTTTATCCATGAAAAAAATATCAAAATCCTGTTCATAGTGCTGTTTAAGGCTGTTTGAATATTGACGATTTTCAGCTTTTTTTTTAAATACTCCGAAAGTAAACCGAAAGAGAGTGTTGTTTCAGTTGTTTAAAGTTTAAGGCATTTCCAAAAGAACTTTTTGTTTCCTAGAAAAATATCAAAAGTCTGTTCAAAGTGTTGCTTCACGATTTTCGAAGGATAAGTAGTTCAAAAGTTTTTTTTTTCTGGAATTTCGAATTTATTTTCATAGTTTTTGCAAATTATTGTTAAAGTTTGAGGTTTCTTAACTTTTTCTCTCACATAGATTTCGACTATACGATTAGTTTAGAAAAAAATTTTCTAGAAATTTAATATCCAATCATCTGTAACTTAATATTCGTTTTCATGTTTTTTTCTAATAGGAAATTTTGTTTTTGTGACTTTTTGTTTTTAAATGGAACAGGATTTACGAAGATTCCGCGGCAAAATGAAACCAACCCGTATAACGTCGGCTTCGTACGTCACCAGGCAAGTACACGGCTCGGCTTCTGAAAAAATAAATATTCTCAAAGTTCCAAAAAAAAAGGAGATCATGCGGAATTTTGGTCATTTTTCAAGGGCTTTTCGTTTTCTGATTGTAAATCGATGAAAAAGTTCAGTCTTCTTGACGGTAATGAGAGAAAAACCCCAAAATGTGTTAAGATTTTAAGGAAAGATAGAAAATTCGATTTATCCCTGAATGTAAGGATTTTAAGTGTTTTCGTAAATTTTGGTTTATCGACAGAGTATCAACAGGAAAAACAGCCAGAATGCTCACATTTTTCAAAAATATAATGGCAAAAAACTTCTGCGATAGGACTCGAACCAGCGATCCTAGGAGTAGCCGTGAAGCTCCCAGGCACTACACCATCTCATTTCAATTGAAAAACTCACGGGCCACGGGTGGAGCTGGTCGAACCTGTGGCCTCGGATTGGGATTGCAGGCGAGAACCGAGCCCGCCAACGCCAGCACGACCACCAGTCTCAAGCTCGAGCTCATCATTTTTGGGGCTCTGAAAATGTCGAGGGTTTTTGAAAGAATGGATGAATTTCGGGTCGGAAAAAAAGTCTTCTTGATTCTAAAAATGTGTAGAAACTTCAAAAAAAAAGAGCATTTTTTTCTTTGAAAATGTACAGAAATATCGAAAAAGGACCATTTTGGACTCTGAAAATGACGATAAATATTAAAAATGGCGCATTTTAGCTCGGAAAATGTCGAATAGTATCAAAAAAGGAGCATTTTAGGCTTCGAAAATGTTGCAGAATCGCAATATAAGCATTTTTGACACTGATCGTATTAGCAATCCCAAAAAAAGAAGCTTTTTCGGCTTAGAAAACGTTGTGGGTTATCGAAAAAGAGCATTTTCGGCTTTGAAAATGTATAAAAAACCCGAAAACGAGCATTTTTGTACTTTCAATATATTGCAAAATATTTTTTTAATCATTTCTAGCCCAGAAAATTGCTCAAAGAGTCGAAAATTGCGCTTGAAATGGGCTTCCATCTCTTTTTATACGCTATTAATGCGCGGAAGTCGCTTCTGGTCGGTTGAGGTTTGAATTAAAAATTTTGAAGCCAAGCCTTTCCTATAGTGACCATTTCGTGATATAGTTTGAAGTCTTAAAGGAAAACTTTGAAACAAAAAAGTGATATATTCAAGAGAAAATCTTTTTTTTTCGAATTTTCCAATTATTATTGGTCCTAGAGTCGGTAGAAGCTCGAGCCATTCCAAACGCGACCAGACCAAAGTCCATGGCAAAATAAATATAGAAAAAAAAGGAAAAGCGCGAAAAACTGTTGGAAAACGCTGTGATCAGGGCTTTTTGAAGCCCGACGAGTTTTGAATAATTGATAATTTTCGCACTATTTGCATGTTATCGGAATTATTATTCAAGCATTTTCGACGCTTCATTTTCATTTTTTTGGTTTCAAGTGGAATGAAAAAGCCAAGAAATTTTTTTTTTCGCTCAGGAAACTTGAAAGAGTCTGGAATAATGTGACCGTTTCCCCGTATACACATTACCGACCCCTACAGGGGCCCCTGAAGCTTTCGAAAGTGGTCCCTATGGGGGGGTTCTAATCAGTGTCTCCTATAGGCTTAGAAAACTGGAAAGCCTCTACAATTCTATGATCTTTTTTCTGTATACACATTACCGACCCCTATAGGGGCCCCTAAAGCTTTCGAAAGTGGTCCCTATGGGGTTCTAATCAGTGTCTCCTATAGGCTTGAAAAACTTTCAAGCCTCTGGAACACTGTGACCGTTTCTTCGTATACACATTACCGACCCCTATAGGGGCCTCTAAAGCTTTGAAAAGTGGTCCCTATAGGGTTCTAATTAGTGTCTTTTATAGGCTTAGAAAACTGGAAAGCCTCTAAAATTCTATGATCCTTTTTTCTGTATACACATTACCGACCCCTATAGGGGCCTCTAAAGATTTAAAAAGTGGTCCCTAAAGGCTTAGAAAGCTTTAAAGTCCCTAAAATACTATGATCGTTTCTTCTAACACAATTCAAAAAAAACCTTTCTATAAAAAAAAAAGGAAAAGCAGAAAACTACAAGTTTATTGGTGGTGAATAGGCGATGGGGACGAGAAACCAGGAAATCGAAGAAGGAAAGTTGGAGATCAGTTCTTGACGAGGACGTCGTTGATGACCACGTTGCGGGTCTGGGTTCCGTACAGATCGCAAGTCAGACGCATCAGGACGTGGTTGTGTTCGCTGAGCATCACGTAGGTCACGTCGAGCCAACCGTCCGGCAGCTGTTTCACCTTTACCTGGAAAATGGATTTGAAAAGGTTGGAAGTGGGTTTTTCTCGAGAGGAAAGTGATTCTACTATTCACTCTGAACTATCTATAGTCTGTTCAGATTTTGAATGTCAAGTCGTCGCTCAAGCTCCGCCCCTAATGGTGGGATAAACCAATCAGAAATCGAGCCATCCACAGAGTGCTTTTGAATGACGTCATCGCACTTGACATTGAAAGTTTGAACAGACTAAATCATGCCAAAAGGTAATCGTTACAGAGGTTTTTTGAACTTGTACATCTAACTTAATTTTTTGTTGCTCTAGGGACCACCAGAATGCTCCCCTAAAGAGGCCCCTTCTGCAAACTTCAGGGCCCTATCGGTCAACTTAAGGTGGCCTCTGAGGGGAGCCTCAGGCCCTCTAGTGACCCCTCTGGCGTCCCCAAGTGAAGCGACTGAAAAAATGAGCCATTCCGATGTGATCGCTGATCTATCAAGTCATGGGGCATTTTTTCATTCTTCCTAGTCCAAAAATTACCATGGCCGGCAGCGTCAAATGAGATCCGTCCCGTTCAATCGTGTACGAGTGGCGGATGAAGGTGTCGTCGATCGAAGCGTTGATGCTCTGAAACCCTTTTTCTAACCTGTCTAGTCATACATGGGATAGTCTCGGTGGGACCTGAAAGAGAGGGGGGTCGGCAAAAAAACGTAAAAAAACTTTCAACGGACTTGGGTGTCGACAGTCATGCTCATCTTATGTATGACTTTCCCATAAACAGTTCCGTGAAATAAGATACGATAAAATTTTCTTTTATGAAATTTAACCTTCCGGAAACTTTCTGGATCACTTTTATTAGTACCCAATTTGGGTCCGCTGAAAAAAGGCATCTCTGAAAAGTTTCCAAAAGATTGAGCTCCACACGAAAAAGAGCAAAAAAAACTTTCGTATCTCTTCTGAAGGTACTGTAATTTATAATACTTGATTGTACACAAGCCATACATGGGCAGACTTTTTTCAAAGGCTTCGAGAGACTTTCCTCAGTTTTTTTTAAAATTATTTTTTCCGAGTTAAACGCTTACTTCTAATTCTGTCAACGTTCACTGAACTAATCAAAAATTTTCGAATTTTTTTTTCAAAACTTTGAAGTAACTTTTTTCTGGACAGTTCTGCACCAGCCCCCTTACGACTGAAGTTAAGAAAAATGGAGAAAACTGAAAAAAAAAAGTCTCGAGACTGCTTTGAATATAGTATAATCTCGTAAAGAGTTAACTGAATTTTTTCCAACTACTATATCATTATTTTTTTTTTTAGATCACCAATTTATTTATGTTGCTTGCAAAGCGCACTCTGACTACTTTTTGAACTTCTCAAATTTATAATAATCCGACTTGAAGCAGTGATCGTGAAAAAATTGATGAAAAACAAAAAATCTCATTTTTCTTTTCGGGCCCTTCTTTCCAACCCCGAAACGGGAATTCGTTTCATTGGTAAGCCCCGAAAACCGAGCCCGTTTTTATCTATCTTTGTTGGGGAATTTGCTGAAACGATGCCGTCCTTATCGCTGTATATTTCTCTTTTTTCGTACTTGCCGTACTTTGATTACAAAACGTAATGATTGCATATTTTCCGAAAGACCCAAGTTTTATGGTCTTTCCACTGATGTTGGTGGTGTGTGATGAATCAAACAAACCGTTACGTGATTTCGAGGAAATGGTTCAAAATGAATATCTAGAAAATTCTTATAAATCTGAGTAAAATAGAAACGAAATTGTTCTAAACATTGTCGTGATTAGGAAATGAAACGTGTAAGAAGGTCTCGTTTTCGTTAAAAAGAAGCAAATTCCTTCAAAATGACAAAATTATTTTCCCAACTCGAAATAAAAAAGGTAAGAAACACGTTTCATTGTGTTTATAAGACCTCAAGAAGAATCGAGCGCAATTGATACAACAGAGACGAATTCCAAACAAAAAAAATAGACTATTTCTCATGCTGTTGTTATAAAATGATATCAAAAACAATTTTACAAGCCTCAGAGTGATCCCTATAGGGGCAAAATTAGAGGGCTCTAAAGGTTCCCCTCAAGGGATCCCTTTTCAAAAAATATTAACATAGGATTAATTGACGAAATTTTATAATATTCGTTCAAATTTTAGGGGCTTAGGGGTCAGACTCTCAACCTTTACAGGGACCACCTGGATTCTACCCCTATAGGGACCACTTTGGCGCTCCTAAGTGTGTCACTCCAACGTTTCCCAGTAACTTAGTAATCAAGTAACTTCAGAACCCCTTTATTGCTCCCTTCAAACTCCAGGACCCTCCCAAGAGTTGATTAGACTTCAAATGGACCTGCTTGACGTTCCGGACGAGCTGAATATGGCCAGTTTGGTCTTTTTGGGTTGAAACGGCGGAAGACGAGTCGATTCGAACCGTCGATGAACCCCTGCTTTTGCGCGTCGTGTCGCAACTCGTCGTCGTGAACTCCGTTGGCTGGGATTCATTCATTTATTCAATTCAAATATTGATATACAAAGTGAAAAAAACAGCAATTATCGTTTATTTTTTTATTTCATCCAAAAAAATGATTCGACAAGGCAAATAAAAGGAATAATAGTTTATTCACTTATTCATTCATTCAATTTCAAAATTTTAACCCTAAAGAGTTCACTTGGATCGCAGATATGGAAAAAAACGACATCATACAATTTGTATGTACTTCTTTCTTGTTGTGATAAATAGACAAATTGTTCATTTATTTTACTCAAAAAAATAAATATACCAGGTACAGAACAGGAATCCTTGTTTATTCATTCATCATTCATCTCGCTCAAAAAAATAAATTTACGAAATTCAAAAAGTTATCATTTTATTTATAATATTCGGACATAAATGTACAAGATTCATTCAAGGAATCTTCAATTTATGGAAACTTCTCAAAAAAAATCCAGAAAAAAATACTACGAGAAATTAAATAACTTTTTTTGAAGCTCTTCATAAAATGTCCCTTTGAAGTTTTTATTAATTTCTTGTTTTGATAACTTCAAGATTCTGATTTTTTTCAAAGAAATAATTTGATTTTTCAATCGATTTAGACTGAAACGGAAGGTTTGAGTACCCAAAAAGGTTAGGGTTATAACTGAAAAGTGAGAAATGAGTTGATTTTTAAAAAAGTCAGGAAAACAATTATTTCATGTTTTTTGTACGAATTTCGAGAAAACATGCCGTTTTCAGAGTTTACGAAGAGTACTGTATGTAAAAGTCCGCATTTGGCGTGTGCGTGTTTTCACATTTCGCGTGATTCCATTCTTAAAAACTTTTTTTTTCGATATATAACAGGTCAGAATATTTTATGTAATCCAACTTTTCCTGTAGTTTCAATCCATTCGGAAAAAAATCAGAAAAAAACTGGAAAAAAGCGGAAACGGTACCGCTCAAAAGTGCAAACACGCACACGCCAAATGCGGACTTTCACATACCGTACTCTTCAAATTTAAAAAAGCCCTCGTCGTAGCAACCGAGTTCTAAAAAAAAAAAATCCAAAACCAACCAGAGATGGAGGACAGGCCTCGGTCACAAAGGTCATCGGGGTTGACTGAAAATAAGAAATGGATTTTTTTTTCGAATAAAAAAAATAAAACCTTATTCTGTTTGCGCGAAGATTCACTCTGAACATTACTTTTCGACCTTTTGCTTGACGCATTTTTTAGGTCCGTCGTTGGGACCTTAAACAGTTCATTTTTATTGAGAAATGATGAGTTTCGCACATTGAATCGTTTCCGGAGAGCATCGCGCTCGGCCCGTCGTAACTCTTCGATCTTCTTCTTGTTCTCGCTCGTTATCTTGTTCACCTGGAATAATTTCTTCCATTATCTATGATCCGTTTGGCGTAAAAAGGTCACGTTTTGAAAAGCACAGCGGAATAGAAGCTACCGTAAACAGCCTTTTTCGCCTTTTCCTCTAAAAAGTCTCGAAGCGAAATTTGGTATACGGTATTTTTGCAACTTTTTCTCTACAAAACTGCACAAGAGACTCTAAAATATGAAGGGAATAAAGGTCTTGAAGCGAAGTCAATTTTGGTTTACGGTAATCATTCGAAAATATTAAAAACTTCTTTTTGGACACGTGTTGTAGCCCAATCCGCGTCGGCTTGTCACGATTTTGACTTTTTTTTTCAGCTACAGAGCCCTTCTGTCGAGGTCCGTTTCGGTGCATGCGGCTTTAATAAGAAAATTAATAGAGGTTATCTATGCTCGAGCCTTTTATTAGGACTTTTTCTTATTAAAGGCGCATGCCCAGAGACGGCCGCGTGCATCGAACGGAACAGTCTTTATTAGCTTGAAGGGAAACAAAAATCGTGAAAAGCTGGCTATAAAACCCATTCCACCTTAGCTTGTTCGACCTTTTTTTTTTTGCAAAATGACCGTATACCCAATTCGACCATCAAACTTCGCTTCAAGACCTTTTTTGCCGTTTGTAAAAAGAAAAAAAAAACTTTACGGTAACTTTATTTTCTGATGTGCTTTTGCCCCCCTGAAGTCTGCTCCGATTTCGAATTTCAAAACGATGACGTCATTCGAAAACGCTCCCTATATGACTAGCTATCTTATTGGTTTATCGCACTATTAGGGGCGGAGCTTGAGCGATGACTTTACTTTCAAAATCTGAACACACTATAATTCAACTCTCAATCTCAATAGTAAAATGTCATCCAAGAAGTAAATTTGAATGAAATGAACCTGTTTGCCTTCGAGCAGCAGGTAATTGATAGAAGATTCGAGTTTGTGAACGGCGCGGGCCGTGCATTCGCAGCCTTTGCACTCGGTCATCCTCCAATGATTGGCAATGCCTTTCCATTCGTTCTACGTTCCGTCATTTATGTTCATTTCTAAGAAATAAATCACTTATTTTAGTTCATCTATTCGTTTACTACTTTGAATATTCCGCGTCAACTTGTCACTATTTTTTTATTTCCTCCGAGAGAGAAAAACAAAACCTTTTTTTACCGTCAGTATTTTATTAATTAATAATTCAAAATTATTTAAAAAAATAAGACCTTTACGCATTCTGAAGGAGTAAATAATGATTAACTGAGAGAAGTTCCAGAAATTAGCCACTATAAAAAAAACGCTCTGAACTGAGTGAACCAACCGAATTTTTTTCAGCTTTTTCATAAAAATGAAAAAAATACCTCACCTGGAATTTCAAGAAAAGAAGAAAAAAATCAGGAAAATTTTAACTTTTTTTAAAGTTTAAAAAAATACACCGAGTTGGAGAATGACGAAATTCTACACCAAATGCGCGGGGAAAAAGTTTAGTCGAAATGAAAAATTGGTTTCTCTTTTTTTAATAATTTATTTTTTTACTAAATCAGATTTTTCCAATAGACGAATCTATAAAGTAAAAATCTTGTACATGCAAAACAGAAAAATTCACCAAACGACATGTAAAAAGGATATCCCCTTAAAAAAATCAAAAAAATTGACTGTTTTTATTCAGACATTTTATTTACTCCTAGAAGAAACTTTTCCCTTAAAAAAACTGAAAAACGACTGAAATCATGTCGAATTTCTCAAATTAGACGGGGAAGTTTCGTTTTTCCTATACTTACGCATACTTTTTGACGAAAACCGGTAACAGTCGGTTGAAGAAATCGATCAGGTTGACAATGTTTCTGTTAATGATGGATATAGTGATCTGGAAATTGGTGTTCCCAGTTGTCAATCTAGTGGAGCAAATTTTTGGAAGCTTCTCTTAGGAGTAAGTTAAAATTGCATTAAACAAAATTATAAAAATTTAGAAAAAAGGTGTAAAATTAGAAAAAAGATTAAATTGGCTTATAAATGTTTCTTTCCATAAAAAAAAGAAAAACAGAAAATTTGAACTTTTTGGGTTTTTTTTCAAGTTAAAAAATACACCAAGTTGGGGAACTCGCATGCTGAGCAGGGTAACCCCGCCGTGCTAACACGGGGTCTCCGCGGGTGCCCCCGTATTAAACCCGTAAAAGCCCAGCTGATAGAACTTTTGGCACTTTTTAGCCCAACTGAGACCCCGCTTTAGCCCAGCTGGGTTACCTATTTTTCTTACACCCGTTGTTCCCCCGTTTTAGCCCAACTGAGACTAAAATAACCTCAGAAACACGGGTTTAATACGGGTACACCCGTTGAGACACCTGCTCAGCATGCGAGAATGACGAAATTCTACACCAAACGCGCGGGGAAAAAAAACGTTTAATCGAAATGAAAAAAAAACTGATTTCTCTTTTCTAAAAATTTATTTTTCTCACTAAATCAGATCTTTCAATAGACGATTTTATACTGTAAAATCTTGTCCATGCAAAACAAAAAATTCACCAAACGACATGTAAAAAGCATATCTCCTTAAAAAAAATCAAAAATTCGGCTGTTTCATTCAAAAATTCTATTTACTCTTAGAAGAAACTTTTCCCTTTAAAAAACTGAAAAACGACGGAAATCATGTCGAATTTCTCAAATTAAACGGGGAAGTTTTGTGTTTCCTATACTTACGCATACCTTTTGACGAAAACCGGAAACAGTCGGTTGAAGAAATCGACCAGGTTGACAATGTTTCTATTATTGATGGGATGGTGATCTGGAAATTGATGTTCCCAGTTGTCAATCTAGTGGAGCAAATTTTTGGAAGTTTCTCTTAGGAGAAAGCTAAAATTACGTTAAACAAAATTATAGAAATTAAGAAAAAAGGTGTAAAATTAGAAAAAATATTAAATTTGCTTATTAAATTTTTCTTTTTAATTTCAAAAAAACAGAAAGTTCGAACTTTTTTTGGGTTTTTTTCAAGTTTAAAAAAATACACCAAGTTGGGAAAGGACGAAATTCTACACCAAATGCGCGGGGGAAAAACGTCTAATCGAAATTTTTAAAAAAATTTGGTTTCTCTTTTTCTAATCATTTATTTTTTTCACTAAATTAGCTTTTTTTCAATAGACGGATTCATAATTTAAACTCTTGTACACGCAAAAAAAGATTTCATCAAACGACCAGTCAAAAGAATATTCCCTTGAAAAAAAATATAAAAAAATTTGACTGTTTCATTCAAAAAAATTCGATGTACTCCTAGAAAAAAACTTTCCCCTTAAGAAAACACTGAAAAAAACGATTGAAATCATCTCGAATTTCTTAAATTAGACGGGGAAGCTTCGTGTTTCCTATACTTACGCATACCTTTTGACGAAAACCGGAAACAGTCGGTTGAAGAAATCGACCAGGTTGACAATGTTTCTATTATTGATGGGATGGTAATCTGGAAATTGATGTTCCTGCAATTTCTCTAGTGGAGCAAATTTTTGGAAGTTTCTCTCAGGAGTAAGCAAATTAGGAAAAAAAAAAATTGAATTTGCTTATTAAATTTTTTTACTTTTAATTTCAAAACAAGAAAAAAACAGAAAGTTCGAACTTTTTTGGGTTTTTTTCAAGTTTGAAAAAAATACACCAATTTGGAGAATGACGAAATTCTACACCAAATGCGCGGGGACAAAAACGTTCAAACGAAATGAAGGAAAAAAATGGTTTCTATTTTCTAATCATTTATTTTTCTAACTTTTAGATTTATTCAATAGACGATTTTTATACTGTAAAAATCTTGTACATGCAAAACAAAGATTTCAACAAACGAACTGTCAAAAAGGATATCTCCTTAAATAAAAAAATCAAAAAAATTTGACTGTTTCATTCAAAAACCCTATCTACTCCTAGAAGAAACTTTTCCCTTGAAAAAAAAAAAATGAAAAACGACGGAAATCATCTCGATTTCCTCATATTAAACGGGGAAGTTTCGTGTTTCCTACACTTACACATACCTTTTGACGAAAACCGGTATCAGTCGGTTGAAAAAATCGACCAGGTTGACAATGGCATCTATTATTAGTAAGATGGTGATCTGGAAATTGGTGTTCCCAGTTGTCAATCTAGTGGAGCAAATTTTTGGAAGCTTCTCTTAGGAGTAAGCTAAAATTACGTTAAACAAAAATTATAGAATTTTTAGAAAAAAAGGTGTAAAAATTAGAAAAAAAGATTAAATTGGCTTATAAATTTTTTTCTTTCCATAAAAAAAGAAAAAAACAGAAAATTTGAACTTTTTGGGTTTTTTTCAAGTTAAAAAAATACACCAAGTTGGGGAATGACGAAATTCTACACCAAACGCGCGGGGGAAAAAAGTTTAATCGAAATGAAGAAAAAAATTGGTTTCTCTCTTCTAATCATTTATTTTTTTCTCACTAAACCAGATTTTTTTCAATAGACGAAGTTATACTGTAAAATATTGTACTTGCAAAACAAAAAATTCACCAAACGACATGTAAAATGATATCCCCTTAAATGAAAATCAAAAAAAAAATGACTTTTTCATTCGAAAATTCGATTTACTCCTAGAAGAAATTTTTCCTTTAAAAAAACTGAAATCATCTCGAATTTCTCAAATTAAACGGGGAAGTTTTGTGTTACCTACACTTACGCATACCTTTTGACGAAAACCGGTAATAGTCGGTTGAAGAAATCGACCAGGTTGACAATGTTTCTATTACTGATAGGATGGTAATCTGGAAATTGGTGTTCCCAGTTGTCAATCTAGTGAAGCAAATTTTTGGAAGTTTCGCTCAGGAGAAAGGTAAAATTACACTGAACATTGTAAAATAAAAAAAAATTCAAATTTACTTACGTGGGTTAGTTAATTTTTTTCTTTCGATTAATTTCAGGATGCTACGAAGTACGCTTTTTTTCCAGAAGTTAGTCTTGATACCGGCTATTTTTCTCGGTCACAAAATATCAGAAAAAAAGCAATATTTTTTTCGATTGAAAAGTTCATGAAAAGTGCATTTTTTTCTTTTTTTCTCAATTCAATATTCCAATTGCCAGAAATTTTAATTTCACGAGAAAAGCGAAATTTGATGTTTTTTCGAGTCTCTTAAGAGAAGCTTTCAAAAATTTGCTCCACTAGATTGACAACTGGGAACATCAATTTCCAGATCACCATATCATCAATAATAGGTGACATTGTCAACCTGGTCGATTTTTTCAACCGACTGATACCGGTTTTCGTCAAAAGGTATGCGTAAGTGTAGGTAACACAAAACTTCCCCGTTTAATTTGAGAAATTCGAGATGATTTCAATCGTTTTTCATTTTTTCAAGGGAAAAGTTTCTTCTAGGAGTAGATAGGATTTTTTTAATGAAACAGTCAATTTTTTGATTTTTGACGGGTCCTTAGTGAGTTTTTTGTTTTGCATGTACAAGGTGTTCCAGTATCGATTTTTAGATACGCAGGTGCCTACCGTAAGCCGGCTACGGTAGGAGGTAATGGCTCGATGAATCACTTTTCACGTCATATAATAACTCAGGGAAATATTCCTTCAAAATTAAAACATTTTTTTTCGAAAATTCCAGAGACAGAGTGTTAATTCAAGGACAGAACGTCAAAAAATAAATTAGCTCTCAATAAAATTGTATTTAATTGCACTTTTCGAAACTGCTTTCCCAAACAATAAACAGCATTTTTACCTGCAACAACTATTTATTTGACACATTCCGAGACTTTTGAACATGACAGAAAATACGACATCCACGGCAATTTGATTATATGTTCAATCAAGGCAATTTACAATATTGAACAAAAATAATAAGTTAATGACGTCACAGGTAGAGTTCGTCCGAATGGATCTGGAAAAATTCAGCTCATTTAAGGCCAAAAAAAATGCATGATTTTCTACAAAATTCACAAATTCAAACTGAAAATTTCAAAAATTCCAGGGAACTCCCGAGTGGTCCCTATAGGGGCGACCATAACGGCTCTTAAAAGTTTCCCCATTAGGGATTAGTGTTCTAAAATTCGACCGTTCGACCAATTAGACCGTTCAACTGATATGACCGTTCAGTTTTTCGAACGGTTATAACATGTCATTTTTCTGACCGTTCGTTTGACCGACCAATTTCTGAAATTTACGAAACCGACCGACCTTTTTCGAAGTGACATTTCGAACGTTCGAAAAATGACCGAACATTTTCAGAGTGACATTTCGAACGTTCGAAAAATGACCGAACATTTTCAGAGTGACATTTCGAACGGTCAAAAAATGAACGACCAATTTTGAAATGACGTTTCAAACGATCGAAATTTGACTGAAAAAAGTTTGAAATGTCTGAAATGAAATAAGTTGAATCAACGTATGCGAAAAGTATGGAATTTTGAGAAAACTCCGCGTGCTTCGTTAAAATGAATAAGCTCCTAGTTACTCTGACAAGGAAACTGTTTTTATCCCCCGGTTAAACTTTTGATGAAACTTCGCAGGGGTGTACTTTAAGGCATGCTGATTCCAAATCAAAAATAAAATATCTCGCCTTTTGCCTCGTAGTCAAATTATGACGGCTCAAAGTTTGCACGTGAAAGACTGGAACGCAGTAAGAAGGAATGTGTCTCGCGCACGAGCCCTCACTTCCAGCGTAAGAGAAAATTTTCGAATAGGCATTTCGAACGGTCGAAAAATGACCAACCAATTCAAAAGTAACATTTTGAACGGTCAAAAAATAACCGACCATTTTGAGAGTGACATTTCGAACGGTCAAAAACTGACCGACCATTTTCGAAGTGACATTTCGAACGTTCGAAAAATGACCGACCATTTTCAGAGTGACATTTCGAACGTTCGAAAAATGACCGACCATTTTCGAAGTGACATTTCGAACGTTCGAAAAATGACCGACCATTTTCGAAGTGACATTTCGAACGTTCGAAAAATGACCGACCAATTTCGAAGTGACATTTCAAACGGTCAAAAACCAACATGTCATTCTGAAGTGACATGTTGAAATGTTGAAACTCCAACCGTTCGACCAATGACCATTTATTATGACATGTTGAAAAAATATTGGTCGAACGGTCGGTCGAACGGTCAATTTTCGAAACTATATTAGGGATTACTTTACTTCCCTTAAGGGGCCACTATAGTCCGAGTCAGACCCTAAACCCCTATAGTTAGCACTTTTTCAGCACCTATAAGGTTGTCTTCCTCCCTGACTCCTGTAGGGACCACTCCAGCTTTGGAGGCTTCGGAATCAGATCCTAAATCCCTATAGGGACCACTCTTTCAGCACCTATAGGGGTCGTTTTCCTCCCTGACCCCTGTAGGGGCCCCTTAGACTTTAGGGTTTCGAGATTAGATCCTGAAAGTGGTCCCTATCGAGTTTAGGAAGAAAAGCAGCCCCTATATGTGGCAAAAAGTGCCCCCTAGGGGGTCCGCTACTTAGGCACTCTAGACCCTATAGGGACCACTCTGGCGTTCCTAAGTGAGATCCCACCATGTGATGACGTTGATTTCTTCGCTCCCGACGGAGAACTTGGAATTCGCGATGGATTTTCGCATCGAGCGACCTTAAAAAATGAATTTTCCTCGTTTTTCTCGGATAAAAACCTGCGCTTTTGGGATTTCTTGGCGTTTTCGTGCTCCTCTTTGCAGCGTCTCACGACCTTGATGGCCATTTCACGTTTGAAGGGGATTTCGACCTGAAAAAGACATTCTTGAGGAACGGGAATGGTTGTAAAAGCTTGACAGTTTTAGTGTCTGCGTCTCTCTGTTCCCTCACCGGCGAGGTTAGAGAAAAATGGAAATAGCACGACAACATGAGAGGGTCGCCGAGAGACGAGGAGGGTGCAGAGAAAACAGGCGAAAAACGGAATACACCTTACATCGAAAAAAAAAATTCCGGCTACTGAATCATTTCCTTGTTTCAGCGGATTTTAAAAAAGGTTATGATTTTCAAATTTTTTTTTATTCCCACTGAACTTTATAATCACGACAAGAAATTTAGAGGTTACAAAATTTCACGAGGAAAATTTCTTCCAGATTTTCAAATATTGGTCGCAATTGGAATGGTTCAAAAAGTGGATCTATCAAGTCCATCTTCTTTTTGTCTCAGTTAACCATGCCCTTGCGCGTTAGCCGTTTCAGGCCAGGCGCAACTTTGAAAAAAAGGCACTTTTAGTTATGAGCTTACAAATGAGGAAAATTCAAAAATTTTTCTTAAAAATAAAACAAGTTTCAATCATCTTTTTTTATCGTTATTTGATAAGATGCGCGTTAGCCGTTTCAGGTCGGGCGCAACTTGAAAAAGGCTTTTCTAGCGACAAAAAAATTTTTTTCGTTATCAAACCGGTTTCAATCACATTTTAATGATTTTTTTGATTTTTTTAAACAAGGAATAAAATGAAATTAAGCTTGAAATTGACATCGGATTATCCAATGTTTCCCTGGTCAAAAAGCGATCCCAGGGATGTTCTACCTTGAGGGCCATGTCGGCGAGGATCTTGAAGATCTCCTCGCGAGGGGTCGCGCTGTCGAACCATTCCTCGATCTTCTTGGCCTTCTCCTCGCCGAAGACCTTCTTGAAGCGCCAGTGGCAGGTGATCCGGACGACGTCCTTGGAGAAGATCTCCTGGAGATTTCCTTGTTTTCCGCCGGCCAGGATGTCTTCCAGCTCGTTCGGGATGTGGCGACGGTTCAGGTGGCGGTGGTGATGTCTGAATTTCTTCTTTTTTGGATTTATTGAAGTTTATAGACCACAAATTTATACAGTTTTCAGACAAGATTCTACGCTGAAACAGGTAATTAATGAAGAATTTTGGAGTCGCGTGTTTCATTCGATTTATAATAAGTTCAAAGCAGGTAAGCTTGAAATTCTTCATCTCATCTTCTAAACTGAAAAAATATAAACGTTTCCTCTGGGTAAATCATTTACGGCTTCGCATTTACGGTGCGTAAAACATCTCCGGAAATATCTGTACTGAAGTTGATTAATGAAATTAAAAATGACATTTAACCATTTTTTCGAGGAAAAAACCTATTCAGAACTGCCCAAATATACCTAATTTTGAATAAAAGTCTACAGAGCGTATTTTCTTGAAGTTTTTACGAAAACAGCCTAGATTTAATACTGGAGTAAAAGCACTTTCCGACTGAGATAATGGATTTGAAACAGTATTCAGCCACAGTGAAGGGCTTTTCATGAGGACCTATCCAAACTAAAATACGTATTCTGCAATGAAAAATTATCATAAAATCTTTTTTTTGGATTCCTCAGAAAGCACAGATTTTTAACCGTTACTGAGAAAATTTTTAGTAGTCACTAGAGAGGCTCGCCAAGGACTACTTGGAGAGAACACTGAAATGGCTCCTAAAATTTTAATTGGTAAGTAGTAACGCTGAGACCTATATAGTGGCCACTAACTTTCAACCCCTGGTCACTAATTCGGCATGCTGGAAAAGTCGGTCGGTTCGGTCGGTTTGGAAAACCAGACCACGCCGCAATTTTGCTCTATGGAAAGTCGAATTTCAAACTTTTTTTCCTTTTTCTATATTTTTTCTTCCTTTTTATCGGTTTTCTAGGATATGGGACACATACTCCTCCCTTTAAAATAACTGTTCCTCATTTTCAATTGTTTCCCTAGGTAATGTTTTACCTTTTGTCCGAGGTAACTTTGTTTCTTGCCTTTTTTGTGCGTATTTTACACAATATCTCATTATCAGATCACTTATGATTTTTGATTTCGCTCATTTGTTTAGATGAAGTATCGTGGATTCAAAAAAATTAATGAGAATTTTCAAAAGTTGAATCAGTTCATAATTTTGAATGTAGTATCCATCGTATTTTGCTCGCGAGAACGATACAATTGAATGAAAATAAGCGAAAACCTTTTTATTAAAATTAATAAGAGGAAGAAAAAGTTCAGAAAAGAAAAAAAGTTTGAAATTCTAAGTTTTCCATAGAGCAAAATTGCGGCATGGCCTAGTTTTTCCAAACTGACCGACTTTTTTTAGCATGCCACTAATTCGACTACTATAGTGGCCACTAAAAATTTTCCTAGTAGAATATCAAGGATAAGCTCCGAAAAACTGGATAGAGTTTTTAAGCTATTTATAGAAAATCGCTTTATAGTTATAAAAAAGTGCGTCGGACTCGATCCGACTTCGCTTCGCGATATCCTTCAACAAGAGAATATTTTTGAGAGAAGGTTATCCGTTTTGTGAAGCTTCCCTCACTTTCTTCAACAAACGTTTTAAAAAATGAAAGAAATTCAAGTGGAATCTTAAGTGGTTTCTCAATGAGTACTTTGAGAGGACACTAAAGTGACCACTAAAACGACCTCCATAGTGGCCACTATAGTAGTTTTAGTGGTCTAGTAGTACCCCTTAGACTTATAGAGAAGCCACTAACTTTTAGCCACTTAAGTGACTACTAAATCGACTACTATAGTGACTAGTAACTCTAAAGTGGCCCCTCAAAACTTTCCCAGATTTATTTCACTTTCTTTTCTCAATTTGAAGGCTCCCGGTTACTGTAACCGCCTTTTTCTCTAACCCTCTCCAGTCCTACAGTACTCTCTGCTCCCTTATCACCATACCATCCATAAAACTCCCTTATCAGCTCAAACATACTTCCCTAATCAACGAAACGAGAAAAAAATCGTTTCATTTTGCGACAGACTACCCTTATCAGTACAGTTACCGTGTTATCAGGGAGAAATCACGAAACGCCTTTTTATTCTCAGATAAATTGATAACCTTTCCCCGTCCGAATGCTGCGCTGGCACGATTCCGAGCACCTGAAAAAGGAATTTTGATAAAAATCGGGGCTGATAATTATGAAATTTCCCTGACGGCGCCTCGGGTCTGCCCGGGGCAAGTCCGACTGATATGATTACTGACGTTTTCCGACGTTTTTGTGAAGAAGTTTGAAGTTGGAATTCGAAAAGACATGCTTCTTATGGGATCTAGTTCAACTAGAGTGTGATAGAAAGGGATTCCAGACTATTTTCAAAATATTTTTTGAAGTACGAAAGAATTTTTTTTTTTGGTTATTTTTTCATTTATTTTCAATTTTCGAGGTTTTTCGCTCTAAATTCGATTGAAAAAAAATAGTCAGGTCTTAAATTAATCTATAAAGCTTTCAGACAAGCTTCATCTAGAAGAATTTCTTACCCATATGAAATAAAAAAATACACAGAAACTTGAAAAAAATTGAGAATCAACAAAAAAATTATTTTTCGATTTTTTTCAGACCAACTATACTGTTACAAAAGTGAATTCATGATTTTTTTAAAAAAAATAATTTTTTTCCAGTTAAAGTATGACAAAACCGAACTTTCCAAGTTTATTTTTTTCATCTTTTTGATCTTTAGAGCCTCTTATCTTTTTTTCGGTTTCAGATTCACCTTAATTTTAACGGTCAGACGAATTTCATCTAAAAAAAATTTTAGTCCATTTTTTTATTTGTGATACAGACGAATTAGATAGAAATTGAGAAGCAGAAACATTTGTTTATTTCGATTTTTAGAGAAAAAAAAAGTCATTTTTAATCGAAATTTGAACAGACCCTCTTGGAGTGAAAAAAACGGCTGAAATAAATAAATATAAAATAGTTTAGTTTTTTTGAAAAAAACTCAAAAATTTTTTTAATAGTTTTTTTCCAAAGGGGTGCATTCCCAGAATGACCATAAATATTTTTATTTTATTCTTATTTCAATAAAACTGGTTTCTGTACGTTTTTTTCCTTGCCTAAATTTGATTTTTTTGAAGATTTGTGGTATAATTTTTTTGACGTAAAAATTTCAAAAATTTCCAAAATTTAACTTTTTGAAATCGCAATTTTCAAATTTTACAATGAAATATATGAAGCCATGATATGATTTCCAATCCAAAAAAATTTAAAAAAATGTCTTTTATCAAAAAAATTCGCAAAAAAATGTTTAAATTATTCACAATAAATCTCAGTTTCTGTTTTTTTCATACTCCAAGCTGAAAAAAACTGATTGAAAATGGTTCTTCAAAACGATTTTTTTAGAACTTTAAAAAAATCATTCTAAAACAGAAAAAAACTTTTTTTAGCACTCAAAGTCCTTTGTTTACATTCCTCCATTTTTTCAAGATTATGAAATTTTTCCCAATTTCAAGTTTACAAGGTCTTTCCAATTGAGTTCATATCCCCATAATAATTCTAAAATCACTTCTAGAAATCGCATGAATTTCCCAAAAAACTCACAGCAAGGAGGACACAGAGAAGAAAGAGAGTACGAGGCATGGTCGGCGGGTCGACGGCACCTGGCGAAGGCTTATCAGCCCAACTTTTGGGGGCTGCCTCCGACTTGTGAGGAATCTGCGCCCCGTCGTGCATGTGAGCAGAATCGCCACGTCCGTAAACACCAAAGTGCCAAAATTGAATGCAAAATACGTCACAAGTTCCATGGAGGCTCGAAATGAGCGTCGGGTACGAAAACTACAAAAACTTCAGTTTAGTTGATTTTTTGTTATTTAATGAAAAGTAATAAAGGGTGATAACCTTAGGACACATTCAATAAGAAAATAAAAATGAATATTTTCAAGTAAATCGAGTCGAAAACATTCCTTTAAAACTTCAATGGAGAGCGCACTTGTTTAAAGTACTCTCTGTGAGAATAAAAAAAATTGAATTGACTTGCATAGGAACACAGAGAAATGAAAATATATAAAAAGAGAAGAAAATGAAAATAAACAAAATAAATGTTAAAAAACTCTCTGAAGCCCCTTCAGGAGCCCCTTCATTTTAGTAGAGCGCACATTCCCAAACTTTTGCTTCATTTATTTATTTTTTGCGAGTTTTCTTGATTTTTTTTCTTTTTTGTTTTTCTTTTGCGTTGAATAATAAATTTGTGTTCAATGGATTGGTCTGTAACAATATATCGAAACGTTGATGTGAAGCATTTTTTCGTCTCAGGAAGTCTATTTATTTCTCTCCCCTTTATTTTTCTGATTCTAATGACGCTTTTTAAAATAATCTAATTGTATTTTTTTCTCATGAGTTAATGAACTTTAAACTAAAATTTACTGATTTTTTTAGAGAATCTTAAAGAACTCTGGTAGTTTTTTTGGATGATTCATTTGCACTTGATTAGGCAATAAAAACGACTGGCCTCCTTGTTTTTTTCCAATAATGATTCACAAAAAAGGAATTTTCTTATTGAACGCTCCAGGAATCTTGGAGAAAAAAATATAATTCAAAAACTTAGGATACCTGTGAGAAAAACTATTCAGATGTTTTTTTAATTCCCAAAGTTGAGGTTTTTCCAAATTTTTTATCAAAATGTTTTTATTTCTCACACACAAGTACAAAAATTTAACTATTTCTCAATCTTAATTGGAAAAAGCTTAGTTTGGGTCTTTTTTTTCAAAATTAACTAGTTCGATTGAATATTTCATACAACTTCTGGATGTTGCATCATCTACCTACACTCGTAAATAATGTCAAGATGATAAAAAGGCTCATTTCAAGGACAAGAATTGTGTGTGACCGCTCGTTTTTTTTTATCGATACAAGTTGGGAAGTGTCAAATGATCCGTTATGGTCACATGTCCACGAAAAAATGATTCTATGTTTATAAAGATGCACTTTTTATTGGTTGATGAAGATCGATTGGTGGACTTTGAACTGAATGGGTCTCCGTTTGCTGTGGGATTTCAGAATCAGACCAGAAATAATTCCAAGAAGGAAAAAAAAAAGAAAAAAAAAGGTTTAAATTTTTTACACAATAAAAATTTTTCGTAATTAAAATGCAGGCAAGGAAAGAATAAAATAAAACATAATCGATTTTTTTCAAACATTTTTTTATGAAACAGTCACTTCAAGTTTTTTTATAAGAAATGAAAATGGAAAATCTGAAATTATCTAATTTCTTTTTGACTCCATTTTTTTATTATTTTTTTCAATTTTTTTCATTATTCTTTTTTTACAGTTTATTTTACAGTCAAAACCTGAAATTTTTCGGAATTTTTTTAGAAAAAAACAGTTTCATAGTTAATCATACAATAGAAAAAAATTGAGCTTTACATATATTATTTAAAAAAAAACCTCAAAAAGCCCATTTTCTAGCTTACAACTTCACAATCCGACGAAAAACCCTCAAGTGGTCATTTGAAGCTTAAAACTTTGAATTCCCAAAAAAAAAACCCTCAAGTGGTCATTTTTAACCTTAAATCTTTGAAATCAGAAGAGAAACCCCTCAAGTGGTCATTATGATGCTTACGACTCCACAATCCTACGAAAAAAAAACCCTCAAGTGGTCATTTTGAAGTTTACAACTCTTTAATATGACAAAAATCTCTCAAGTGGCCCCTTCTCGACACCCGATCCGTTTATGTTGTCTCAAGGAGATTGCGGGAAACCGTCGTTGATAGAAGGGGTCGAATAAGGTCATTTTGGCCCCGCCTCCCCGGCCATATCGGGCCATAACCCCTGCGCAAATTACGGTAGTTCTCGGCGGCGCGTCTTTCATCCGCCGTTCTGCGCCGCCCATCTTCTTACAGTTTATGTTTCGCTTTCCTCACTGGGTGGTTATCATTTTTTGTGTTCAATCTTGAACATTTTTGACTTTTTTTCATCATTTATTGAAGTTTTTTTATTTTTTTAAGAACGCAATTGACCTTGGAGGTACTCAGAAAACGAAAAAAAAAGCGGTTTTAACTCGTTTTTGGATATTTTTCTGAACCCGGGTGTCAAATTTGCAGCCGACCTGTCACGGTTTTAGCTAAATGCCATCTAATTCTTCAATCATTACCGGAGAAAACTTTTTAAATAATTTTTTTACCGGCTCATAATGAATTTTTTTAAAGTTCTGCGTATTTTATAAAATTTCAAATTTCAAAAAAAAATTTTTTAATGTCTAAAAAAATTTCTCTAAAAAAAATTAGGGGTAGTTCCAGGTTCGGATATCTAAAAAAATAAGCGAAAAAAATCAAATTTTTTTACAAATTTTCGGGGTGGGAAAAGGGGTTTTCAACCTTTTTAAAATAAATATAAATGCTAGTTTTTCAAGTTTTTTTCGAAATTATTTTTGCTTAATATTATTTTTTTCATTTCAAGTGAGATTCCTGTTTCGCCGTAACTTCTTATTTTTCAAACTATTTTTCAAATTTGTTCAACTGCCTTTTACGTGATTCAAAGTAATTTCGAGGAATATAAAATAGAGGCTGATTTTTGAAAAAAATATAACTAAATTTTTGGAGAGTCAGAGATAATTTTGCATTTTCCGACAAGAGATTTCAAAAAATCGTGCCTCTTTCGCAAGGCGTTAAAAAAAATGTTTTTGTAAAATTTTTTCATTTTTTTGAACTTTGAGAGGCTTTAACTTCTTTCAAAGACCTCATTGTTGGTTTTTTAACCGAGTTCTGAAATCAGCGTGAAAAGTTATTCTAATAGAAAGTAGTTTTTTTCAAAGTTCCCTATTTTAATGAATTATTAAAACACGGATTTACTCAATTATCATGCAAAAATCTTATATTTTTAAGTTTAAAAACCAAAATATTCAATTATTTAGAGCTTTTCCCGACAGAATGGTCAAAAAGCGTGAGTCAACCCGAAAACCAGGACCCATTTTTTTTCCTCGCACTTGAATCAACTGATCTGCTCCGAAAGGCGGGAGAATGTCCGAAAAAGGCGCCAGAAATACTCCGTAATCCCCGTGACAAACATTTCAAAACGACAATCACTCATATCATGGTCCGTTCTGCATACACAGCCCTCTCGGACACTGGAAAATCAGCTGTCGGATGCGAGTTTCTGTTGCTGGGAAGTTCGTTTTGCTTTGGGATTTTTTGAAAATTGGCTAGAACAGTCCTGGATGTACTAGAAAACGATTCTGAAAGTTTCAAGCTAGAAAACTTCCTAGTTTTCAAGAAATAAGGGCTCGAAATGGCCCTTTTCAACGGATTTTGAGGACTTTTAGGCTTTCTTTCTCGGAAGCTAGGAAATTTCAAAGGTTGAGGCTTTGAGGAATTGTTTCTGGTACATCAAGGAGTGTACCAGCCAATTTTTTTAGGACATTCCCAACCGAAAAAAAGTGAAATGACCTTCCTTGTCAGTTGATTCTTGAGGTCAAGCTATTATAAATATTTTTTTCCAACATTTTTTTATTTTTCAAAAAAATAATTTTTTTCAATAATTTTTTTAGCTTCATTTCCGTGTCCTCGCTTTGATTTTTCAGAAAAAGTGCTTATATTTCGATTTTTTTAAAATTTTTTTAAAAATTTTTTTCAATCTTCAATTTTTCCTATCTGCAGGTTTTTTTCGATGTTCTCTACGGATCAGTTTGATTTTTTTGAATTGTTTTAAATGTTGAAATTTATTTTTTTGTTCAATTATTGAACGAACATTAAAAATAAAGTGTGAGGCAAAAAAATGCATCGCGATATTATGCGTCTGACAAGATCTCTGTTTCTTTGTGAGTATATATTTAAAAAAATTGATTTCATTTCTCGTTCGTAAACATAGTTTAAAGACCAAATTTAGAGGAATTATCGAAAAAATGACTGAAAATTCGATTTTATCTGATTCGGGCCGAATTTCAAACCGTTTGTTGAGCAAAATTACAGGCCCTTGAAGGTTCTTCTCTACCTGGCCCTATAGGGGACACTTCAGCTTGCAAAAGTGGCCATTCTAGGGTTTATTAGTATTTTTCATTGTATGAGAATAAGTATTTCCATGAGATAAAATCGATAAATGAACAACAGAAGATTAATTGATGAGATTTTGTAAAATATCATAAAAATTATAGACCGCCATAGGGGCCACTCAAGCTTAAGGGACTTTCGGCTTGGAAAATAAACCCTATAGGGACCACTCAAGCTTAAGGGGCTTTCGGCTTGGAAAATAAACCCTATAGGGACCACTCAAGCTTAAGGGGCTTTCGGCTTTGAAAATAAACCCTATAGGGACCACTCAAGCTTGAAGGGCTCTGAAAATGAACCCTATAGGGACCACTCACGCTTAAGGGGTTTTTGGCTCGGAAAATGAACCCTATAGGGACCACTCAAGCTTGAAGGGCTCGGAAAATGAATCCTATAGGGACCACCTTAGGGAGCAGTATGTCCCCTGTAGTGGTCTCTGTTCTCTGAGCCCTTTAGGGACCACTTTAGCATTCCTAAGTACTTTTTCTCGAAAAAAGGTGTTCAATATCCAATCCAACTGCTGTACCCCTAAACATGACCTTCCCCTGCCAAAAACCCATATTATTTGCCCTCAACGGTTGTCACGAGCCACGTGACAGGTTCACTCACCACCTTCTGACGTTCTTTTTTGTCTCGAAACCAATAAAAAAGAACGTCGGAAGGGAAGAAGTTGCGACGGAGGCCCCAACATGGCAACAATAAGCTTTTGTGACGTCGAACTGGGCGCGTTATTAGGAAGAAAGAAGATTTCGTGTTTGCGTTTGCACGTCGTCGGGGAAGGTCGTAAACCGACGTGTTTCAGGCCGTCAGCCATGTACTTGTCGACGGCGTCGTGCAGTCGAGAGCTCTCCCATTTCCCGGAAGGCGTTCAGCAACACCAGCCCATGGAGCTCCATCATGGATTCCAGCCCAAGAATGAGGTGAGTTTGGTAGGAATGGTCCCACTAGATTTCCAGAACTATTGAAAGGTTCAACAAGCTTCATTTGAAAATATTGGCGCGAAAAGATAAATTCAAAAATTTCCCGCAATTTGTTCACCTAGAAGTACCTCAAAAAATTTCTTTAGAATATTTTTTTCATAAATTTTCATCATGAAGGCCTTTCTAAAGGTGTTGAAAATAAGTAGGTCTTTTTATTATTGTGGTAGTTTTTTTTATGCCAACCATTCCAAGTGCGACCAGTTAAGCTTTAAAAAAGCGACCATTTGAGCTTAAAAAGTGTGTAAATAATTTGTAACCGACCAAAAACTACTTGCGCGTCGCGTATGAGAAATTATTGTAGTAGTTGTTTTTATGCCAACTGTAACACCTTGAGCCATTTCAAGTGCGACCATTGGGACTCTAAAATCATTTGCACCCGACTGAAAGCTACTTGCGCGCGGCGTCATAAGAAAGTGATAAATCGAACTTTGAAGGTTTGGCTATAGACTTTGTTCCGACCGTAAGACTTTGAACCATTCCAAGTACGACCATTTGGACTCAAAAATAACTGGCACCCGACTCAAAGCTACTTACGCACGGCGCCATAAACGAGCTGTTACAGGCGTTGAGCCATTCCAAGTGCGACCATTCAAACAGAAATATTTTTAAATAATCACTTCAAATTTAAAATTCGAATAATTTCATTATTTTATTGATTAATTTTGCAGGTCCACGAGCACCTGCCCTACTATGATCTAACTCATCATCCGAGGGTCAATTTCGGTTCGAAAAAATATTTTTTTGACTGAAAAATTCATTTTTTCAGAACCAGAGCCTTATGTCTACAATTCGGCAAACATCATTCCAAGCGAAGATTATAGCAATTGTCACTACAACGGGATCGATAATAACGATGTGAGCTAGAAAAAAATTAATCTTCGATAAGAATATTAAGTGTTATTAACAAAAAAATTCAGGGGAAATTTTTCAGTTTTTTTCCAGAAAAAAAGGAGCCAACAGTTTTGAGGACCGAAAAACGTAATAAAAATAGATTAGATTTTTTTCAAGCTTTGTTTAGAAAAAAAGTTTGAGAAACAGGAAAACGTTAAGAAACTCGATTTTTCGAAGAAAAACTCAAGTTGGATAGCACCTTCCAGCAACGGAAAAAAAGACGTTTAACTTGGAAAAAACTGAAAAACTAGCTTGCATCTTTGAGAGCAATGAAAGTCTACTGAAATTTATGGAAAATTGCAGGCGTTTTTTTCTGATTTTATCTTTTTCCGACATTTTTTTAAAGGGAACCGTTTCCAGTGTTATGTTGAGTGAGGCGAGATTTGCAGATATCAAAAAAATCCGGAAAAATGTTTTTTTGAGATTTTTTTCAGTTTTATTCTATTTTTTTACAAGAGAAGGGGAGCCGCCAGTTGAGCTTTTTTTAATCATTTTGATGAATTTTTGAACTCACGAAAAAATTATGTCTGTTGCCGGCTGAAAAATTGACTTAATTTTTGCGAAAATATTCTCCGGATTCTTTGAAAAAAATTATCAGATTTTTCGATTTTTCGGAGCTTGTGAATCGTCGAAAGTTCTCATTTCCTTCATTAAATTGACACAGGCGAGCTTGAAGGCTTCATAATTTACTGAAAGAAAAAAAATTTTCATAAAAAAACTTTTTTTAAACTGGAAAGCGATTCGAAACCCAGAAAAAAATCTGAAATTTCAAAAAAAGATTGAAATTACATCCCTATAGTCCGTTCACCGCGACTTGACAGTTTTCGTGTCTCTGTGTCTCTCTGTTCCCTCGCCCGCGAGGTCAGAGAGAAAATAGCACGTCAAGAGACACCGAGAGACGAAGAGAGCGCAGAGAAAAAAGAAAAAAAAATGATTGAAGGTCTTCTCCGGAATGTACATGTCCTCCCCGATGTCCACCTCGACGTCCTCTTCGAAATCGGAATTTTCCGAAGAGGAAATCGAGTTCGTCCATCGACTCCCGCCACACATCGAGAATAAGGTAGCACCCTAAAAAGGTCGCCATCAAGCCATTCCAAAGGTCTATTTCCCGCCGTCGGCCGTTAAACCGCGCCCGTTCCAGTGCAAGAGACGCGACCGCGAGACTTTGGACCGGCGGAGAGTTCATCGCTGCATGCATCAAGGTTCGTTGCAAAAATAAGATCTGTAAATTGACATTTTGAATGAATAATGAAGCTGGGACAGGAAAAAGCGCTCATTTTAGTATATCCTGTTCAAAGCGTTTCCGTGAAATCCAAAATACCCGTCAGAGATAGAGAAATACAACTAAATTTTGGAGAGTCAGAGATAATTTTGCATTTCTCAAAAATCACTTGAATACAGCATGAATTTCAAGTAGAATGACGTCATTCAAAAACGCTCCGTGGATGGCTCGCTTTCTGATTGGTTTATTGAGCCATTAGGGGCGGAGCTTGAGCGTTGACTCGACATTCAAAATCTTAACAGACTATTCCAAAAAAAAAAAATTCAAAACCGTCAAAATTTTTTTAATTATGCGAGAAATTAATAACTGTCTCATTACCAGGTTTTTTTCCCTAAGTTTTTCAAAAATTAACTACATATAAGGATAGGTCTTTAACTTAAATAACATTACGAGCATAAAAAAATTTAGAAATGAAAAATCTTGGTTTTTTGTAAAATTCTCATTTTTTTCCAGGCATTTATTAGGTTTTTATAGTCCGAAACGTTTATAACTGTAAAAATCCTAAACCATCAAAATTTCTCGAAATTTTTCAGCACAAAAAACAAGAAAAGAAAGAACAGAGAACAGAAGCTATACAAGGAAAAAAGAAAAAAATTAAAATAAAAGATGGAAAAAATATTGAGACTGAAAAGCACAGATGCGCTCCAGAGACAAGTCCAGTTACGGTAACTTCTTCCATTTTTTTGAAAGTTTTTTTCAGTTTTTTTCAACGTTTTTTTGAAGTAATTTCCGCGAAATGAAAAATGTTTCTGATTCTTAAAAGTTTAGTTATCTTTTTCAAGCTCTGACGACTATTTTGAACATGCCTTTTTTTTTTTAGCTGAATTCCCATACCCAAGTTTGCCGTTTCTCTTAACTTTTAAAATGGAAGATAGTTTGAAAAAAACGCTTCTCCTAATTCTTCGTCTTTTCGACTTCTTAATAGTTTCGGATAAGTTACGAAAAGACAGGGTGAAAGTAAGGAAAAGGATTCTTACTCTTACGCAACTGAAGTGATCCCTAGAAAGGCTCAGAAACGTCCGGAGCACTTCCTTTTTGTGTTACCAACTAGGAAAATTTTGAGTGGCCACTATAGTAGTGTTTCATCCCGTATTCCTTCCAGTAACTCTGATAATTTTAAAAAAAACCGATTGGATCAGTTATGTTGATCCATTGACCCCTAAAGTGGCCACTAAAATTCTTAGTGGTCTGGCAGTAGCACTTAGACCTCTACAGTGGCCCCTAACTATTTAACCCCTTGAGTGGTCACTAATTTGACTACTATAGTGGCCACTAAAACGTCAAAACCCTATAGTGGCTACTAAAAACTTTTCCAGGATGTCCGAGGAAACAGAAAAAAACTTTTGCAGTTTTGTCTCCTCTAGATTTACAAGCATTTTCCACAAAAACCAACAATTTTCATTTGAAGGCTGCGACAAAGTCTACACGAAAAGCTCGCACCTGAAGGCGCACCTGCGGGTCCACACAGGTAAATCTTTTCGGCCTCTTTTTTCCCCTCAAGTACCTGGGCAAACTCATTGGCAACAATCAATCTTGTACTTGTCGACGCGTTTTTTGCCCCTTTTTCTAGCCTCTGATTCGGCTGTAACCCGATATGGGCCCGCTTTTTGGCGAGCCGATCAGAGCAAATATTTCCGCACTTTTCGGTGGCTCGTACTCGCCTTTTATGGTCAACACACTTGATACAGTAATCCCCTCGTTGAGCACGTCGTTTTCGCGCCAAGACATGTCGGGGCGGCTTGAAAAAATTTTTGATTTTTTTTTTTGAAATGAGAACTCGTTCTTGTGCGTGGTTGATATATATGCATACTTAATAATCCTAGAGTGGTCCCTATAGGGGCTAGGAGTACAAGAGCTCCTATAGGGGGCACACAAGTATCCCCTATAAGGGTTTTTTGTATTTGCTTTTCAGGCTGAAAAATGATTTTTTTTTTTTCGATTTCCATGACTTTCCTGTATCTCACAAAATTCAAATTTGAAAAAAAATAGATAAAACAGTTTCGTTTGTCTGATGTCCATTTTTGATGATTTTCTGATGAATTTCGCCTAAATTGAAAATTCATGACCGCACGGAGAATGGATGGATTTTTTTTTTCAAATATGCAACCGACCAAAAACGGCTTGCGCTTGGAAGATTTTTTGAAGAACTTTTTTGATTTTTGGACTTTTCCAGGTGCAATAAAAGTGTTAAAAATTGAGATTTCAGAAGGAAATCTTTCATTTTCTGAGGTTTAAAGCCTTTTTTTGCTATAGCAGTTTGAAAAATGACAATTTTTACAAATTTAAAAAAGAATCAATGTTCCTACGGTACCTCTCAAAAGTTCATCAACCCGATTGCGGTAAAATGAAACCCTAAAAAGGGTGTCCTTGGTGTTTTAGTGCTTAATAAGAGACCCACCGCAGGTCCATAAAATTCTCGTCCTCAATAAAAATTCCTCCTTTTTCCGTTCGCCGCCAGGTACCCAATTTGTCCGATAATTACAGGTGATAGTGAATTAGTAAATATTTTCGGTTTTTTGTTGGCTCAACAGATTAGAAAAGCCAGGGAGGCCGAAAAATGCCTTGGCTATGATATATTTGCATTGGATCGGCCACACTTCCGCCGCTTCTTCTTTTGGGAAAATTTTGGGGGTTTATTAGATTAGAAGCCTGTTTCGGTTATGAACCGGAATTTTTCAAATTAATTTTTTTTTCCCAACAAAGGGTCGCTATAGTGAGAAAGTTCGAAATTCCGCTTCATTTTCTCAAAAACACTTCGGATGTGCTCCGGACGTTTCTGGGCGATTCAAGGGATAACTTAAGGGTTCTTACATCGCTTCAGACGTTTCTGGGCGATTCAAGGGATAACTTAAGGGTTCTTACATCGCTTCAGACGTTTCTGGGCGATTCTAGGGATAACTTAAGGGTTCTTACATCGCTTCAGACGTTTCTGGGCGATTCTAGGGATAACTTAAGGGTTCTTACATCGCTTCAGACGTTTCTGGGCGATTCTAGGGATAACTTAAGGGTTCTTACATCGCTTCAGACGTTTCTGGGCGATTCTAGGGATAACTTAAGGGTTCTTACATCGCTTCGGACGTTTCTGGGCGATTCAAGGATCACTTAAGGGCTCTGAAGATACTGAAGTGGTCACTAAACGTTCCCGTTGGCAATGTCCGAATATAAACTTTTCTTGGTTATTTTTAAATGCAAGTCTGATATTTTTTTATCAATTGCGGAACTAGGAAATCAAAATTTTGAAATCAGAAAAGTTATTGATCTTCTTCAAGACCTCTGAGGATCTTTAGAAACGTCTAAAAATTTACAAAAAAACCTGATTTTTTTCCTTTTCAAATTCTTAAAAAAATTCAATTTTTTTATATAAGGCTGCAGCCAATGTACCCATTATCATTATAAAAAAACCAA
The DNA here is from genome assembly GCA_904845305.1 of Caenorhabditis auriculariae. Taxonomy (NCBI): domain Eukaryota; kingdom Metazoa; phylum Nematoda; class Chromadorea; order Rhabditida; family Rhabditidae; genus Caenorhabditis; species Caenorhabditis auriculariae. The sequence goes on from CAJGYM010000054.1 coordinate 530,853, forward strand.
AAAAAGGCCATTTTTTTCAGGGGAAAAGCCTTACTTATGCCAATGGCCGAACTGTCGATGGACTTTCGCGAGATCCGACGAACTCACGAGACATTACCGGAAACACACCGGCGCCAAGCCTTTCAGGTCCTTTTTTTGATTAATTATTGTCCCTTTTCATTTTTTTACTGCCTCAGAATAAATTATTTTTGGAAAAAAAAATTTTTACAAAATTATTTATTGAAAAAGTAATCAGAACTATTTTTCAGATGTCTCGAGTGTACACGGTCTTTTGCGAGGAGCGATCATTTGCAGGTGAAATTTCAGATTTAACTAAAAAAAAATGATTACTTTATTTTTAATAACCTTAGGAGTTACTATAGAGGAGCAGTTTTTCATATTGATTTTTTTTTTTCAAGGAAAACTAGAAAATTTGCTCAAAAATCAGCGGTTTATATCTAATAGATGCTTTTTTCACAACGAAAAGACTTCATTCGGTAAACTGGAAAAGAAAATGGTCGCATTTGGAATGGCTCGAAGCGTGGCGGTCGCGTTGCGGCTGCATTTCAACGGCCGTATTGGTTGCCTAAAGTGTTTTTCAATGCCCCCGAGCCAAAGTCGTTTCAAGTCGGGTTATTAAAGCAACCGGGACGCTTCGAGCCATTCCAAATGCGGTCCTGAGCCTTTTTCTAATGATTTTTCAGTAAAATACTTTTTTTGTGGAGAGAATTTCTCATATGTCGGTTTCCCGTTTCGAACAACTTTTTTTAAACTTTTAAACTTTTATTAGTGATTCGAAATCTGGGACTTGAGAAATTATCTAATGACAAATATCAACAGAGATATGAAAAAAATGGTTTTAATCGTTTTTTTGATTTCAAAAGCGAACAAAAAAGATTTGAAAGACCCCTATAGTGACCACTTAAACTTCAGGGGCTTTGGAGTCAGATCCAATCCCTATAGGGGCCTCTCTGGCGCTTCAAACTTTAGGGAATCTTTTAATAATTCGTTAAAAAAGGGCTGATTGACCGAACTTCAGGGGAATTAATTTTTTCAACGGTAGAATGACATTGTTTTCATCCATTATTTCATAAAATTTCGGTATTTTTTCGTATTTCCAAGCTTTTCCAGCTGCACATGAAGCGCCACGATCCGTTGTTGGCCTCGACTTTGCCGGATTTATCACTGGAAGACTTGGAAATGCTTGAACAATAAAGAAAAATCATATTTTTTCGCATTTTTGTCCCCCTGCCCCATGACGTCATTCACCCATTTTTCAGTAGTCTTTCATTCAGTTTTTGAATAAAAATGAGAAAAATTATATTCCTTGTATAAGTTTGCAAGAAACACATCAGGAGAAAATGAATAAGAGGTATAAGTATCGACTTTGAAACGGAGGAGTCATGGGATTTTTCGATTTTTTTTTTCGAAGGTTTTCAAGTTTCGCAATGAAACAGCTTTAAGGTTAAAATTGAAAAATGATAAAAAGGGAAAAAAATTATTGGATTTTAGTTCAAAAAAAAGGAAAAATTATTTCGGAAGACTGAAAATTTGAGTCAATTAGCCTAAATTCAGTTTTCGATTTTAAGGAAAATTTTTAGCTCCTAGCTCCCTTAAACCTTGAAAAATGTTTAAATTAGCTGAAAATCAGTCAAAAAACCCTTTGAACTATGAACAAACTGATTTGAAATGTCAAACTGCACGAATTTTCGAAAAAAACCATGGCTCAATGTCTCAAAAATAACAGATTTTTCCTGTTTTTTTTTTTTGAGCCATTTTTTTCTCAACAAATTCAAATATTCTGTAAAATGGGACACTCAGGAAAGTTTTTTTGTGGTGATGTAAAAAAATATCATTCCGGCAGAATTTCAGAAAAAAAAATTTTTTTAAATTTTTCTTTTTGGTTCTTTTTGTCCAGTTTTTTTCGAATAAATTTCTCCTTTCATAACATTTTTTTATCTCTTTCAAAACCTTAACACATGTTACAAAAATAGGCTCAAACTTTATGTTCTCGCAAACAAGAGCGCAAAAAAAGAAAAAAATGGCCGGGGCGAAAATTGGTTGCACGTGTGTCGGTCGGTTGCATTTGCCGCGATTTTCATCTTTCAGCTCCTACTTTTTTTTTGAAGTTTTCAAATATTTCTGAGCTTATTTTTTTACGATTTTTTTCGTATTGAAATAGTTTTCAAATCGTATTTTTTTGAAGTAGAACTTCAGGCCAAAAATGATATTAATGACAGAAAAAAATATTTGAAACTGAGAAATTTTTGAAAAATCTTGGAGAATCTGAGGAAAAAAATATAATTCTAATGAAAACTCAGTTTAAAAAACTGAATTTCTATCCATTTTCCGTTGCTTGATTTTCCGGTCGCATTTGGAATGGCTAAAAAGGCGCTGCTTCTATTTTTTTTTTCTTGCTTGCTTCTTTCAAAAGGCGCTGCCTTTTTTTAGTTGAAACTTAGAACTGACACTAGGAAAAACACACTAAGTTATTTTTTACCACTGCGCGCAAGTCGTTTTGAAGTCGGACGCCCATTTTTAGCAATCGCTGCTGTTTGAGCCATTCCCCGTGCGACCACGAGTTGACTTTTTCAGGGAAATGTAATTTTTGTACTGTTAGATCATTTGAACATTTTTATGTTTCCACTTTTTTTTCTCAGCACAGTAGCAAAAAGAAAATAAAACATGAAGTTCTTCAAGTTTTTGTGAAGCGTTAAAGTCATCCAAAACTTTCAAAAAGAAAAAACCAATGTTTCCTTTCAAATTTCTCCTGCGAACTTGTCCCTTTTTACACTTCCTTCTTGTCCGACAGCTTTTCTAGCTCAAAAAAAACTGGAACAACAAGACATTTAGGTGAAACAGGAATGTGCTGGTGAGGCTAATAAAACCAGCAGCTGTTGTAAAATAAATATGGTGGACAGGGATTACGTTATTTTTTTCTTGCTAGAAATTTGAAAATTGAAAAAAAGAAAAAAATCATGAATTTCACATTTTTTTCATTACTGTTATACAAAAAGATATAATTTTTTTAATTTTTTTAATTTTTTTCTATGATACTTCTTTGAAAAAAATATTTTTTTATAGGTGTTTTTTTGGAAGTTTCTGCACTCATAAAAAAATCAATTTTTTTAACTTAATATTGATTTTTTTGAACCTTCAACAGCTATTTTTTACAAAGATAGTTCATTTTACTACCTTTTTAATAAATATTTTTTTGAATCTTAATATACAAATTTCCGTTTTTTTATTCATTTTATCTAAAGAAAACCCAGCATTTTGGCCAAAATATATTTTTTTACTCCCAAAAAGACGAAAAAAATGTGAACTTTACAAAATTCTCCTTGAGACTTTAGTGAAACGAATAATAAGAACTCATATTATTTAAAAAAATTTCATTCTCTATTGAAACAGGAAAGCAGCCAAATTTTTTTCTCAGAAAATTTGTCTTTTTTTAAAATCATTTTTCCATTTTCTTTCCCTAAAATTATATATTATTGGAACGTAAAGAAGAGACAATGATGAATAAGATTTGAAAAATTAAGTTATAAAAAAACCGAGAAAATTTGAAGTCATTTAACTTGCTTAAATCATTTTTTTGACAAACTTTTTGAGTTTTTTTATCGATTTATAATTTTTTTCACTTTTTTTGTGATTTTGCACATTCTGATCATTTTTTTAGATATGATTTTTTTATTGAATGACTCTCAGAATGATCTTGAAATGTACACAAAAAAACGAGTTTGAAGGTTTTTTTCGGAATTTTTTTAAAAAAATAGTTTTTTTCATCTTCCAGAGTGGACCTTAGGAGCCCTTGAAGGTTCCCTTTAATTTACTTCCCCTATAGGGACCACTTCAGCGTTAGGCCTTTGGGGTCGGACTCTAAACCCCTATATGGACCACTTTTGTTGCTCCTATAAGAGCTGTGTGTTCTCCTCACCCCTAAAGTGTACACTCTGGGGTTCCTAACCGATGATCGACATTTGAGGGTCCATAACTTTTTTCACAGGCCTTTCTGCCAGTTTTTAATAACGGATTTGGAATCAGCATGAAAACTTACTCTAGGAAACATGGTCTCATTCAGAAGTCCCACTGTGAGCTGAGACCATTCCCTGATAAGTATTTCTATTTTGATTCTTTTATGATTTCGCGCCTTCTAATCATATACAAACAATCATTTCCAACTATTTTCTAGAATAAACTAATTTATCAGACGAAAAACAAGATTGAAAGGTGAAATCTAGGGGATCGTTACAGCGGATTTGCCTCCGACCATCAATCACCCTCCCTTTCTCTGCGCCCTCTCGACTCCGCACGCTCTCTCGCCGGTCCACCCAACTGATTGCGGGAGATAATCATGTTCATCTCTGTTTATCATTTGCTCCTTCTTTTTGTTGTCCCCTTCTTGCCTGGTTTCTGTGTAATTCTCAAGAATGCACTTTTTCTCACTTTTTATATGCTTCATAGACGGATTTTTGCTCTTTGAAGCTTACGGGGATTTCAAAAATGCTCCTCGAAATTTTTTTCGTCATTTTCTTCAATTTTTGATCATAATTTTAAGCTAAAAACCTTCATTTCAGAAGTTGGCCTCGAATATATGTACTTTGAAGATGCGCTTTGGATGGAGGACACGTTTTGGAAAAATGCCATCGGAACTTCTTACTTGACGATGGGTACTGAACGTCTGAAATTTCGAAAATTCAATCATTTAAATTCGAAATTGTGTCTACTCTTATCACTAAAACTCGAAAAAGTCTAATTTCTCTGCGATCTCTGTTTTTTCGCCACTCTCTCGTGTTTGCTCAGTATTTTTATGTTCGTATGACCTAGCCAGTGAGAGAAAAGAGGGTCCAGACGGGTCAGAAAAATCTCATATCCTGGCGAACGAATTATAGTTTTTTTTTAAAGGCACAAGGCCAAGAGGCTCCTAAGAAAGAAAATATCCATTTTATTGTTTTTTTTTTCGCGGTTAAAAAGTAAGAAGATTACGGTAAGCATTTTTGTACACCGATCCTTCGTGGAACCAAGTTTTTCTCAAAAGATTAGGATTTTTCCTTTTTATACTTCAAATCGCATATCTCTCAGGGGAAATGCCGTTATTTTGATGAAAATATATTCCAGGCCTTTGCGGGATTTCGATGAACCTGATGATCGTCTCAATAATCCCAGAAATCGGCGAATTTCTATCCCGTCCTCTGGCTTTATTGGCTTCTTGCCAATTATTTATTTCGATTGTTCAATTGACGGCTGTTTTCATTCCAGTTCCTTATATGATTGGTGAGCTTTTTAATTATTTTTCAGCCGAAGAATTAATTTTCAGCCACCAATAAACCTTACTTCCTTAATGAAATAATCATCAATTTTCCTGGCTCAATACTGCTGACAATGCAACTTGCATCGTTGCTTGTACAGGTGGGATAATTTTCTCAGGGTAAAAATAATACAAAAAGAGGTTGAAAGACGAAAGCATTTTTTGCAAAAATGAAAAACGCGGAAAGGAGTCGAACTCGCGACCCGTTGAGGAAGAATCGGGCGTCTTACCAGCTGCGCTATGAGAACAGAGGCATTGTAGGGCTTGAAGCGCGCCATATACCTCCTTTTTTCTCCTATTCTCTTCAGACTTAAGCTATTTTTCATCTTAAAAAAAGGTTTTCAGTTCTTCTCAACTGTATATCGGAACCTAAGCGTCCTATCTGAAAATATATGGTATGAATTTCCAGCCTCTACTCATTTTTGAATTCAATTTTCAGTGAAAAGCTCTTCCACGACTGGGTGGTCTATTTAATGTTGGCGATTTCCATATCCTACCCAATTTATCACGCCGCCAGCCTTTCAATCGAAACCACGTTTGTCGAAATTCTACTTCTCATAAAATGATTTTCATTCAGGATTCATAGATTCTCATTAGAAACGCTCGGATTTTCGAGGTCCGAAATTGAAATCATATCAGTTATCACGTTCGTCGCCGTTGTGGCTCTATTCGCTCTCATGTTCTACATTCTTGCTTTTTCTGATCTCATTTACAGGTGAATTGATTTTGAGGTTGAAAAGTAGAAGTTTGGGAAAAAAAAATGAAGGGGACAATCCGAAAAAAAACTGCTGAAAAGCCTCAAAAAAAATGTAGTTTTTGTGTTCTTACTTCCAAATATTTTCCATTAACCTACATTGAAACTCAGTGGACGCATTGCGAATGGCTCAAAGCGTCGCGGTCGCGTTGCGGTTCTAAGTCGATTTGGGACTGTGAAGCTTGTTTCAATGCTTTGCGATGGCTCAGCGCGCAAACCGTTTTGGGTCGGGCGAACCTTAAAAAAGCAATTTTCTGACACATAGCCATTCCACATGCGACCATCTGTTCATATCGTTTTTGAACTCATCAAAGAGAAAAAAATCTTCTATTTTTTTGACTGTTTAATGCATAATTTTGAAAAAAATCCAGCTTCATCAGGAAAAATATTGCTTTTTCTGATCCCCTTTTTGATCCTGAAGCATACTGTTTGAATAAAAAAATCAATTTTTATTAGAAAAAAATATTGGTTTCCAGAACCCTTTTCGATCCTGACGACGGCGACGACAAGGAGTCTTCGACGTGTTCCGAACTGGCGACGACACTCGCCTTCCTCGTCAGCGACGTCATCTACTCCTTCCTCATCTGTCTTCCGAGAATCTTCGACCCTTGGCTCCAGTCTTTCGTCAACGTCTTCGCCGTGGCTCTCTGGCCGTCCGTCACCCTCATTTCCTACGATTTGCACGTTCAGGCGGTTGGTTTTTTTTTTCAAACCGCATTGCCGATAGAAATAAGATCACAGAGAAGTCAGACAGTTGAGAAATTCCAAGAATGGAATATATTGACCATTTGGGAATAAAGGCCCAAAAAGTAGCGATTAGTTTGCTCCACTGATAAAAATGCGCCTTTTCTTCAATTTTCCTATTTTTTGCGTAGTTTTCGTGTTACATAGTACTAAAGGAGCATTTTTTTGAAATTATATTATCAATGGGGCGTACAAGCCTTCGTCATACCTGTTTTTTCGGTTTCAATTTTTTCTTTATCCATTTTTAGATGATTTATTTGTATAAGTGCTGTTATTTTAAATTTTGTCTTTCTGAAATATATAGTGCTTCCAGTACCTACTTATGAACTAGTTTAAATCAGTTTCGGTGGATTAAAAATTAGCGTCAGAGGGTGAAAAAGACAACGCAAAATCCGGAGACCCAGAGATATTTTCGAAATAGCCAAAATCAGCCATTATTGATTGATTCAAAAAGAGTTTCCAGGCGTTCGCCTTCCGTGTCCGCGGAATGTTCCAGTCCTGTGGCGGCGGCGGTGGCTCCGGCTACAGTAACCCGCCGATAATTCGTGCCAAGAAACGGAAACGGGAGCCCCGGCTGCGGATCTTGTAACAATAAAGTTTACATGATTTATTTGAAAAGAAGGACATTTAAAAAGAGGAAATTCGAGAAAATTGAAAGAAAAATGGCGCTGGAATTGGTTCTAACCACACGGAGGGATGTTGAGCTTTGGGCTCTGTAAAATATATTTTACTTTTTTTTGAGAGAGATCACCTTTTGGGGTCGTAGTTACAAAGATGGGCTTGGCAGAGCCATTGATCGGTTCCTAATATACGTCGGTGGCCGCTCTGGAATGAAAAATTGCTTTGGAAGGATGGAAGGAACTTTTTTGACTACCGTAATCTTCAAAAATGATAAATGATAAAAGCCGCTCCTTTAATCAATTATTTTTCATTTCAAAGATCATTGTCGCGATTGGAATGGTTTGATGCAAAGCGGTTGCTTGAAAATGCGCCCGACTTGAAACTACTTGCGCGCTGAGACATTTTGAAGAGTGAGGGCATGATTTTCACGTCAAATTTGGACGGGTTTCCAACCACAACGCTTTAAGCCATTCCAAATGCGACCACGATATTTTTATCTCGAGCTGTTGAAGTATACCTCATTTCAAAAATCCATAAAGCTTTTTTTGAGCGAATTTCCTACCCGGATATGGCTATAACTGTTCCTTTCGTTCACCGAAATGCATCCTTTCGATATTTTTCCATTGTCATTTTGAATCAGACAGTAATCGCCGTCGCAAAACTCGTCCGTGTAAACCTAAAAGTTTGAAAATACCCTTTTTTGAAATAAATTTTAGAAGAAACCTGAGAAATATTCTGGAAATTTTGGCCCATGTAACATCGAACTGTTCCAGATACTATTACGGGGATGACGGAGTTGCAGTTGTTCTGAAATTTATCATTAATCTATAGGTTTCTATAAAATAAATAGCTGGTCGCACGTGGAATGGCTCGAAGCGTTGGAAAATCAGCAACTTTATCTACTGCTTGGCGATATCAAAGCTAAAGCCGTTTCAGGTCGGGTGCACCTTACAGCAATCCTTTTGCAGCATCGAGCCATTCCACGTGCAGTCATAAGATCATTAAAAAACGGATTTAAGTTCAAAAAAGAGATTTTCTTTTGGTATAATCCATTTTCCGAAAAGGCTCTTTTTCTCTGCGCCCTCCTCGTCTCTCGGCTACCCTTCCATGTTGAGGCGCTAATTTCCTTTTTCTCTGACCCACCGGTGAGGGAACAGAGAGACGCAGACACTGTCAAGTCGCGAGGAATGGACTATAGATTTCCTTTTTTAGATTACCTTTGAACAAACACAATCAGTGACCACTTGACGTTTTTCGAGCTGAACTCGATAGCAGCCGTTGACGTACAAGCCGGCTACCTAAAACAAAATTTAGTAGATTTTAAAATGTAGAAAGTACCTTAAATCATGCTAATTTCCTAAGTAAGTTCAAAAAGAGAAAATAGAAGCATTTAGTTTGATAATTGTAATACCAAGCTTGACTATTTTATCACTACACGGCGTTTTTGTTAGTGGAAGATAATGCAAAACCAAAAATTGAGGGGGCGTGGTCAAAACCTGACGTCATGAGAAAAACGCGTAAACAACAGGAAATATTAAAGGCGCATCAATGGGTGGTGAGACGAATCTAGTTCTCATTTGAAAAAAACGCGATTTTTTTGTTTTTTAATTTAGTGTTGAAAGTAATCCCGCGAAATTCAAAATAGCCACCAGATAGTGAAAAATATAACTGAACTTCAGAATATTAGATAAGATTTTTGAATTTTTGGGAAAATTACTTTGAACGTGGCATGTGCGAGAGCGCCGCGGTGCATGCACACGACACACTACACTTTACGGAAAAATTTTGGCGCGGCGTTTTTCCGTCGAAAGGACAGTTTTTCACCTTCCAAATGACAAATTTTTTCTCAAATCAATTATTTTACCTCAGCCGAGCTCTTTAACCGGACATCGAAATCGAATTCCGGGATATCGCCACAATTGTAGATGCTCAAAACGTCGGGAGCTGTGTCTTCCGTGAAAGTCTGATGTTTTTCGAATGTTTTTTCGAAATTTTTTGTGATTCACCTCGGTTTTTGAGGCGTGACAGTAGTTAGATGTGCAGGAGTGCTCTTTCCGGGGGCCGATGAAGCTGGTGCTCGCCTGGAAAGGTTTAGAAAAAATATCCTAAAAAGGATACTTTTTCTTGTTGGAAAAATAAAATAGACCCTTCATTCTTCACTAATTCAAAGAAAAAAAATATTTTTTTATAAGAAACTCACATTTTTTTCTAAGATTTTTGGGCAGATTTTTTTCTTACCGAGGCATAGATTTAAACTCACTAGAGAACGATTTTTCAGCCCCCCAAAGTCTGCAAAATACGCAAATAAAGACAAAAAAAGCGCTATTTTTTTAAGCTTTTTTTAGCTAAGATAAAAAAAGTTGCTTAGTCTGTTTAAAAAAATGAAAATGATTGCAGATTTTCGAATAATAAAAAGAAGTTTCTACGAACAACTTTGCTCTGGCACTCGACGGCAGGCAGTCGAATCGTCGGCAAAGGTCGAGCCGCGTTTTCGGCTCTTTCGACCCGATTGCACATGTCTCCGTCACTGGAAAAGTGATTTGAAACTTTGAGATTTTCTGAGATGAGAAAATTAAACTATGAGCCCGGTAGTAAATGAAAAGAACTACAGAGATGAGTTTCCCGTTTTAGTTAAACTTTTTTTTTCGATTTTTTTAGAGTATTTTTTAATGCAGTTTCGTGTTCAAAACCAAAAAAGAAGAGTGAATTCGCGACTTGACAATGTCTGCGTCTCTATGTTCCCTCATCGGCGAGGTCAGAGAAACGTGGAAATAGCACGTAAACAAGAGAGAGATGTCGAGAGATAAGGAGGTCGCAGAGAAGCCCCGCCCTTTCAAGTCGCGAAAAACGGACTATAGCTGTAAAATGCGCCCGACTCAAAACGAGTTGTGCACAAGAGAATAAAAATGCGATATACTCCGTTTTTCGCGACATAAAAAGTTCCATTTTTCTCTGCGCCCTCCTCGTCTCTCAACGACCCTCTCATATTGACGTGCTATTTTCCTGTTTCTCTGAGAGAACAGAGAGACGCAAACACTCGAAAAATGTCAAAACGACTTTGAATTTAAAAACGGAACCGCGACGCTCTGAGCCATTCCAAATGCGGCCACCCACCTGCAGACACACAAAGAAGCTCCGAGATGATTGGTTCTACAAGCCGGTTTCGAAGTCCAACGCTCATCGATTCCTTTGAGACAGCCCTGAGAATATATAAATTTGAAAATATGTCATTTTTATTGGAATAACTTGTCTTATCGCTAAACCGTCCCGTTTTTTCCACTTCCAAACGACGCATTGATCTCCCGAGCAGGGCTCTTTGCACCTAAAAGTTTCTTTATTCTTTTTTGTCACTGGAAAATTTGATAAAGAAAAAGTAGATTGTATTTTTTTTTCCGACCATGCAATCTGAACTGAAAGATCAAGTGGACCTCCGGTATATACATTTTCAGAAACGTATTCCGTTTGATGAAAAAAAGACATACAAAATTATGAAATTGGGATTTTGGAATCTCATTGGAAAAATTTCCAGTGGGCACTTTAGGGTTTTGACGCTTTAGTGGTCACTACAGTATACTCTGTGACCACTTAAGGGCCAAAAGTAAGCCTCTAAAGTCTCAGTGATACTACTAGACCACTACAACTGCTATAGTGGCCACTAAGAGATAAAATAGTGGCTTTTATGGAGGTTGTTTTAGTGGCCACTTTAGTGTTCTTGAGTATCTCTTAAGGGACCACTAGAGTTTCATACAGAAGGGCTCCAAAAAAAAAAGGTAAGATGACAAATTTTAGATTTAGCCTCTAAGGGAAGATTTATGGGAATACTCTTCTTTAATTCATTTTTTTTAAAGACAGTTTTATGAATTTGATCATTTTTTCAATCTATTCTGAGAAAAAGAGAACCTCAAGACGTTCTGGAAGTCGCTCTCGCACTGGAAACACTCGATGGAACCGACCGGAGGTGCGAAAAAAAGGAGCAGGAGGAAGATCATGACGATTTCAGCTCACATCTGAAGTCTTTCTGTCGAGTCGTCAAATTGAACAAACGTCAAATTGCGTTTTGTGTTTTGTGGAGACTTTCGACGTCGCGTTCTTCGATGCCTCGGGTGCAAAACGCGATTAAATTAGGGCTTCTCGAGAGACAATTTCACTTCGACTCGATTCCGCGCACTTGGAAAACAATGGATTCGAGCCCTCATTATGGAACTTCGAGTCAACGAAAAATGGCTCTTTCGAGATAAAATGCGTATTTCATAGGTCTAACAGGTCGGGATCGAAATTGAACTTTATTATAACTTATATTAATGGCATAGGGGCAGTAAAAAACGATGTTTCAGTTCAAAGTAGTAATTTTTTAGAGTTTTTCATTGCGAATCGAAAGGTGAACTTGGAAACGTTCAGAAGTTCCTAGTTTTAAAGAAAAAATAATTCAAAGTAGAAGAGAGGAAAGCTTGAGTTCCCGCAAAAAGGGCGCTTTGCAGTAAAGTTGCTCTATGGACAACAGGCTTCGCCATTTTTTTCGGATTTTCGCTTTTTTTCTTCGTTTCTTTCAATTTTTCAATTTTTTTCTGCTGTCACCAAAGTTTTTTTGCCGTGAAATTTTTATTTATATGTAATTTGCAATTTATTTTTAAATGATTTTTTTAAAGGGAGGAATTCATTAAAAAAACGATTATTTCATGAAATAAACAAAATAATTTTTCAGGATTTTCCCTTAAAAAAATGGCACTCAAACTCTGAAAACTTATAAATTTTTTTCGTTTCGAAGAAAATAACTGCTTTGAACCATTACAAATGCATTCAAAAAAAGTGAAAATCGAAAAAAAGAGGTTAGAACTAGAAAATAAAACATGAAGCTCTCAATATATTTTTTCAAAACCAATTCCCTTGATGTTGAAAAAAGTCTTTTTCGAAGCTTTTATCTTGAAGTTTTCGACTTGAAATCAAAAATAAAGAAACTTGAAAACTCACCAACATCGACTACACCTACGAGAATTCTTTTCGAAAATTCCTCTTTTTAAGCGCGATAACCTTTTCTATCTTATAAAAGAACATTGAAAAGCTGAATAGGTCGATTTACATTGAAAATATGTGAAAACCCCTTTTTCAATGCTAATGAGGCATTATTCATAAGGTTTTTCAAAGGTGTTCAATCAGAATGTTGGGGAAAAAGACATTGATAGATTTCTAGATTGAAAGTACATTTTTCCGCTAAAATATAAGTGCAAAAAAAGGAAAATAAAAAAAGGAGAGCGTGTAATTTTATTACGAGGTTTCTATGAAAATCACTAAATCACATTCTTTTTCAAGGATTAAAAAAAAATATTTTTGAAGTGGTTAAAGGCGCAGAGCTTTAAGGGCTTTATAAAAAAATTGTATATGCTTCTTTAAAAAAACTTTAACAAGGTTTCTAGGAAAAAAAATTCAAGAAAAAAATTTTGAAATTTGCGAAAAAAATTAATTTTTCAAGCGATTTTTTTAAAAAAAAACTTTAAGTAAGGCTATTTTTTTCCTACTTGCTAAAATTTTGGTTTCAAAACGTAAACTATGGTTTCAAACATCAATAAATTCAATTTTTTTCACAAAAAAATAAACTCATAAGAGGTGAGATCCATTCTCGGCACTAGAAAATTACGTTTTTGTTGATTTAAACTAAAACAAGACAATAAAAACACTCCAGAAAGCTTTGAAAAGCTGGAAAAGTAAGAAGGATGTAGTGGTCGCGTGTTTGAAGGCTTTTCTTGGTGGAAGCAATTCGCTTAGCCAGCGTTTCTACTGCTTTTTCGACTCGTTGACGACTTTTCCAGCCAGAAATATATGGGTTTTGTGTGTGGCCCTTGCTCCAATGCAATTTCCGAGAGCCGCGAAATCGAATTTCAACTCAAGATTCAAGACAAAACGATAGTTCAACATGTAAAGTACTGGGATAAAAAATATGAAAATAACAGCCAAAAAAGTATCAAAAATAATTTGATTTTGAATCCGTTGTGTAGAGTTTGTTCATGTGAATCGGTCAAGGATGTCAAAAGGGTCAGTATTCGCATTATATTCTTAATATAATTAGGAAAAGTTTTGAAAATGTACGTTTTCATGCTTATCACTGTAATTGGCGGAGCGCACTTGCTTCTCTTATCAGTTTCACACCTTTTTTTCAGGCTAACTGATATTCTTGACACTTTTCAGAAGCTATGAAATGCAGTGGTAAGTTCAAAAACTTCACTTTTTTATTTTGGAAAGGCTTGAAAATAATGAATGAGGTTCCGATTGAATATATCAAACTTCTTTTTTCTGAACTAATGATTTTTTTTTTCGAAGTATGAATACCTTGTAAATTTCGTCCATGTCATTTCCTCTCAATCTTTTTATAAAAATAATAACTTTTTGACAAGATTTCAAACTCGCGGCAAGCCTAACCGGATTGGCGACGGGGCGCGCTTGCTACTTCATGTTTTTTTTCTTTTCAAATTTTGAAATTCCGTCCTTTTGTTTATTTTTTCTGATTTCTTTATCATTCTTTCTCGTTTAAACTTGTTCATCGGATAACTTTACAGTTTTCAGCTTTTTTAACGTCGCTTCCCGTTTGTGGGAAGCCGTAATGGCGGAAATGGCTTTGCCAGATAGAAACGACGTTTTTGAGTTTTGTGGCTTTGCGAATGGATCTTCTTTTCGAACCAAGTTAGTTTTTGTGTGGATTTTTGAGGGAAATATGTATTTTTGAGGTATTTCCTGGATGAATCCACCATGACAATAACGCCATGCGCCGAGCTTTTGCTTATTTCGGTTCAGACGATCCCGCTTTTTTTCTTCACTTTGATAAATTACTCACTTCTCAGGGTGATGATTAGATGAAAGAGTGGAAAGTATTTAAAATACTCTGTTCAGCGTTTCTACCCTCGCTTTGAATCTCCCGCGATCCCGAGAATTTTCATTTTTCGATCTTTTGTGAGCTTCGTTTCAGCCGCCGTTCTGGTTTTCTCCATAGTTTTCACAGCATTTGGGGTAGATGAAATGCAAAATAATGTTTTAATTGTTTTTTTCAAGGGAAAAGGTTTCGAAATAAAATCGGCGTTTCAAATTGAATACGGTTTGATGGCCTTGACATGGCTCGCCTATGCGTTTTTGTGGGTTTTCTCGGTTTTCGAGCAAAGGTCCGTTATTTTTATCATTTTTTAAGGTAAAATAGGTATTTTTTCAGTTGGACAAGATCAAGAGAACTCGTGGTGTCGGCCTTTTTCGCTTCGAAAGTTTATTATTTAATTTTGGCGAATCGATGGATTTTATACGGATTTCTGAACCCAAGAACCATAATTATAGCAGTTTTGGCCGTTTTTCAAACGATCAATTCGGTGAATGGATTCATCGAGTGGCGAATTCACAAGTTGGTTATTTTTAAAGGCGCATGGGCAAAATTTATGAAGGTCTTGAGGCGAAGAACATTCTTAGTGAATTTTTGTCATGAACGGCTTTTAAAAATTTGTAATTTTCGAGGAAATTACCAGTTTTTGAGATTTTTTGAAACTGCACATGTTTTAAAGTATTTTATTGATATAAAAAAATCTAAATTTTTGAGGAAATTATTAAGAATTTTTAAATAGAGTATTTTTCCGTTTTTTTAAAAAAAGTTTTATTGTTTTTTTCAGAGGCTCTTTTGATGAAACTACTTTTTTTCAGGGACCACTTTAGGGCTTTGATGTTTTTAGTAGACACTATAGTAGTCGACTTAGAGGCCACTTAAGTGGCAAAAAAATCAGTGATTTTTTGAGTAAACTACTGCATCACAAAAACTACTATAGTGGCCACTAAGACGCAAAATAGTGGCTTCTAAAAGGTGGTTTTAGTGGCCACTTTAGTGTTCTCTCCAAGTAGTCCTTTAGGAACCTCTCAAGTGGTCACTAAAGTTTTTCCCACTAAATATTAGATTTTTCATATTTTTCCATCCTTTTCTGGTGAAAAAGCGACATTTTTTTCCAGAAGATCCCAATTTTTTTCCCACGTCGCGTTTCCACTCGAAGTCGATGAAACTGTTCATCTGGACGACTTGGCCGACGAACAGGCCTCGATTTTCTCCCGGATTTTCTTCCTTTGGACAAATCAACTCGTGAAAAAAGGCGGCAGGAAGCAGCTGAATGCGGTTGGTCGTGGGAAAATTGAAAAGGAATTTCAAAATCAAAAAAAGAAGGATAAAAGAAAATAGATGATGTTACAGTTTCACAGCCAAGGGAAAAACAAATAGCAAGATTTATCGGTGCTTCTCGGCTATACTTCTGGATTTCATACGAAAAATGTTGATCAAATTCTTTCTTTGAAAATGGATTTTTTTCAACATTTAAGTGGTCACTAGAGGCGTGCTTAAAGATTCCCCTCAAGGGGCTGTTTAACCTCCCCTTCAGAGGGCACTAAAGATTGAAAAAGTGGCCACTTTAGGGGGAGCATTTTAGGGTTTCCAAGGGACAAAAATTAAGATTTGACGCAAAAAAACGTTCTGTTTCAGGTGTTAGAAAAATAACAGTTTTGTCAATTTTTTAAAAATGATGACTGTCGATTAAAAAAAAATAAAAGGCCACTTTAGGGACCACTTGAGCTTAAGGGGGGTAAACTAATATTGACCAGATAAAATTTGGTCTTCTAGGAAGAGCTAAATTTTGATTGCTGTTAGGTTTTTTCTCCCTGATCCCTCTAGTGACCACTCTGGCGTTTCTATCCTTTTTACACATTAGGTTTCTTTACCGGTTTTTGAATTTTTCGGAGTTTTTGAAAAAAATTTCCAATGAAAATTAGAGCCATCATAAATTCGTCTTCATTAAAAAAATCGGAATTTTTTTCATTTTTTTAACTATTTTTTTCCTCATTTATAGGCGTTTGTATGACGAAAAATTGTTCATTTTTTTCAACTTTTTTTGTTTTTTTAACGGAACTTTTTCAAATCTTTTTAAAAAAACCTTTAAAAAAATCCAGTACTTTTTTTCCAGTTGGACGACGTCTTCAAACTCCCACCCTCCCTCCAAGTGGGCACTGTAGAGAGGGCGATGGTCGAAAATTCTCCGACCTTTTATTCCGACGGAACTCCTTATTCCATCGCCAAGTCCCTTCTGGCGACGTTCGGCGTCCAATTCTTCTCCCTGGCCGTTCTTCGTCTCGCTTCTGACGCCTTCACCTTCGCCGGACCCATCCTGCTTCATCTTCTCGTTCAGACCTTCGATTCGCCCCTTCCTACGGTTCGTCTCAATGGGATTTTAGGAAGAAAAAGAGGAAATTCCAAGGAAAAACAGAAAATTTGGTTTTATTGAAGTTTTTATCCCGAACTTGCGGGACTTTGAGCTTTTTTTCCGCTTAAGAGAAGTTTATGAAGTTCAAAAAAAGCTTCAATGGTTGAAAATGAATCAGCGTCAGATGTCCTTCACGTCAGAAAATGAACCATTAAATGATCACTAAAGTGATTTTTTCAACTTTTGAGTGGTCACTCAGGGGTTTAACAAAAATGGTGCTGCAAGTGTGACCGACCTACTTAGGAACGCCGGAGTGGTCCCTGGAGGGGCAGGCTTAGGAATACTTGAATGTGTCCCTCTAGGGACCACTAAAGCTTGCAAAAATGACCACTCTAGGGCAGCGTGCTATTGGGGTCGTTTTGAACGTCATAGCAGAACGAAAAGTTGAAAACCGCTCTAGGGACCACTCAAGCTTTAGGAGTCAGAACTTGAACCCCTATAGGGAACATTTAAATTCTAACTCTATAGGGAGCACTATTTTTTTCATTTTAAGAGCCGTTTTTTCCTCTAGTAAGAGGGACATTTTTCCTGTTTTTTTTTCGTTAGAAGATTCTCGAGTGAACTTTTATTTTATGAGAGGTTAGACGTGAAAAAAAATTTAAGAAGTTTTTTTGATTTTTTAAAGATTGAAAATAATATTTTATCGTCGCAAAAAATTTTTTTCCAGAACGACAGCTACACTTACGCCGGTCTAATGATAGTCTGCTCCTTGGCCGCAGCTCTTTTCTCTGCGAATTTCAACTATTATGTCCAGAAGATCAGCTTCAAGTTGGTTTCTTCAAGAAAAGCTTTAAAAAATCGATAAAAAAGGGTCCGAGCAGCGACGATCACAGCGGTGTACGACAAGCTGACCTGTGTCCCGTTGGCCGAAATGCGCGGCGTTTCTTCCGGTAATAATTGCCTTTTTTCCTGGTGAAAATGTCCCATGCAGAATGGTAACGTCTTTGAAGCAAATCGGAGGAAAAAACCACTTAGGGACCCCTAGAGTGGACCTTTGAAGACAACTGAAGTAACCCCTCTAGGGACCACTCTAGCGTTACTAATAACCTAAAATCAGTTTTTTTTAGAACTAGATTTTATCCTCTTTATGCTCCATAGTCTGTTATGCGAGAAGCAATCACGTTTAAAAGCACAGCCGAAAAAAATGCTACCGTAACAATTTTTTGGCTCTTTTCTCTAAAATTTCACCAAAAAAAGGCCTCGAAGCGAAATTTGGTCCAACTTAGTATACGGTACTTTTTGGAGATACAGAAGCTACCGTATCCCCAGCTTTTTTCATTTTTGCCTACAAAACTACAAAAAGGTCTCGAAGGGAAGTACGGTACTTTTTGCAAAAAATAGCTACCGTATCCACAGCCGTTTGTTCATTTTTCTTCACAAAAATTGGAAAAAATTGTATCGAAACGAAATTTGGTTGGTCAAGTTTGTTATACGGTCACTTTTGCAACAAAAAAATTCGCACTTTTTACTCAAAAAAAGAAAAGTGAGTTTCAATCAATTGGGAGGGACGAACAAATAGAATAATCAACTCCATATTTAGTCGTTATTCGAAACAGAAACGTGACGTTGCTCAGAGTTCAGCGTTTTTTTGTCAAGATGAATACTTTTTACTCGACTTTTTCGGAAGGAAAAACGTGTCGTTTTGAAATTTTTTTGTAATTTTTTTCGAGAAAAAAAGTTATTGTTTTATTGTTTCAAAAAGATTCAAAAAAAGCTGTACAATCCACGAGAAAAAAATTGGCGGAAAATATTTTATTTTTTTCTAGAATTTCAAGAAAAGCAGGATTCAGGACAAAAATTGAACTTTTGAGATCTTGAAAATGTGAAGAAATTTTTTTAAAAAAATTACATTTTTCCCGAGTTTCGCTATGAAAAAAACCCATTTTTTTCTCAAGTTTTTGCATAGAAAGTTTTCATTTTTTTGTCCCAAGTTTTTCATTTTTTTCCTTGTTTTTGAATCGAAAAAAATTGAAATTTTTAAAAGGGAAAATGATGAATTTTTATCTCGACGGACGTCGATTGTATCGTCAATTTCTGTAATTCTTTTCCACGCTTTTTTTGGAGTTTGCCGGTCCAACTTTGCGTCGCCTTGTATTTGCTTCATAGAGAGGTTTGTTCAGAATGTTTTCTTTATATTCTGTAATTTTTCTTAGTGATTCTATAAGGTTTTTTCTATGAAAAAAAGAAAGGTTTTATTTTTTTAAAGGTTTTTTTGAAGAAAATTTCAATTTTTTCGAACTCTTCGCTTTTGAAACAGTTATTGAACCGAGTTTTTCATGAGTTTTTTGTTAAAAATCACAAAATTCGCAATTTCGAGTCACTCATCATTTTTTTGTACAGAGGAGTTTGTTCAGAAAAAAAACATTTTCTAAAAATTAATTTTTATTTTATTTTTCTTCCAGATTTTTCAGTTTTAACCGGCCTTTTTTTCTGAAAATGGCATTTTTTTTTCATTAAATCATGTTCTCAAGCTATTTTTGGTTTGATCTGCAGGTTGGAATGGCCTTCATCTCGGGTCTCGTCGCCGCCATTCTACTCATTCCCATCAATAAAGTTATAACGAATTATATCGGGAAAATGAGCGAAAGGCTGATGAATTGCAAGGATTTGAGGATCCGAGTGAGTTTTGAAAGATTAAAAAAAGAAAAAATCAAATTCTATAATCCAAGTAATAGAAAATTGAAAAAACAGGGAAAAAGTGGAAATTTCCAATTTTCAATGGATAAAATTGACATTTGAAAAAAAGAAAAAAATAAGAGAGGATTAATTTTTGAGAAAAGGGCTTTCTTTTATTATATAAACATTGAAACAGGAGTTTGAGTTAATTTTTTTGATTGAGAGAAAATCTCTGATTTCAATGTTTTATCCATCAGAACAAGACAACTTTTGATCAAAAAAAATTTTTTTCTCCAAAAAAAAAAAAATTTAAAAAGGAAAATTCTTCGTGAGAATTTAAAATAGGACAATTAAAAATTAAAAGTGTTCACAGTTTCAAAAAAATTTTTAATGTGGAAAAGTTTGATTAAAATTGATTTGAATCCAAATAAATTGTTTTGGAAGTTTACTGTTTCAAATACTTTTCAACAAAAAAATGTAGACACTTTGTGATGTTGGGAACATTTTTTTCGAGCTCTTATGAAATACGGGCGTTTAGAAAAATGCGTCCGCTTTTTTTGTGCTCCACTGTAAATTAATAACATACCTGCGTTTTTTTGAATGTTCATTTTTTTCTTTTAAAATGAAAAATAATTTTTTTAATTTTTTTCTATTCTTTTTCTAATCAGCCTGTTGATGCCTTTTTTATTTTTGACAGTAAACCATTTTTCAAGATTTATTTTTGTCCCATATCCAATTTTTTTCACCTCATTTTTGGTTTATTAATTTTTTTCAAGCAATAAAAATATTTTTATCATAATGAGTTTATTAATTTCGTTGTATTACTATTGAATCGTTTTTCAAAGGAAAAAAATACAAAATTTGAGATAAAGTGCCAGAAAAGGCGAAAGAGATAAGATCAAGAAACGCGTGTATTTTTATTAATTTTTCAGTGGAGCACGAAAAAAGCGGTCGCATTTTGTAAAAACCTGTATTTTTTTTTCGACTTTGAAGATATATGTCTTGGTCATCAGTAACGCGAAACGGATGTTTCTGGACATTTCTAGGGATCACTTAAGAGTTCTGAAGCTACTAAAGTGGTCACTAGAACATTTTCGAGGCATTAGTTGCTAACTTCTCATATTCAAGTGTTATCAAGAATTTCACGCTTTATTCTGTTGATTTTTAAAATAATTTGAAAAGGTAATCTCAATTTTTTTAATCATTAATTTATGTTTATTAAATTCATTTTTTCAAAGAAGTTTCAAAAAAACTCTTAAAGAATGGTTTCAGGGGGCCTCAGAAATGCGATTTGTGTGAAACAAATTGGAAAAAAATCCTTTTTTTGAATTCAATTTAAAAATCTAGGGTTCACATGAATATATACTCTTTATCTAGAAACAAATAACTAATACGTTTTTTTGAAGATTGGGAGAAAATATTCCATTTTTAGATGATCAAGGAGACGATGGAAGGAATAAAAAGTGATCAAAATGTCCTCCTGGGAAAGGATTTTCGAGCAGAAAATCACCGATTTGAGAAACGCCGAGCTCCGTTATTTGAAGGTAAAAAAATGAATTTTGAAAAGGCTTTTTTTCATTTTTTGTAGTTACTTTGTAGCTAGAAATTCAAGTTTTTTTAGTATGGTTTGTTAAAATTTCTGATGTTGTGAGAAATTTTAGTGGTAACTTAAGGGTTTCGACGTTTTAGTGGCCACTATAGTAGCTGAATTAATGACTACTTGAGTGGTTAGATTTTTGTGGCCTCTTCAGAGGTCTGAGTGATAATACTGGACTATTAAAATTACTATAGGGGCCACAAAAACCCGAAAAAGAGGCTTCTATTCATATGTTTCTAGTGGCCACTTTAGTGTCTTCTCCAAGTAGTCCTTAGAACACCTCTATAGTGGCCACTAGAGTTTTTTCGCAGTAAGATGAGAATTTTAGGTATTTTTCAAGATTTTTATATTTTTTTTTTGATTTTTTTCATAGACAAGGATCCATTTTTGAATACTCGGAAGCTTGAAAAAAGCTTATTGCCGACTATTTTTCTTAACCGTTTCAACCTTCTCTTGTAAATTTTTCGCCATGATTTTCTTAATCCGTATTCGTTGCAGATCCGCAAGTACCTCGACGCAGTTTGTGTGTATTTGTGGGCCTCGGCGCCGCTTTTGATCACGATTTCCATTTTGGCCACGTACACCTTGGTCCTACATGAAAAGTTGACGTCCGCCAAGGTTTGGATCCGATTTCATCAGATTGCCGTTTCAGATTCGTTTTTCAAGCTGAATTTTTTCTTGTCTTCACTCTGTGCATGCTATGAACTAGAGGTGTTTAAATAATGCGATGTCTGTAAAAAACGACCGTTTTTTTTGTGCTCCATCGAAAATTTATAAAGAACGAGCGTTTTCGAATTTTTTTTTCCTTCAAAATACAAGTAGAAAATGATGTTTCGATTTTTGGTAGTGGTTCCTCTTTCGTAATTTCGACAGCATCGTTTTTCAAATCATTTTTGAAGATTTACTTTTTTCTCATTTAATTTCCGGTTTAATATAATTAAATTGACTGTAGCAAGAACCTAGTGAGAAGACTCAATTTTTGAAATTAAAAGAAATGTCCATCATAAAAAAATTTTTGATGAGTAATTTTCCATTTTTTTTTTTTGCAAAGTTATCATTTTTCGACCATATATAAGATTTTTCGTTGCATTTTTCAAAGCTCATTGATCCAATTTTCCAGGTTTTCACCTCCCTGGCCCTCGTTAATATCTTGATAATGCCTCTGAACGCATTTCCGTGGGTTCTGAACGGTTTGGTCGAGGCTTTGGTCTCGATAAAACGGCTGGAATGGTTTTTTGCCCTGAGAAATATCGACATGAACGACATTTATTCACAGGCTTCGGGTTGGTTTTTCGAGAGAAATGAGAGAAAATCAAAGATAAAAGGATATTTAGTTGAAAAGCTATGCATTTGGGCAGAAAATATTGGAAAATCCTTGTTTCATGAAAATTTACAAGGCCTTACATGACGAAAACCGGAAAAAAAGGTAATGAGTATTTCAGAAAAAAAGATTATTTTACAGTTTTTCGCATTTTTTTCTGTTTATAGAATAAGTTCAAAATGAAAAAAATTTACTTACATCGGAAAATTAAAAAAAGTTGAGCTTCATTGAAATTTCAATGATTTTTGAAAGGTTCAAACGCGAAAATTTGAGAAAAAAATTATTAGTTTCTTGAGAATAAGGAAAGTAAAAAAAATAAGGCAATTTCAAAATGATTTTTTATTGTGTTTCAAATTTAGAATAAGTTCTGAAAAAACGGTTTCAGAAGGTTCATTTTTTTGTATTTTTTTCGATATTTTTTTATAGAAAATATATTTTTTTCTATATTAATTCCATTTTTTTGCGAGAAAAAAACTTTTAGTGGACACTCAAAAATCCCCCGAAGTTTGAAAAAAATATTTTTCTTGAATGAGTAGGGAAAAATTGTAATGTTAGAAATTTTTTTGCGAATATAGTTTTTTTAAGACGAAAAAAATGCTGATTTCTGTGATCGATTTCGATATTCTATGATGCTTTGCATAGAAATTATATTATTTTTATCAAAGTGAACCCCATTTTTCGAGTGAAAACCCTCTAGGGAACACTCGAAAATATTCTTTTAATTAAAATATTATTCTTGAAAAAAATTGGAAAAAAAATAGAAGATTTTTTGAATATCGATCTTTAAGACGAGAAAACGCTACTTTCTGTGATCGAGGGCAGTTTTTTTCTGGAGTTCCAACACGGTTGCCGTCCAGGGAATCAATTTTGAAGGACAAGAAGTTAGTTTTTTTTCTCAATTTTTCAGCTTCTTGTAAATTTTTTAATCAAAATTTACCTTTTCCCGTCATTTACAACTGAAGATTGAGCTTCTAGGGCCAAATTATCGGCATAACCGGCCAGGTCGGAAGCGGAAAATCGACCCTTTTGCAAGGTTTTCCGTGGATTTTGATTCATAATAAATTTGCCGATTTTGAGGAATCCTTGGAGAAACGAAATATCTGATTGAAGCCATGAAAATCCGACAAACTTCGATTTCGCAAGGTTTCGGCTACGTCGGACAGGAAAGATGGCTCTGGAGAGGTGATTTTTAGGGGATTTCAAGGCTTTGGAAGCTTTCAAAACTATTTTCATGAAGTTCATCGAAAATAAAGTGAAATGAGGGTTTTACGCCGACGAAACAGCGGTTTTTGATTGTGAACGCATGATAAGGAATGGCAGAGAGCGCAAGTCGCTGGCCGTCGGGCGCATGTTTTTTGGGGGTGGCTGGACAGTGCCGCACGCGTCTAGGACGTGATGAGTGACTGAGTAGGAATCTCAATGAAAAGTGTGATTTGAAAAACAGTTATACCTCTGATCCAAGTTTCAGCGCGATTATTTGAGAGGTGGATGATTTCGAATGGTGATTCGAGTACTATGTTGGCTGCGCGAAATTCGAAATAGCCTTAAGAGAGTGAAAAAGATATCTAAATTTTGGAGAGCCAGGCGCTCGGAAGAGAAAACTTGAAAGGAAGTTCCTGGAATCATCGGAAAAAAATTAAAATAATGAATCTAGAGGTACTTGGAAGTTGAAAAGTCGAAAAATTCATTTTATCGATGGTAGGAAGGAATTTTGGGTTGCCGAATATTCGTGAGCGTTAATTGTGCATACACCAATCTTGGAGGCTCGAAGCTTTGAAAACGATTCTTGGGAACATTCACTTCTTTTCTGATTTTTTATAATTTTTCCAATGTTTTTGTTACCAGAAGTTGATGGAGAATATATACAGAGTGAATGAAAATGTGGTAGCCGTTCTGCAGCGAATCTTTGACTACGTCTATGCGAGAAAGGCGCATTATTTGATAAAAAGTTAGTTGAAAAAAATCACACAGTGTTCATTTGTGGTCGAAACACGACATCCTCACAATAAAACGACAAAGGAAAAAAAAATGAAGGAAAGAAAAGATGGAAATTCAAAAAAGAGGTTAATTTATCCCAAGAATCGTTTGCAAAAATTCAAATTTTCAAAGATTCGAGCCTCCAAGATTGGTGTATGCACAATTAACGCTCACGAATATTCGGGGAACCAAAAATTCCTTCCTACCATCATTTTATCATCGTTCGGAAAAAAATCCAAAAAAATAGCAGTTCCTTCCGAGTTTCGTAGAGCTGTTTTTGGACTTTTCAATATTTTTCTTCCAACACGGCGTAAGGACCAAAAAAATTGAATAATAAATATTGAAATATTGCATTTCATACAATTCTCTCTTTTTTTAAATGCTTTCTGATAGTTTGGTCTTTTTAATGCATTCTAAATCACTATTTTTTTCTGACGTAGTTTCCTTTTATTTTTTTAAAGTTTCAACGAAAAAGACAACAAAAAAATTTTGAAGTTCGAGGTAACACAAAAAGCGGCTTTTTTTATAAATTTTTGTCAAGGCAGCTTTCTTCTTGCGAAAAAAATTCAAAAAAAAGTGAAACATCTGCTAGGAAAAATAGAAAAATACAAAGAAAAAAAGCGTTTTTTTGTAATTCCGTGACATAATCGTTGAATATTAGTAGTTTTTATATTAAAAGGTTGATCCAGAGAAAAAAATCCGAGCTTTTGTTCAACTTTTTGGTGCTTTGAAGAAGTTTGAAACAAAAAAATTATGAAAAAAATGCTCTTTTTTTCTGCGAGTTTTTTTATGAAATACTTCAGTGAAATATGAAGAAAAAGAGATTGAAATAAAAATGATTCTTAGGGACTATTCGTGAGAATATCCTCGCCGGGAAACGCTTTGAACCGGCTCGGTACGAGGAAGTTCTGAGAGATTCTTGCCTCATTTCGGATATTCAGGTCATTTTTTCAAGATTCTGAAGGGAAAAATAGAGAGTTTTAGTTGATGCCCGGCGGAGATGCCTATGAAATTTCGGATAATGGATCTTCTTTGAGTGGCGGCCAAAGGACCAGGGTCGCTCTGGCCAGGGCTCTTTATCAGGTTTTTTTCCTCGAAAATTAAAAATAATCCTTGTTTTTTTTTTTTTGATAGTTCAGCGGCTTCAAAGGGAATAGTTTTTCAAGAAATATAATCACAAAAATATCGAATCAATGAAAAAAATAAACAATAAATGATGATATTTTTGTAACTTTTTTTCGTATTGAAAAGTAGCTCGACCGCATTTGGAATGGCTCGCGCATTTTTTTGATGTCACGATATTTTTTTGATTTCCAATAGTTTTCGGGGTCATAGATATTGAATTATTTCAAAGAAATATTTTTGGTGGTATAAAAAAAATTAACGAGACTTTTCTGATTTTTTCGTGTCGCTAGGGAACTTTCCGACTTTTTTTTCTAGATAAAATCTTCGTTTTGAATTTTTTTCTATATGAATAGGCAGTATATTCAGGATTAAAATACAAAAAAAGGGACAAAAAAAGTTAATAAATTTTTTTATAAACCGGAAAAATATATGGGAAAAAAATTGGAAAAAGTCACTGTTGGAAATCTTGCAGTTTTTCATTTCATACCTTCCAAAATAATGTGATTTCCACTCCTAAAGCAATGAGATTGCATTTTGTGATTTTGACTCGAGAATATCGTGAGAAAAAAGACATTTGTGCACTTCTCGATTTTTTTCCAACAGTGCTCTTTAGACTAGAAAAAACGTTTTATTGAACAAAGAAATAAGGAAATTCCAGAAAGAGTCCAATTTTTCATTCTAATATGCTAATAGTTCAAATGAAATTGAAGTTTATCGATGATTACCGTTTCAGACGTCAAATTTTTTTCTTTGAATTTCTGATTTTTTTACACTTGTACTAACCAACTGATTGAAAAATAAGAATTTTTGAACATTTGTAGGACAATTCGGTGTACCTATTCGATGAACCATTTGCTTCGCTCGACCGAAAAGTGGCCGATTCAATCTGGAAAAATGTCATGGAAAAGCTCAGGGACAAGGTTTCTTTTCTTTGGTTTTTCTCAAAAGGAAGATAATTTCAATCTGAAACAAGATGACCAGAAAACTCCGTGGTGTACCGGAAAAATGTCATGGAAGTCTCAAACTGTGAAATTTCCTGGCTTTCGAGAAATAAGGGCGCAATGCTCCGAAAAGGCCTATTCTAATGGATTTTCAGGGTTCTTTTTGACTTACAAGTGATCTTTTTCCGAAAAGATTTGCTCATTTTTACGGATTTCTGGCTTTTGTTTAACTTTGTAATGTTCTTTTTTTTCTGAAAAATTTGCTCATTTTATCGAAGGTATAGGATTTTTTCCGACTTTGAGGTGTCCTTTCTAAAAAAATGGCTTACTTAATTGTTTTTGAAGCTATTTTTGATTGAAAACCTATCTTTTTTCCGAAAAAAATAGGCTCATTTTTTTATGAATTTTCAGGGATTTTTTTCGAAAAAAATTGACTTATTGTTTTTTTGGGTATTTTTTTACTTGAAGCTATCCTTTTTTGAAAAATAGAAAGCTTTCCAGCTCGAGAATGATTTTTCAGGATCATTATTTGGTACAATAAAAAAGTGTTCTGGTCTGTTTCTCATGAAATTTTAAGAAAGGTCCCTGGAAATTGTCGATTTTATAGAGTTTTGAGGTTTTTTTTTTGACTTCAAACCGTAATTTCTCGAAAAAAGGGCTCATTTAAGCGGTTTTTAGTGAGTTTCTTTGACTTTCAAGCTCCTTTTGTTTTCAAAACTAGGTAGTTTTCCGACTTGAGGATGGCGTTCAAGGTTTTTATATGGTATATCCAGAAAGAATCGGGTTTTCGAGTTTTCATCACGAGTTTTCGAAGGTTTTCTTCGACTTTTAGGTGTCCTTTCTAGAAAGTTGGATTTTAACGGGTTTTTAGGGGATTTTTATTCGTATTTAAGAGATCCTTTTTTTTCAACTTTAAAATGACTTTAACTATCTTTATTTGGGTTACGAATGAAATTTCTGGTAATTTTTCAGGAATAGTAGTGAGATGACCTTTCTTCTGACCTCCCAAATCAAAAATAACCCTGATTATTACAATTCCAGGGAAAACTTATCGTCGTGGCGTCACACGAAAAGCGGCTCCTGGCTCGGGCCAATTATATGATCGTCTTGGACTTCGACGGCCGTGTGAAATTGCGTGGCGCGGCTGCCGACGTTCTGAGAGGCCATGGAGATGATCTCCACGAGGATATTTCTTTCGTCGATGAACGGGATTCCATGGAGAACGTGCTGGTCCCCGAGGAGGAGAAGCAGGTCGTTAGTTGGAAAGAATATCAAAAAGAGGGGTATTTTAGAAAAGAAAAAAATCTAGTTGTAGATTCTCAACGAAACAGGAAACTCCAGGAAGATGTTACATCTCTTAGGAACTTCAAGTGGACCCTATAAGGGCACGTGAGGGTTCCCCTCTGAGGCAACTAAAGCTAGCAAACATGGTCCTTATAGAGATTTTAGTTAGTGGTCCCTATAGAGGTCTTTGAAGGCGTCCCTCTATAGACCATTTTTCCTCACCCTAACCCCAGAGTGGTCCCTATAGGGATCCTTGAAGGCGTCCCTCTATAGAGCACGTTTCCTCCCCCTACAGGGGCCGCTGAAGCTAGATAACAAGGCGCTCATGGAGGTTTTAGTTAGTGGCCCCTATAGGGGCACGAGAAGGTCATCTCTATAGACCATTTTTCTTCATCCTACCTCTAGAGTGGTCCTTATAGGGGCACCTAAACCTGGCAAAACAGGACCCTTGAAGTGGCTTCAGTTAGTGGTCCCTAGGAAGCAGGCTGAACGATTATTGTATTGTTAGGACTATGAGAAGAAGCATTCCCATGCGATAAATATAATAAAATGGCGTTTTTTTTTAAGGAAGAGACTTTAAACTCATAGGGATCACCTAATTTTTACCTCTATAGGGGCACTTTTCTGTCCCCTATATTCCTGTTTTTGTCCCGTTTTTTCCCCAAGCCCTATAGGGATCACTAGCAAAGCTTCACTTTAGTGTTTTTGTATCAATTTGAAAAGGGAAAAAAATTAAAAAAATCCAAATTTCATGAGAAAAACTGTTCCCTGAGCATGTCCATTTGGATACGGACTTTGAAAAAGTCAAGTTTTCTGGGAAGACCATAAAATTTATCGAAAATTAGTCTTCAAATAGAAATGTAGGACCTTATGGAGCCTTACCAAGACTTGGCTTCATAGCTTAAAAAACTTTTTTCAGTTTTAAATTGTAATTTTTCTTAATCAAGAGTCCATTGTGGCAACAATAGAAAAAAAAACCCTCCATAGACTTGGAAATAAAATAACTTTTTTCAAAGGTCTTTTCCAGAGCGGCGCCGTCCGCGTTTCGGTCTACAAGGCCTACGGCGTCGCGACAGGGGTCGCCATGTCGGTGTTGATCATTTCCGCCTTGGTCGCCATGCAGGCGACCAAAAACGGCGCCGATTGGTGGTTGAGCAAGTTTGTATATATAGTATTCCATTTCCGCGCGAGACTTCCAAGTTTCAATGAGAAATAAAAGCTACCGTAACAGCAGCATTATTTTGCATTTTCCTTTCGAGAAACTCCAAAAAAAATGCGCAAAAAGGACAAAAATACGGCTTTTTCTGGCACAAAAGTGACAGGTCTGGGAAAATGTTTAGTGGCCACTATAGAGGTTCTTTATTTAGTGGCCGCTTCAGTAGTTTTTCACCCAGTATTGCTTCCAGTAACTCTGATATTTTTAAAACAAACCGATTGGACCAGTTATGTTGATCCATCGATCCCTAAAGTGACCACTAAAATTTCTAGTAGTCTAGTAGTAGCACTTGAACCTCTATAGAGGCCGCTAATTTTTAACCCCTTAAGTGGCCACTAATTTGACTACTATATTAGCCAGAATAACGTCTAAACCCTATATTGGCCACTAAACATTTTCCCAGGTTGGCTTGAAATTTTTTCAGCTTTTTAGGCGCTGTTTTTCATTTAATGCAACAGAAAGGATTTGAAAGAGTAATCGAGAAAAAGGCTTTATAGCCTCATTTTTAAAGTCCAGTAGCAAATAGGTTTCAGTAATAGTTCAAAAATCCATTTCTTAAAGTATTTTTGTTTCGCGTCTGAAGATTGTTCGATAATTTGAATCTGGAGTTTTTTTTTCCTAAGGTTAAAAAAGAGACTGTTGAAAATATCGATTTTTTCTTGATTACGTAACATTTTCCTTTGTAAAACTGATTTATTTCGAAAATTTTGAGGAAAAGGGACCTAGAAGATTATTTTTGTAGGAAGAGTCAGTAAGTTGGGCTGTAAAAAACGTAGGAATTTTTTTTAATGGATCTTTTTGAAATTACGTTTTCGCTACTTTATTCTGATTCATATCAATTTTTTAAAGTTTTTTTCAAAAAAATTTTTTGGCTTCAAAAATGATGTTTTTCCTTCAAATAAGACAGGAAGTTCCCAAATTTTCTGCTTCTGGAATCATAAAACAGTTTTCTATTGAAGATGGACCGAATCTCAAGGCCCCAACGCTTCGGCCAACTTCCCCAAGGACTTTAATGGAGTTTGGCTGGCTGGAAGACGTTATTATGAGTAATAAATATTAGATTTATGGGATTTTCTCATGTTTTCTGCTTGAAGAATGCTCGGAGACGAGGAAATGGACCGTTCCGTTCGTTTTCTGTGCATTTATGCGGCGATCGCCGGGGCCAACACGGTAAAGTTGACGGAAATCAAGGGAAAAAGCATAGGAAAATGAAATATTATCAATTTTTCTATCTCCGTCTTTTTTTCACAGGATTCAGACTATAATAATTTTTTTGAAGAATTTTCTTTTTTTTCTACGTTTTCTAGAAAGTATCAATAGAAAAAAGTTTTTCTTAATTTTTAAATTGGCTCGACGAAAAAGGAAAGTGACGTCCAATTTTCCAGATTTTCACCTTGATTCGAGCTTTTCTTTTTGCCTACGGTGGAATCATCGCGGCCAGATATCTCCACGAGTCGTTGCTGCACAAGTTGATGAAGGTTTGATCCGAAAATACTCTAAAAAAGACAGAGGGATAAATTTTTTCAAGAAAAATCAGCAAAAAAGGCCTTAAAAAACCAATTTTTACGGTTTTCGATGGGTACGGTATGTGAAAGTTCGTAACGCGCGCGTTGTGTGTTTCCACTTTCTGAGTGGTCCATCTCGCTTTTTTTTCTCATTTTCATTGTAAGTTTTATCGAAATGGATTACAAATACAGGAATCAGTCACTAATAACCCATTAAGACTTGAAAAAAAAATATAAATCAATCAATTTTTTTTTTATGAAAAGCGGGGTTCACCGTTTCATCCACTCTTTTTACAATCGCAAACTCCAGAATTTTCATTATGAGCTGTTTTTTTATAAAAAAAGTGAGAAAAATGGAATTTTTGAGAATTCATTGAAAATTAAAACTTTAAAGGCCATTTTTAACGGTTTTCAATCTTTTTTTGACTTTTTTTCGAGGTCTAGGATTTTTGTCTCGTGATCTAGTACATGAAAAATATTCTGACGAATTTTCTGAGCTTCTTCTTTTGCAGGAATCCTTTCCATTTTTGGTCTCATTTTTTTTTAAATTGTTTACCTTTGATTTTTGATTATTTTTGACTGGGAAGTTTCATTTTTTCATCAAATTTCGCTGTCTCATCATAATAATAAGCTATATCTTGAAATTCTCGGTTACTGTAGGCGCCATTGTCGTGGTGGGACCGAACCCCGGCCGGCCGTGTGATCAATCGCCTCTGCTCCGACGTCTACACGGTCGATGACAACTTGCCGTTTCAAGTTTCAAAGAAACCTGATAAAATAAAAAACAATTGAAACTTTTAAGCTCAACATTTTCCTCGCCTCCCTCTTCAATCTGATCGGATCCCTCGTGATTACGCTTCTCGGCCTTCCTTTCTTGGCTCCCGTCGTTATTTTGCTCTTCGTCGTCTATTTCTTCATTCAGAACTATTACAGGTGACATTTTGGGTGCCGAAAAAAAAAATTTTTTTTTGAGAACTTTTTCAGTAGTTCTAACAGTGTTGAGGTCTTGAAAGATCATGAAATTCGAAAAATTGGACTTTTTTTTCCAGTGATTATGAATTATTTCTTGTATTTTTTTGTGAAATTTGATGTTGAGTTATCTAAAATTTTTATACTTTTTTTCTTTTCTATTGGAAGACAAAATCTCAAAAAAATAACGTTTTTTTATGTGAAAAGTGAAAGTAGCGCGAAACTGAATTTTCGATATTTTTCTTTTTTTAATATCGGTATTGTTGTTTATTTGAAACTGAATTGAATTTATCAAGAAGGTTCCTTTCAAATTATTAACTCTCAATGATCTCGATTTTTTATTTTTCCATTCTCAGTCTCAATTTTGGTATTTACCATATAAATGCAATCGAAAAAAGGATGAATATCACTTAATCGACCACTTGAACTTCTCTAGTGATCACTCAAAGAAGATCGATCACTTTTTCGCCCCGAAGTTGAATGTTTTTTCTATTCTTTCGAAGATAATCAATTATTTTATAGCATTCGAAAAAAGGGAAATATATCTTGGATCTCTCTAGTGGCCACTTCAAAAAAAAAAAAGATGCCTTTTTTTTTCTCAAACTTGAATTTTTTCCCTTTCTGTAGTAGATGAATATCTTTGTGAAGCAGCTCTCGAAAAAACTGAATTTCCCTTATTCGACCATTTGTGTCTGTCCAGTGATCACTCAAAGAGAAATTGATACTTTATCACGTCCTATTTTCAATTTCCAGACTGACGACCGTCGAACTGAAACGACTTTCGACGCTAACCTTGTCGCCTCTTTATTCGCTCCTTTCGGATACCGTAAATGGACTTGTGACCATCCGAGCTCAAAGATTGACTGATCGGTTTCAAATAAATATCCAAACTTTGAAAAAAAAAAAATTAAAGATTTGCTGGAAAACTCCGAGAGAGGCTGACGAACAACCTACGGGCGCAGTTTTCGTCGTTGGCCGCCAGCCAATGGCTCTCCATTCGGCTATCTATGATTGCTGTTGCAGTTGTTTCGGCGATCACTGTAGCCGCGATTATTCAGCATCGAGTGACTCATGTCGATTCTGGTGGGTTTTAAAAAAAGAATAAGATAGAAAAAAAGAAAAAAAAAACGAAGTATAAATAGCTCCATTGAGTTTGAAATTAGCGAGCGATTAATGTAGATTGCATCGTTTTAAAAATAGTTACTCATGTAGATTAGGGGGTTTAGGAAGAGTAAACGTGCCTCGGAAACTTATTGGTGGGTTTTAGGGGAAGAACAAAAAAGAACAGATGACAATGCAGTGGATAATTAGATTTTGAAGCTTGTCATATTACAAAGAAACGAGTACGAGTTTGAAACCGTCACAAAAAAAAAACCGGCCGACTTTTCCACATTTGAACAGTCCGGGAGCGGTTGTTATTAAACTCCAAGTTTTAATAAACTATTTAAGAAACTGTGAAGTAATTTATTAACAAAAAGTTTTTCCGAATAACAACTCGAACATTGGTAACGCGAAAAGGACGTTTCGGAGTATTTCTAGGGACCACTTTAGTAGTTTCGGAACTCTCAAGTGACCCCTTGAATTGCCCAGCTTCATGTTACCAGAGTCCGAGAAAAAGGAAATAAAGAACTGAAAAAAAAAATCGAGCTGAAGCTTGTTTTCAAAGAAAAATTGAATATTTTGTGATTTTTTTGAATATTTTCATTTTCAGGCCTTGTCGCCCTTGCAATCACTTATGCGTTGTCGATGACCAGCCTTTTGAATGGCCTTTTGGGATCTTTCATCGAAACTGAAAAGGTTACTAATTTTACAATTTTGATGCGTTCTCATAACTGATTCACGGCTGGCTATCGAAAAAATGGTCCTGACACGATAATGAACGAGATAGTGTCTGGCTCGTGGAGAGCGCAGACAGGGCACGCCCCCTTAGCCTCCCAAGCTAGCCGTGAATCAGCTATATCATTTTTCAACCAACTTTTCTTCATTTTTCGGGAAATTTTACAGGAAATGGTGTCCGTAGAGCGAATCGACGAGTATTTGCAGACAGTTGAAGAGGAGAAAAGTCGGAATGATAAGGTTTTTCGATGAAAAAAGCCAAGAAAAATTCAAAAACTTCAGTTTATCGATCCAACGACGGTTCGTGGCAAGATTGTCTTCAAAAACGTCTCCTTGCGCTATAAAAGGTGATTTTTTGAAGCATCTCCAGAAAAAATGTATAATTTCCAGTAATCTCCCCTTGGCTTTGGACAATATTTCCTTGTCTTTCGAATCCGGAAGACGAGTGGCCATTATCGGGAGGACGGGCAGTGGAAAAAGCAGCATTTTCCAGGTTTTTGAGCTAAGAATTTAATTATTCGAATTGAAAATCTAGCTTAGAATATGTATATTTATATAGATTCTGTTCACGATACGTGCTTAGAAAATGCTAGAGTGGTCCCTAGAGGGTTACCAAGAAATTTCCCCTCAAAGGACCACTCTAACTCTTCCTACAAGGGGCAATAAAGCTTGCAAAAGTGGCCACTCTAGGGGTGCGTGCTAGTTGTGTTCTTATAAGTCTTTGTAACTTTCAAATCAGAAAAATTTAAAGACCACTACAGGGACTACTTAAGCTTCAGGGACGGTGGTCCCAATAGGGACCACCGGAATTTTAGCGCTCTAGAGTATTATCTTATCCAGTTTAGAGGATTTCTACCTAACCCCTGTAGGGACCACTTAGGCGTTCCTGAGTATCTTTTAAGAAAATTTTCAAAGCTTCCAGGGGGAAGGATAAGTCTTAAGGAATGGAATTTTTCGGTTTCGCAATTTTGCACATTTTTGGGATCTTGAATAGAATTTTTACTGTAAAAAGTTGAAATTCGGATTTCAAAATAAATTTCCGAAAATTTTGGGACATATAGGTTATTCACGGCTAGCTTGGGACAAAAGGGGCGTGGTCTGTCTTCCCTCTCCACGAACCATGGAATATTTATTTTTTTTTTATCGTGTCAGGACCCTTTTCAGATGGCTCAATCATGTATAAAACAGCTAGTTTCAAAATATTTGCTATAAAGTTCTTAGGAAATTTAGAAAAACATATTATTCTAAGTTTACTAAATTGCCAGGCTCTCCTGCAATTGGCGCCAATCGAAAATGGAACGATTCTTCTTGACGACGTCGACATCAGAACCTATGACAAATTCGCCTTCCGACGATGTTTCGGAGTCATCCCGCAGATGCCCTTCATCTTTAGGTTCGAAAATATCTGATGATATATTCTGACCGATTTTTAGGTAGTTTAGAAGCTTCGAGAAAATTTTTTTGACTATGGACTATTTGAAATTAGAGTTCGGCTCTTTTGAACGGAAAATTTAGTTTGGTCAAAAATTCAAAAATCACTAAAGGTCGTTTGCGAGCTTGTAGAGGAGAAAAAAGGCGCTTTTTAAATTTCAGTACTATGGTATTATCGACCACAAATGACCAAAAAGCCAATTTTTTTAAAATTGAAGTTCAATTTCTCGAAAAATTATAAGTAACTTCAAAAAAACTCATAAAAAAATGTTTTTATCAAATGAATAGTACTAAAAAAAGCAGGCCAAGAAAAAGTTTCAAGTCTTTTTTTCAGTGGAACTCTTTACGATAACTTGACGGTGAACGGAGGAATCACCAATAGAGCGCAAGTCACTCAGGTCGTTCGCGTCGCGAATTTAGGTATTTCTGAAAAAATTTCCAAAGTAACGGGAAATGTTAAGATTCGGTTCTGACAAGGATCGGAGGACTGGACGGCGAAATTATTGAAGACGGCAAAAATTTGTCCGTCGGAGAGAAGCAGCTCATCTCCGTGTGCAGGATCTTGCTCTGCAAGCCAAAGGTGAGAAAAAAAATCAAGAAAGTTCCCAAAACTCGAATTTAGATCTAGGAAAAATAGAAAAATACGATTTTTGTGCCTTTTTTAGTTTTCTAAGACTTTTTAAGGCTTGCGAAATGAAACATTTCCCAAAAAAAAAAATCGCGAAAATGAATAGCGAACCTATTTTACATCAAGAAGAAGAAAAGAATCCTCAGAAAAGGCACAAAATTTGAAGTTTGATATGTAAAATATTGAATAATACGAAATTAAGAGATTTAATGTCTTTTTTGAAACTTGTGTTCAAATCTTTAGATCAAAAGGTTGATTTTTCAAAGGTCACACCAGGTTTTGCAGGGAAATAACGATTTTAAAGCGCCAAGTGGCCACTTGAGAAGAATCACAGAAAAGTTCTGCAGTACTTCCAGTCACAAAAATCGAAAAGTCCTGAGTTTTTTCAAGTTTTGTCATGTTCAAAGGCTTTATTGAGCCTGAAACCGTACCGTTTGACTAATTTTAGGTTCAATTTTTTGAAAAATGAAACGAGATTTTCATTTAATCTTGATGGATCTGTTATCAGGAGGTCTTGAAGTACCCCTTTGTCAAGTTTCACAAAATTTTCAACCCTTTTGGTTGCTTTTTCTTTGAGAAATTTGTTGTGAAGTTTGTTCGGTCACTGATTCCGAACCATTGAAAAAAACTGTGGGCTTTAAGTGGAGAAAATGGGGGACTTGGTTGTCGTCGGTCATTAATTATTCCACTCCATTAAAAAACTGTCAATTTTTGGTTGTCGCCAGTCAGGCTCATCTCATGTATTTTCCGAATGAATAAGCTGCAGATCGTGCTGATCGACGAAGCGACGTCGAACATGGACCGTCAGACGCATCTGGCGGTCTATTCGCTCCTCCGGGCCCACCTCCCGATGGCCACCATTCTGTGCATCCTGCACTCGCCCGACTCCAGCGAGAACTTCGACGGCGTCATCGAGTTGGACCGCGGGAGCGTCGCGAGGCTCTTCAGCGCCTACCATAATACCATTCCGGGACATTAGATCTCTGTTTCGAGCTGTTTTTCGAGATTTTTCCATATTTGTC
This sequence comes from Caenorhabditis auriculariae, assembly GCA_904845305.1. Lineage (NCBI taxonomy): Eukaryota > Metazoa > Nematoda > Chromadorea > Rhabditida > Rhabditidae > Caenorhabditis > Caenorhabditis auriculariae. The sequence goes on from CAJGYM010000054.1 coordinate 566,990, forward strand.
CGTTCTTCGCGACTTGAACTTCTCTGCGCCCTCTCATATTTCCGTGCTATTTTTTATTTTTTTCTGACCTGAGGGACAGAGAGACGCAGACACGCGAGAAAAAGTCAAGTCACGGTGAATGGACTATATTTAACTTATTTTTTATCGATTATCATGACTTGTAAGTGGTAAGGAACCCGGTTACATTGTGAGAAATGACGAGGTTGGTTTGAAATTTGAATTTTAACTAAATAAGTTTAAAAAATCACGATTGTTTAAACATTTTAATTATTTATTCCTATTATTTTCTTTTCTTTTTCACATTTAATTAGTGAGATTGACCCCGGTAACGGTGTAGAAATGACAAGGCTGGTTCCAAAAATCTTTGAAAAAAATTAAAGGAAATTTTAACAACAACTTTTGAAGAAAAAATGTTTTTAGGATGATTTTTGGTCCAATTTTTTCAATTTTTTTTTGATTAGTTTTTGAGTTTTATGTTATTTCCTATTGATTACCATGACTTGTGAGATATCAGATTCAATTAAGCCCGGTAGAAATGTTAAAATTCAATTATTTTAATCAAAAAATGATGTTTTATTCAGAAAAAGGGCGAAAATTGCAAGAAAACAGTGTCATTTTTTCATTTTTCGATTCAAATCGCCAAATATCAAAAAAAAAAATCGTTCCAATAATCCAAGCTTGGAAAAAGGTCCTACTGAGGTAATTAAAGGCGCATGGGTCTCTTTGAGAAAAGATCTCCGTCTCGAGACCTTTATTAAACCAGCCCATGCTCTTTTAAATAGCCCAGGTTTTGAGAATAATAAGCTTGTAAATAATTTTTCCCCTCCACCTTTTTTTTTGAATTTTCTCAATTTTCTCCTATAGCAGATTCACGGCTGGCTTGAGCCAACGAATGAAGGGTCCTGACACGATAATGCACGAGATAGTGCCTGCCTCGTGGAGAGCGCAGACAGGCCACGCCCCCTAGAGCCCCAAGTTAGCCGTGAAGCTATACTTTTACTAGAATATTCCTAATAATTGATCTTTTCTCTTGTTTTCTTTGGACTAACCCATCGTTGTGATAATGACATTGTACGTTGTGATCTTCGAATCCAAAAATTATCCAATTTTGCAGGTTTTCGTGGCAATATCCCTCTTCTTCATTTTGAATATGATCTTATGGCCTTTGAGATTTTTCTTTTCACGGATTCTGTTGAATATCTATCATTTTCCTTGTATCACTGTACCATTGGAGGTAGCGATCGGCCTTTTCCTGTCCATTTTTGTGCTGGTTTGTTCAGTCTGGTCCCTGTACTGTAGTTCCTTGCTTGTATTAAACTATTTATTTCTGAAAATGTCTTTTTTTCAGGGTTTTTTTCGAAGATCGTTGCGTCGATCTTGAATATTTTCATTTTTCAGTCTTTTTTCAGATTTTTTCATTCTTCTGTTCAAATTTCCAACAGGAAAAATTCTGTGACTTTTTGAATTTTTCGAGAAAAAGTGGAATTTTCTTGTTTATCATGCTATTCACAGATAAGAAACCTTATTTTTTAATTTTTGAGATAATTTTTCAGAAATTTGATGATTAAGATTAAAAAATCTTTGTAAAATCCTAATATCAAAAATTTTTTTAATTTTTTCTAGAATTTTTCAAACAGAATGAGAAGCTTGAGAAATCCAATACTAAGGCTAAATTTTACAAAAAGTTTGTCGAAAATTAGATTTTTTTATCAACTTTTGTATCAGTTTTTTTGTTTTTCGAGAGGTTTTTTTCGAAATATTTGTTTTTTTGATCCTACTTTTTATCGAATTTTTCTGTTGATTTTTGCTGGAAAATAAAGAATAGGAGCTCTAAAGAACTTCAGAAAAGCGAATTCTCAACTCAAAATTATTACTGTATTTTGATTTTTCGCTCAAAATCGCTGATAAAAAGCGAAACTATGACGTTTCCATCGAATTTCTCGTCATTTTTCAATTTTTTTTAACATTTCTCCTCTCATTTTTGAAGAGTTTCAGGCCTCTTCATATTTTCATCTTAAGTTTACCTGGCCCAATGAATTTATGACCTCGAAATGACTTCGATCATCAAAGTTCACGTTTTCTCGGGCGCCCGAGACGAAGGTCCCCTCTGCTACTTGCTTCAGGTTCTTTTTTCTGATGGACTAGAATTTGAGAAATAAAAAAATGAGTTTCAGGTCGATGGAGATCACATATTGCTGGACTGCGGATGGGACGAGAGATTCGATCCTACTTATTTGGAACAGTTGAGGCCGATTGTGCCAAAGGTAAAAAGTCGAATAAAATTGTGAAATTACGAAGAAAATGGGTAATTCTTCCATATAAATTTCTAATATTTTTCATTTTTTTGAAGTTTGAAAAGTTTAAGCTTATCGTTTTTCAAAAAAATTAAATTTTTTTCAAGCTTTCATGTTTTTTCGAGGATGAATTTCATGAAAATTGCGTTTTTTCTAAAAAAAATTTGTCAACTTTTTTTCTGGAAACTCACTAAATTCATTTAATAGTAGACAAACTTTTCTGTGGAGATTTTGAATTTTACTTCGGATAATCATATTTTTGATGTAATTAAAAATTGTGAAACTATTGAAATTTCACAAATTTTTGAAATTAATTTCAAAGTCAAAATAAGTTCTCCTAACTCAACTTAAACCCAATGGCGCAAAACAAATCTGTATAGGGTGTTCCCCGACGTTTTTGATATGCGTTTAATGCCCAGTAATGAATGCCTTCAAATGAGAAGAGTTGATTTAAAAATACTTGAAAATCTTGAGGAAAAAAATAAATGACTCCAAAAAGTTTTTTTCTGTATCAATTTATTCTAAAAAGTTCATTTTTTTCTTCAACTTCAAGCTGTCTTCTCTGAAACTGCTAGAACGGAAAAACAAACAAAAAAACTGAATCAATATTTTGAAACCATCTTCCTTTTTAAAAGTCAAAGGAATTCAGTTCAAAAATGCCGTGTTCAAAGTGATTCCGCGAAATTCAAAATGGCCGTCAGAAAAAAAGACATATGACTGAATTTTGGAGAGTCAGAGATAATTTTTCGAAAATCACTTAGAAGCTTCGAAAAAATAAGGAATTTTTCAAAAACTTTAGGTTTTCTGACCTGGAAAGTGCTAAAAATTCAAAATTTTCTTTTTCAGCTCAGCGCAGTCCTTCTCTCACATCCAGACGTCCTTCACCTCGGCGCCTTACCGTATCTCGTTGCCAAATGCGGACTAACCGCTCCTGTCTATGCTACCGTAACCCGATAATCGAAAAATAACAGTTAAAATGGTTTTTCTCAAGGTCCCCGTGTTCAAAATGGGACAAATGTTCCTTTACGATCTGGTGAACAGTCACTTGGATGTGGAGGAATTCGAACATTTTTCGTTGGACGACGTCGACGCGGCTTTCGAGAAGGTCGAGCAGGTCAAGTACAACCAGACGGTCAGTTATGGGAATAGGAAAAAAAAATCTATTTGAGTAATGAAAACCCGACTTGGGAATGCCAGAGTGGTCCCTAGAGGGGTTAGGGAGAAGAACAACCCCTATAGGGACAAAATAGGGCTCCCAGAAGGGACCTCAGAAGCGTTTGAGGTCTGACCCATAAATCCCTAAAACTTGAGTGGTCCCTGGAGGGGTTAGAGAGAAGAGCCCCTATAGGAACAAAATAAGGCTTCCTGGACCTTATAGGAGTTTGAGGGGGGACCCCTACGCCCCTAAAACTTGAAACTCCTATAGGGTCATCCAATTTTTCTTCCCTAGAGTTGCCACTTCGCAAGCTATAGTGTCCCCTATAGGGGGGACATGTGATGAAGCTCACGGCTGGCTTGAGACGCCGAAAACGGGTCCTGACACGATGAAAAATGAGATAGTGCCTGGTTGGTAGAGAGCGCAGACGCCCCACTGAAAGCTAGCCGTGAATCACCCAATCTGAGTCTCATGTTTTCCCATACCGTAGAGGACAAGTCGTTTTTGGTCGGGTGCATTTCAGAGCAATCATACTGCGGTCTTTCTATGTCCTAGTGGATTATTCAAAAAAAAAAAACTTAATGAAATTATAATAATTTAGGTGATGCTCAAAGGCGACTCGGGCATCAATTTCAGCGCTCTTCCTGCAGGTATCAGAGATTTTATAATATTTTCCCCAAGGCTTGAAACGCCGGTGTTCTGCAAAAAAGCGTGCGAAACTTTTTTGAGCGCTGATTCAGATTCATCTGGAACATTTTTTATTTTTCTAGTTTTTTCTTAATTTTTAAATTGCCGCCAAAAACGCATCGCGTGTTCTTCAACAATTTTTTTTTCGAAAATGTCACTCCACCGTTTCAAATGTACACGGGCTGACCCACTGTCCCGGCCTCCCAATTTCAATCGTACAAACCCATTTCAAATTGCGGTTTCCGACCTTTTTCCAACTTTGTTCATTATAAATAATCAGGATATAATCTTATTGATATCAGGGCGTTTGAAAAAGAAAAAAAGTGATCTGAAGCTTAATTTTTTTAGTTTCATGACATTCCTTACATCGAGATGATAACAACCCGCCTTATCTTCGAAATTCCAGAATCCAAAAAAGGCGTCGTGCGATTTAATGACTTCAATTGGTTTCAATTTTTTCAATATTTTATCGCAAGAGGTTCAAAAAAAAACTTGATGAAAATAGGTAATCTAGATATTCGGTTTGTCCTGTTAGAAAGTTTGGTAGTTTGTTATGTCATACAATAAAGAAATAGCTTATTGATCAAAAAAGTAATTTCGAATCGCCAAGACGTCTCATTTTACTTGATCTACTTTTTGAACGTGCGTAATATGGGTTTCAAGTCTAGCTTTCCGAACTTCAAAAACAATAATCTCAGAAAAGGAAGGTTGGACCGAGTATGGTCTCTATCTGAACCTTCAAAAAAATGTTCGAGCGAATTTTCGAAACGTCAAAGTAAAATGTGTATTTCCTCCCCAGCTTCTAGTCAAAAAAAAAGGAGCTAGCTGAAGGAATTCCCATAATTCTTGTGTACAGGACACATGATCGGCGGAGCGATGTGGCGAATCTGCCGAGTGACCGGAGAAGACATCGTCTACTGCGTCGACTTCAACCACAAGAAGGAGCGGCATCTCAACGGATGCTCCTTCGACAGTTAATATCTTATCTCATTTTCATGTTTCAACTAAAAGTTATAGCGTCTTTTCTTCTTGAATTCTCCAATCATGAAGGACTGGTAAAGTGAATATGAATGAAAAAACGTCATTTTCCATTTTCTATTTTCCAATTTTTTTTTCTTGAAGCCGCGAAATTCAAAATAAAAAGAAGAAATTTGATTTTCTTTCAGAAAAAGTAGGCTTTTTTTAAATATACCTGGTGATTTTTGATAACTTATGATTGAAGCCAAACTGTTTCAGATCCATTCACGTAATGATAAACCCCTTGAGTACCAATTGAATTTAAAAAATGTAAGTTTTATCGATTCATAGCAATGCTGTGCTTCAAGAACATAAGTTTTGTAGCTATTCGTTATTAGAAAAATTTTTTACAAAAGCATAATTTGAAAGACAAAATAACACTGAAGAAAAATCCGAAAGAAAAATGTTTTCGTTTCAATAAGACCACAAAACTCAAAACGCAAAATAAGTTATGTAAACTGACTTTCAGATGTAAAAAAACAACTTCTTTATATCCGAAAGGGTTGACTATCACGTGAATTGATCTGAGACAAAGTTTGGCTTCAATCAGTAACTGGACTCGCCTAGACGTTTCTAAGACATTCTAGAGGTCACTTGAGGGTGTAAACGCCACTAAATCGGTCACTAGAAATGCTCAGATACCTTCGTGGCAGGAATCTTTTAAGGGGATAGAATTTCTAGGATCACTGAAGTATGCTGACGCCGCTAAAGGGGTCACTAGAGAGGCTCATAAACGTTCGGGGCGCTTTAGGGATCGCTTAAGGGGAAAAAATTTTTAATGATCCCTTAAGTGTTCTGACGCCGCTAAAGCGGTCACTAGAAAAGTTCAGAAACTTCTAGACGATTTAGGGATCACTTAAGGGTGTATGCATTTCAGTGATTCCTTTAACACCACTAAAATAGTCATTAGGAACTCTCTGAAACTTCTGGGCACTTTAGGGATCATTTAAAAGTGCTGACGCTGCTACAGTGGTCACTAGGTATGCTCGGAAACGTCCAGGGCGCTTCAGGGATCACTCAAGGGGTTAGAAACTTTCAGTGACGTTTTAAGGATGGTGAGGCCGCTGAAGCGATCAATAGAATGGCTCAGATACCTCCGTAGCGCTTTAGGAATTACTTAATGGTTAGATATGCTAGATTTCTCATTTCGCCTAAACCCCCAACACTTAAGGGTTTTGACATCGCTAAAGAGATCACTAGAAATGCTCAGACACGTCTAGGGCGCTTTAGAGATCATTTAAGAGGATAATTATTTTAGTACCCCTTTAAGGGTGCTTACACCGTTAAAAAAGGTCGTTATAAATGCTCAGAAGCGTCCGGTTCCCGTTACCAAGATCCGAGCTCTAGAAAATGAGTTTCCAGGCGTCCATCGGCCCCATTTGCTGATCACCGGAGCCCATCACATTTCCCTGCCCCAAATGAGGCGAAAAGACCGAGATGAGCAACTTGTTACCAAGATTTTGAGGTTCATGAACTTTAAAAAATAAAATGAAATGAGTTTTCAGAACGGTCCGGCAGAAGGGCGATTGCATGGTGGTGATCGACACGGCGGGAAGAGTCCTCGAATTGGCCCATTTATTGGATCAGTTGTGGTCCAAGTCGGTTTTCAAATTCTTACAGGAGGGAAAGAAAAAAAGAAGCTCTTTTTTTGATAGTTTTCATGAAAAATCAACTTCTTTTTGAGATTTCAGAGCAAAATCAGCCCTTTTTTGGGGGAAGAAACGCTTTTTTTTTTAGTTTAAAAAGATTCTGCGAAATTTTTAGTGGCCACTATAGGGTTTCGACGTTTTAGGGGCCACTATAGCAGTCAAATTAGTGGCCACTTGAGGGGTTAAAGATTAGTGGCCATTATAGAAGTCTAAGTGCTACTCCTAGACCACAAAAAAAATTTAGTGGCCACTTTAGGGGTCAATGGATCAACATAACTGGTCCAATCTGTTTGTTTTAAAATTATTAGACTTACTGGAAGGAATACCGGATTAAAAACTACTGAGGTGGCCACTAAAACGGAAAATAGTGGCTCCTTTAGTGTCCTCTCCAAGTAATCTTTGGCAAGCCTCTATAGTAGCCACTAAAAGTTCACCCAGCAGCCTCTTTTTTTTTTCGAAATTTTGAGAAAAACCCTTTTCGTGAACTCGGAAAAACTCTAAAATTCAGTACGGAAGCTGGCCTTTCCTCTTACAACCTCGTGATGATGTCCCACGTCGCCTCATCCGTCGTCCAGTTCGCCAAGTCGCAGTTGGAATGGATGAACGATAAATTGTTCAAGTCTGAGAAATGGTTCTCCAAAAACATTCGGCCCGGACTTCAGATTCGATTCGGGCCGATACAATCCATTCACTCTGAAACACGTCAATTTGTGCCATTCCCACTTGGAATTGATGCGGGTTCGGTCCCCGAAGGTACGGTTTTTGGGAGGTTGTTCTCATTTTCAGGCATAAAAGCTAAGAAATTAGAAAAAGCTGCACAAAATTCTGAGAGTTCCAGCTTGTGCGCTCCATGGACAAAATAATAAAAAAAATGAATCTAGTCTCAGACCTTCGTAACGCGAACGGGACGCGAATCGGGGCATTTCTAGTGACCACTTTAGTAGCCTCAGAACTTTTAAGGGATCCCTAGAATCGCCCAGAAACGTCCGGAGCACGTCCGTTTCGCGTTACCAATGTCCGAGGAATCGTCAAAGTAGTCCCTAGAGGGGTTAGGGCGGAAAAGTATCTGTAGGGGACAGAATAGTGCTCCCTATAGGCGCCTAGGGTCTCTCCCATAAACCTTCAAAGCTCAAGTGGTCCCTACAGGGTTTTTTAAATTTTTTTAGGGTAAATTAGTCCACAAATTTTATTTTTCGATTCTGATGAAACTTCATCCAGTGTGATAATTCATCATCAGAAGTGCAGATACATCTTTTTGAGCCATTTCCTCCTACTGTAGCCGGGTTACGGTAGGCAGGTGGGCACCTGCGTATCTAAGTATTAGAGAGTTTTTACTAGGCATGATATATATCAATCGATAGGTAATCAAATTTTAGAAACTTTTGTAGTACCTACCATCTTGGGTTACTGTAGAAATTTTTGAGTTACGGTACTTTTTTTGTGTTTGAAAAGTCGGTATTTTGGTCACCCTCGACGTCGACATAGAAAAATTCAAAGAGAACCTCTTGAAGGCCAATTTTATTAGAAAAAGGCTATAAGAACTTGTAAATTTCAGCGAAAATTTAAGAAAAAGCTCAAACTAACCGTATTTTTTTAAGTATATGGGTCTTAGAAAATCCATGGTTCCTTAGGTATCTTCAAATCTGGGTTCTGTCAATTTTTTTGAAAAAAAGTTCTTGTGGAGGTCAAAAAATTTCGTGGGGTTTCCGAAGTTATTTTTTTATTATTTTTTTACCAATCTCGACTTTTTTTCTTTTTTTACCGATTTTTCTCCTTCTTAATCTCAAATTTTCCTCTAAGCATTTTTAAATATTTTTCTTAATTTTTAGGTCTTTTTAATCAATTTTTTGTTTTTGTGCGTTTTTTCTCGACATATTCTCATTTTCCAGGTTGTCCTGTGCAGCAATTTGGACATGGAATCTGGATTTTCACGAGAATTGTTCTTGGACTGGTGCAGTGATGCGAGGAACGGAGTTATTATCACAGGTTTTGGTTGGAAAGATGGAAGAATCGGATAGATTAGATTACTGCAACTGGAGGAATTTATAAAAAAATTCGATGTCCATAATTTTGTTTTTCAGCCGATTCCATGATTTACTAAAAATAGATTCAAAAAAACCATTTTTTTCCACGGTTTTTTTAGGGCGTTGATGGCTATTTTTTTCAAATATAGTTTTTTTGACATTTTAAACGGCTTTATGATAAATATTTCTTCATAATATGACCATTTTTCGAAGTCTGATTTTTCCTTTTTCCCCTCAAATTTTTTTATTTTTTTGCCAAAAATGCTCTCTCAAATGTCATTAAGCAATATCAGCTAAAAATGGACCTAAAATTTTCTAAAAAAATTGAAAAAAATCTCCTCTTTTTGACCGCCATTATTTTTATTTTTTTCAAAGCAATCACAAGAGAAAACATTTTGGAGATGTAGAAAAAACTGAACTGCAAAAGTTCGTACCTTTCAAAAAATGAACCGACCGATTTTTTCAGCATTCAGCTCACTCAAAAAAAAGGATAGAACTTTGTTTCTTTTTTTTTCTGTGAACGTTTGAAAAAGTTTTTTTTTCCGATCTAGGCTTTTGTTCAAAATTCTTCTCAATAATTCGAAAAATAACGAAATTTGTTCCAGCTCGACCATCTTCCTTCACATTGGGCGCCAAGTTGGTCAACTTGTCGGAAAGAGCGACGGATGGAAGATTGGTAAGAAGCCAAAAAAATTAGATTATTTGAAGTCTGGGGTATTAAAAAAACTCCAGTATAGTTAAGTTTAGAATATCATGGAAAAGGAAAAAAATGTTTTTCATAGAAAAATTTTTAGAGGGTTTTTGAACTCAGATTCATTTTTTTATTCATTAGTTTTGAGAATATTTCAGTTAAGCAGAAGCTTTTTGAAGTTGGTTATTAAAATAGAAATTAAAAATTTTTTTCGAGGTTAAATTTGTAACTTTTTTTGAATGAATTTCGAAATTCTGTGCAGTTTTACGCCGTTCAAAGCCGTAGGAAATCGAAAAAAATCGAAAAATAAATGTTCAAAAATGTTCTAATCTCAATTTTTTCAAGCAAAAGGGATGTGTACAAACATTTTTTTGAGAATGGATTTTTTTCTAATATTAGGAAAAAAATCAAGTCTTCAAAGAAAAAAATTTGGAAGGCACACTGATTTTTTTGAGCGCAAATTTCATCATTATCGAATAGTTTTGAGAAAAAAATTTTTGCGCCGTGTAATTTTTCTTAAGTTGGATGTCAGAGTAGAAATTGAAGTTTTTTTCGAGATCAAATTTGTAAAAATTTTTTTGAATAAATTCCGAAATTCTGGGCAATTTGATGACGTTCAAAGTCGTAGAAAATCGAAAAAATCGGGAAAAAGTATTTAATAAACTCAAAAATTTGAACCTCAACTTTTCAAGCAACAGGGATGTGTACTAAAATTTTTAAAGGAGATGAAAAATTATTCATTTGAAGAATACCCAAGACCGTTTCATGGAATTGCAAGTGAAAAAGCGCGTCCCCCTGGAAGGAGATGAACTCAGCGAATTCCGAAGAAGAAAGGCAGAAAGAGACGCCGAGGATTCTAGGATACGGTATGGGAATGCTACGGTTACAGTATTCTAAAAAGAAGTCTTAAGATTGGAAAGAGTGCGAAGAAACGCGCAGGTGGAGGAAGATTCTTCGGACGAAAGCGACGACGACTTGGCGCCGGTCATCCCGGCCTCCATTGTCAGGAATCCCAGTGAAAGTCCGTTTTCTTCCAAATTTTAAAGTTTTGGAAGAGATTCTGAAGATTTTCGAGTGGGAAATGAGAAGAAATAAAAAAAGAACAGGTGGTGGTTGAGTGGAAAAGCTTGAAAATATTTTAATTTTTTTAAATAATATGTTTGCGAAAAATTCCTGCACGAGGTCAGGTCAGGCTTCCATTGTCAGGAATCCCAGTAAAAGTCCGTTTTTTCCAGATTTTCAGAGTCCTTGAAGGGTTTTTGAATATTTTCAAGGGGGAAATGGGAAGATTCCTATGAATTACATTGAGTTGGAAAGCTTGGAAATATTTGAATTTTTTTTTTTGCGAAAAAGACTTCACGGCTTCAGGCTGGGCCAGGTTATGTTTAAAATGTTCGTTTTACCTAAAAGTTTTCACCAAAAAATTCTTTTAACTTGTTGAGTCATAGTTACAGTTTAAAGTGAGAAAAAAGAGCCAAAAAGGTGATTTTTGAAGAAGAAAAGTCCGGTCTTTGACTTGGAGAAATTTGAAGCTTTTTTGGGCCGTCCTAGTCGTGTTTGCTTGAGAGGGTGCTCCTCAGGTCGGGCAAATGAAAGATAGAAATTAACTGGTCAAAAAGAGGTGGTTTTAAAAAAACACCAGCGAAATTTCAAACGGCGATTTTTCCGATTTTTTCATATCACTAGTCAACTTTCCGACTTTTTTCCCTTATTTTTTTCGGTTTATAAAACATCTATAAACATTTTTTTCCTATTTCTTTGTGTTTTAATCATGAATAACTTGCCTACATGATATAGGAAGATTCAAAAAAATAAGATTTTATCGAGAAAAAAAGTCGGAAAAAAAGATTCGTCGGAAAGGTGGCCGTCGGAAAGTTCCCTAGCGATATGAAAAATCGTCAGATTTAGCAGTCTCCAAGCTTGTGATTTCTAAACTTATTGTTGTAAGCGCATCATTAAAATCAAGTTTCGTAACTTTAAACGATCATGAATTTTTTTCAAAAAGATACTAGTCTTTTTTGAGCACAGATTCAGAATCACCTAGAAACAACTGTTTCTCCTAAATTT